>OX377201.1:34498021-34625836 GCA_947396885.1 Heligmosomoides polygyrus polygyrus
TCATCATTCATTTTCAATAGTGTTTGTCCCGCTTGGTGGCGGTGTCAGCTATTCTGATGTAGTGACGACATTTCTGCCGAAACGCTTGATTGAGATGGACACTAGGTACCTTGAAGTCATGTGCAAGGCATACAGCCAAATTGCCTCGGGCGTTCTCTGCGCCGTTTTCTAGAGACTTCCGAATTCAGTCTTGCAGATGAAGTCGTTATTTGAGCAAAGGACGTGGCCGTACCACTGTAGACGAGCTTCGCGCAACTTGTGGTATACCGGTGCGATACCGAACCTATGTCGAATGGTATCGCTGCAAAAGCCGTAAAGTCGCCTAACTACGGCAGTTCGATTTAGCATCTTCGCTTCCGCTATATTGAGGCGGCTCTCAATTTTCTCGTTCACGGGCTAGCACTGAGCACCGTATGTCGTTACTAGGCGGAGATGTTCTATAAAGCTTTTCGCAGGTGTTATCATGTCGCACCAGTCAAAGAGCGCCATTTAGACCTGGGTGCACTCACGAGCGCACTTCACCTCCAACTCTAGGCTGCCTTTGGACGCGACTATTGATCCAAGATACTTGAAAGATGAAACTCGTGAAAGCTCTTTACCATTGATCGTAAAATGTCCACATCTGTTGGCAAGTATTTTGTCTTCTTGACTCTTAGCTCGAGCACGAACACTACCAAGAAACCGTACCATGCCTGTGCCTGTCGCGTGGGTTCGGTTTTGTCTTCAATTGCAAACATGGCGTGATCAGCATAGAACAACATCCAAGGAGCCGAATTTTACAGATCTCCTGAAACTCGGACCTCCAGAACACTCCAACAAAGGTTGGGAACTCCATCGAGGTGTCCGCTGCTGCTCGCACTCGGCTTATTGGGCCAGAGTAGAGGATGCGCACCCATTCAATCAGCCCTTTAGAGACGCCTTGTCGTCGCAACGCGTAGCACATGACTTATTTCGGAACGCGGACAAAAGCCTTTCAAGTCAAAGAAGGCAAAATGCCCCGTTTCTGTTTTTCGTAGTGCTTTTTTAGCGGAAGACGATCGGTGTGTATGAGATTAACGGTATCACTGCCGGTAACGAAACCTCACTGATTAGTGGAGAAACGGACGACATGCCGGATACGCCCATCAACAATTCGCTCCAAGATTTTCATGGTGTTCGAAAGAATGCGAATTGAACAGTAGCTGGACTGCCCTTCTTCTTCCAAATCGGAATTGTCGTGCTTTGCTGCCAAGTCTCAGGCACCTTTTCCTCAACGATCTCAACAACAACCTGATTGCACAACTCTGTCCTCAGAGTAGTCTTAATGCTTCTGTGCCACGCAGGCTTGTTATAGTGGAACAACTTTATTCGGCCTGTCGTTTCGACAACATCGTCGTTTTCAAAGGCCTGAAAGAAGTTCGAAACCTAAGACCAGACACTCATTTCGGCAAAAACGTCCTTCTCCAGCTCTGTCAGTTTCAATATTTCCTACGAGTGTCAAGCGGAATCCCACTGAAGCAAGCCGAACTCGCCGTTGTTCCATAAGTACTGAGAGAATGCTCAGCTATGCGATCACCATTGAGCAACTGAGACCTACCATCTGGGGATCCATACTGATGTTAAGTGTATAGATTGCACAGTCTCAGAGCTCGCAAGGGATAAACGGCGAAAACTCGCTGGTGATCGAAATGCACTCACTTTTTAGTGGTTTTATCAAATTCAATGTTTAAGCTGTGGGAAGCTATATATTGGGGAAACAGGAAGAGCGCTAAGCGTTCGCATCACGGAACATGTTGTTGGTAAGGAAAAGCGTAGTTTGGCACCCCCACTCGGTAAACATCAAGTGGATGTCCATCACGGAAACGATTTTAATATTAAATACACTGTGTTGCTTCGTGAAAGTGAGATCGGTCCCAGAAAGGCCTTAGAGGCCTTCTGGATCCGTGAACGTAATCCAACAATGAATATCCGAAGTGAGTGCATTTCGATCACCAGCGAGTTTTCGCCGTTTATCGCGCTGTTCGAGCTCTGAGACTGTGCAATCTATACACTTAACATCAGTATGGATCTGTAGTTGGTAGGTCTCAATTGCTCAATGGTGATCGCGTAGCTGAGCATTCCCTCAGTGCTTGTGGAACAACGGTGCGTTCGGCTTCCTTCAGTGGGATTCCGCTTGACACTCGTAGGAAATATTGAGAATGACAGAACTGGAGGACGTTTTTGCCGAAATGAGTGTCTGGTCTTAGGTTTCGAACTTCTTTCAGGCCTTTGAAAACGACGAGGTTGTCGAAACGACAGGCCGAATAAAGTTGTTCCACTATAACAAGCCTGCGTGGCACAGAAGCATTAAGACTACTCTCACAATGTGCCCAGGTTTTATGAAAGCCGAACATGGAGGATTCTTTCCTCAGAGTTTTGCAATCAGATTGTACACAGGAGATGCAAGGAATAGGAGGACAGGCAAATTCAGCATTCGAGATTTCCTCAAAGTAGTCGTGCCTTCGCTTCACAGTCCTCTTACGATCCACCAGAAGATGACCGTTGTCGTCGGTAATACCAAAGAACTTCGTGTCTTCTATTTGGCGACAGCGAGCTTTGGCAAGTCGGTAAAAATAACGGTCACCATCGCGCGTCTTCAGTTATTCGCTCACATCGGCGTAGTGTGCGGCTTTAGCAGAGGTCACTGCCTTCTTTGCCGTTCTCCTCGCTTCAGGATAACTCCGCCATCTATGGACTGTTTTATCACCGATAAATACGCGCCAGTCTCCTATCTTTTCTCGATTTTCTCGGACGTTTCTCTGACATCGTCAATCCACAGCCATACCTGCTTGTCGCACTGTCTAGGCAGCACCGGCAGCACCGTCCAGGCCTCGCTGTTTCGAACTCAAAACGCGCAGCCCGAATTATCGCTTCGGTTACTTCTTTCCAGGCTTCGCTGACGTCTGTTACCGTCGGCAACCGAATGCAGAAAGAAGAGCTGCTTGTTTCGCGTTCAATCGCCATCACTCGATCCTTGCATCGCACGACCTGCCTAAACCTCGTAGGGGCAAACTTAAAAGTGCAGGTCGGCGGATGTTGCTGTGAGGCATCCGTCTCATACGGCATGGCCTTTGTCGCGACGCCTAATAGGGACTCAGCGGACAATGTGCGTTTTGGCATTCCCGTTTTGGCGTATAAAACAAGATGAGGTGGGAGTCACGTTTTCGAAATTTTATGTTAACGATGTAAGGTCAGGAGTCTGCATGCGCTCCCCATTGGCGCTGCGTGACCCAAAACCATACTTAAAACCACTGTGACAGCTGTAACCGTCTTTCGTTGCTCCCACGTGACCACTGAGGTCCACAGCAACCATATCTTGTGATGGCACTGTCTGGTCATCAAGTAGGGAGCAGAACGCTTCCTTAGTTTGCTTGGATCAGCCTATCTGCGGAGCATACGCAGAAAAGAAATGACATCCCGCTACTCGAAGCGACAACAATCCTCATCAAGCGGTCATCCAAACGTTCTGCTCCTGCAATCGCGTCATGGAATCGTTCGGAGACATCGTACGATCGCACCAATACCACTGGACGTCCTGGGACTGCCGCATAGGACGGACTTGAAGCCGAGGCCAATGCCTCACGCTTTGGGAGAGGCGAGGCAGGACCACCTCGCCTTTGCACCGCACAAAAATCGACCCTTCTTCGCTCGGGTGCTTCTTTCAACTCGCGCAAGTGCTCCATCAAGGTACCCACGGTCAACGGTGCTTCGCGGATCTTGCCTACGTTGCGTTCGGAGTAGCTCAGTTGTGCTCCACCTCCCCCCCCCCCCCCCCCCGATGTCTGCACCAGGGAAGCTCGCCTTGGTCCGCGGATGCCGTATCATTATCCAGAAAGCTCTGAACCGCCATCAACCATATGATGTGACAGATTGTTCGCAGGCCGGCCTCTCGAAACGGACTGCATACGGTTGTCCGTGTTCAGCTCATCTCGCAAAAGCATGAAGTTGGAAGTGGCACCACGTTTAGAAACGGACATCACATCCTCGTGCAGAAATGCCATGATTATTCCATACAATTGGATGGGAAGTCCAACCGGCGTGGGCAGTTTTCATAGCCACATGATCAGTTTTGGTTCAACATGGTTTCTTAACGTTTCTCACAGTTCTAAGAAACTTAGTCCAATCTGAAGAGCATCGGGAATACAGAACCGGCACTCGGAATGATTAAATGCAAATTCCGCACATTCCCATCAATAAGCCCTCCAGAACAGCCATGATGACAAGAAAAAATCTGGAGGTTTTGAGAAAACAGTGTACTCAGAGTAACAGTCTACACAAGATGTATTATGGAAAGATTTCCTGCCTGCTGCAAATACATCACCGGACATGCCGCCCCATCCAACCAGCACAAGCGGCGCGAAAGATGAAGAGCGGCGCTCCGGAAAACGTCGTTTCCACTCGCCGCGCGTCGCGTCGGGGGCAAATCGCGTTAGGGCGCTGCGCCCTCAACTTCTGGACGTTAGGCTGATGATAGGAGCCTATTCACGCGTTTGGACGAGCATGACGTGCTGTTTGGAACTGGCAGCCTGCATGACGCGCGCTGTGAGCAATGCGAATAGGTCCGGAATCAATCAAGTGGGCGCGACCGCCCGCAGCGTACGTTAGCCCTAGTTTATACTTGTGCCGCCCGCCGTCATGATTGCCATAGATATCGATTTATCGCGCTGCACGGTCGATATCCATCCCGACCATGATACCGCGTCGCGCAGCGATGCAAGTATAAACTAGGGCTTAGGCTGATGGAAGGAACATATCCTCACGTTTGAACGAGCGTGGCCTACTGTTTGAGAGAGCGGAGCGGCCTGAAAGTAGCGAGAACTGTACGAGAAGTATAGTAAACCAATTAGCCAACATGTCTAGCTTGCAATGAGTTTACAATTCCACCGACTGTGGCAGATTTTCCATGAGTACTGTCAAACAATTAGCTCCAAACAGTAGGCGATGCTCGTCCAAGCGCGTACCCGCGTGGATAGGCTTCTTCCATCAGCCTAACGTCACTCCGCGGACGGTTGCGCCCACTCGATTGATTCTGGCGGGCCTATATGCATTGTTCACAACGCGCTCCATGCCGGCAATTAGTTCCAAACAGTAGGCCATGCTCGCCCAAACGCGTGAATAGGCTCATTACATCAGCCTGACGTCCAGGGGTCGGGTTCATCAACGACTTACATAGATTTGACAGAGGTAGTACAGCGGAAAATCCTGATAAAGCCAGCATTTCAACATATCGCTTGTTGATAATCGCGTTAATTCGCAATTTTCTCAGGAGTTTCCGCTGTAATTTCTCTGTCAAATCTCTGTAAGCCGTTGACGAATCCGCTCCCAGAGGTTGAGAATGCTGCGCCCAAACATGACGCGAGGCCAGCGGAAAACAACGCTGTTGGGAGCGCTTTTCATCTTTTGCGCCGCTGTGCCCTTTTGGACGGGGCGGCATGTCCGGTACCGTATTTATTTCGCACTTTGCACACAACGTAGATCACTCTACAGTGTGCAACTGTAATTGTTCCTTATAAAACGGACTAAATTTAAAACAATTTAAATCACTAATTACCCTTGCACTAGAGACCGCGATGGAGCAGCGTTATTCGTAGAGGCTGACTTTAAGATTAAGCAAAGCCTTCAGATCGTGTGGTAGACTTGCAAGCCGCGCCGCATCACTGAATTTTATTCCATTTGTTTGAGGGGCGACGTCTTTTATTTATTTGTTTGTGCGTAGGTAAACACATAGGTAAGAGGGAACAAAAATAATTACAAACCAACTAAAGGCAGTAGTAAATGAGGCAGAAGACTCAGCACTTCAAACATCGCCTAGAAATCAACAAGTCAATAGTAAACAATTAGAGATATCGCTCAGCAAGTGTTCTGATTTGCCTTATTGCGTTAGGTAAAGTGTTCTTCTTGGAGAGCTTCAAGAATTCACTGCCAACGCGATTAGTGAAAACCTGCTGCTCTGCCAACAATTTTCCACCCCTAGTTTTAGAGGGATGGCGGGACAATGTAATATTGCTGGAGGTGAAGGTCTATCATACCACTTACCATTTTCAACTAGTGACTAGTGAGTAGTGTTGCAGTTCTCATCTTCTTTTTCGACCTTGAAAAACTATTAAAATCGGCAAGATGCTTTCATGCTATTCTTATGTCTTTATGGTGCTTTTGAATTTTTGGAAATAATGCATTTTGGAACCAGAAACTTCTTCGCCGTGGCCCAATCACGTCAGTTCACAAAGATAGTTGTCCAACCTCTTCGTAAGATATGCCTATCCTCACCTGGCGTTGCTTATCTTAAAATATGCTGTTTGTTGCGATCAAAGCTGTTGCGCCAGGCGCGACTCGAACCCGCATCTTCCGGGCAGCAATCGCCTTACTAGCAACAGTGTGACGGGTGAGTGCTGATGCGCTTCGAGGATATCACGTATGTTATGCGGGATCAAACATCGCTGTGAGGCGAGCATCGCTGCCTGGAAGGCGGCAGGTGCGGGTTCGAGTCCCGCCCGACGCAACAGTTTTGCTTGCAACAAATCATTCTGTCACAGCATGTAGCCTCTACATTAGCCGTTCCAGGCTTCAACAAATGTGTAAAAACATTATCCTAGAATGCATTTGCTCTTCACCAGGAGCAGTCAAGAGGGAGAGAATGTTTTCGGCCGCTGGAAGTATTTTAAACGATTCTAGGGAAACGTTAATAACAAAAATTTGGAAAGCTACTTTTCCTGAACGTCAACACGTTGACGATGTGTCGCATTCTTTCGGTAGTGTTGGACCGCGTGACACGATGTCGTGTCACGGTCCTGACGTTGCAAAAAATAGGTTGGTCCCGCGCAAAACGCAGGCAAAAATCGTGCGTTCGGTAACGTGTTAACATTCTACTTAGAGAGAATTAATTGTATTTTTATTAATTTTTTAGTGGGCTGGTACCCGCATCGAGATTGTATATGCTTGTAGGACACAAAACGGTTTCGCAAAGAACTAGGAAGGAGTTAACTCCGAGGTCAGCCTGATCACACATTTTAATATGCCTTGCCGGTGTGAGGCGGACATCAGACCACTAAGTAGTACCGTTACCTTGAATGATAAGTATTCTTATTCCACACGCTGTATATAATTTATTGTCTGAAGTCTTGTTTGTTCTGCTGTCCACACTTTATTGGTATTGAATTGTTTATTTTACCTTAAGAATTCAGCGAAAATTTTCCGTTAAAAAATTTAGTTAAAATAGTTTTTCGCACAGAACTTTGTGTGCACTCCTGGTGGACACTACTCCCTGAAGGCGATTTAAATGGAGATCTATGTGTTGACCCAGAGCACTAGTGCAAAGATGCGCTAGCCAATCGGACATGATGCGAAGACTCCACGGAGGAAGCGTGAGAGGCCAGGCGACCGAATTTCAGCTCTTTAATGTCACTACTTCATTTAAGGATGTCGCTGGCTTTCTGCATCATTTGCTGTCCAGTTTTTGCGGAACAAACACTGCTACGCACTTCGTTGTTGCCTTCTGATTTGAGCGCAGTCTTTTTGAGTGCATTAAATAAATAGAATACACTTAAAAATGTCTCCTAACAAGGCCGCCTAATTTCGCAGCGGCGCCTATGAGCCGCCCTGAAAATCGACATCGACGGGTGCAGCAGTGCTTCGCATGATCCCGTGCTGTCGCGATGCGCCATGCTCCGCGGCGGGGTCGGTTTTTTGTGTTTGTCGGCGGATTATTTGCCCAGAAATCCTGAGTCGACGGCGACGGGGCCACGTCGGTCGCGCGTGCAAATACACGTGTGCTGCCGTCGACGCGCAGAGGCGAAGATGCCGCGCACAAAACCCGACGACATATCGCGGCCCGGCAGCGCACACACTTCGATGAATATTTACACATATTTACATGATTCCCGGCAATCTTCGGCTCGGCTCCTTGATCGAGCGCCGACGTCGGCGCGGACCTCCGACTCATCCGCCTGCTTCATTCCTTCGAGTGGAGTCACAGTCTGCCCGTTTCGTGCGCTTTTACTTTCGGCATACCCACATGCATAGATAGCAATGCATATCACCCACGGATTAACCCTGTAAGTATGTGAGTGCCAGACCTAGGCGGTTTCGCCGGTTCAAGTGGTTTTATGCGCATGTGTAGACGAAGCGTGGTAGACGCCAGACATGGCATTACGTCAAACCTATTCAAGGCTCGATTCCTTCTCAAACAAAAGAAAGCTTCCACTCTTTGATGGTCAGAAATGGGATGAGCAAAAGGCATACCTGAAAAGACCAAAACACTGACATCTACATCTCATGGACAAAATTTCGTTTAGGGCTAAAACATACGCATTAACACTCCCTTCAAGATGATGTTAATGTTGGACGTAGAAATTCAATGCATTTCTCCCCAAGCAGGAGAGTTATTGAAGCCTGTCGTTACCACTTTTTCATTTTTGCGAAACGGTACTGTTACGCAAATAATAGCGGGGAATTGTGGTTCACGTTGAACTTGAGCACTCTCCCACATCACCTAGCCTATAATTTTTTCTGACGCCTGCCTTAATGACCTGTCATCAAAAGTTCCTACAGTTTTTAGAGCAGTCTGTTTCATCTTCTGCATACGACTCACTAGCAGCACCTTAAATTGTCCCCTAGAGGCTATATGTTGTTACAGGATGTTTTGTTGCGATCAAAACTCTTGCGCCAGGCGGGACTCGAACCCGCCTTTTCTGATTTCCGAGCAGCAATGTTCGCCTTACACCATGGTGCTGCTTGACCGCACGTAACATCCGCGATATCCTCCAGGTCTGTCAGCACCCACCCGTGATACAGGATGGGGTTCGAGTCCCGCCTGGCGCATCAACATATAGCCTCTATATCAGCCGCTCCATGCTTAAGCAAATGTGTTAAAGCATATCCCATAGAATAGCTACTCCGAAAAAACATGAATTAGGAGAACAGGACATCTGATTACTAAGGAAAATGGTTCTAATCAAACGTTATTCTCGGAAATCGCGGCATACGCAAGTTTTTCTTCCAAGTTCTCACTGAAGTGAATGTCAGGTGGCAGCTTTCAGTGAGGAGAAACATGAAAGAAGGTGCAGTATGTAGTTGCAAACCTCCAGGATGCTGCATGTCATCCAGGTGCAGGGCCACACTGATCCCGTAGAAATGTTGTAGAGCATTGTGTAACAAGTAAGAGCATATTGTGGTGATGGCAGGAGTACTCAATGACAAACCCGCAATAGGCACTGCAGTTTTATGTTAAGAGTCAAATTTGATGTAAGTCATGATAAAACACTGGATCTACCTAACTACCTGAATCTTGTGCAATGAACCTGTTTATTACCAGAAAGCATTCTTCCCGTTGAACTGTCACCCTTTCAGAACCTATCCAAAACATTAGGCTGCCTACTTCCCAACAAGGAGGGGAAATCCCTTTCCAGTGCACTTTTGTTTTGAGAAAAGTTGAGGCCTTGCTGGGAAGTTGACTCCTGCATATGTGCGTATCATACATAACAGCCGGTCCCAATAGAGCTGTCTATAGCGCTGCATCAAACGAACTGCTGAGGGTAGGAATAAAGATCGCCGTTAATCAGTGCCTTTGCAAGTTGCTCAAAGCATTCACTGCGGGATGCCATCGACTGAATTTGAACGCGTATTTGGTGTTATGGCCTATTCTCCGCCTATCGTATGTGTGGTAGAGAAGCGCAGAAGTTGCAGACAGTGGTGTGCAATGATGGGGCAATGCTGTTCGGGTCCCTTCTGTCTCCTACTTCGTCTTCTGATGTATATATTTATTGCAGCTCTTTGATGTAAAAATTCCCTCCTTTCCCGTTCGAAACCCGCTGACAGAGTTTACGAAGTTCCTCTATGAATTACTCTTCAACAGTACGTATATTAATGGTAGAAGAGCAGATGGAGGAAACGCGCGCTCCGAATTGAGACTCTTAGTTCAGGTCTTGCCTATGACAACCAAGCCGTTCATTCCTACGAGATCGGTTAGTTGGTGTCAGATTTGCCTGGAAAGATAGGACGCTGACTTGTTCAATAGCTAGTCACCATTTACGTATTGGCTGGGGCTAGCCGACGAAAGGCGTTTTATTCCTCGCAGGTGTCATTCCTTTAAGGCCTTTTCTTTGTTTGCGGTATCATTAAACCGTCTCTGCAGTGAGCACACCTTGACCATCATCGACGGCTCCTTACCTTGTATTGACCAAGGATCATCTTGAGAGCTACCGCCTTCTCCGACTGCGATACAACACTTCAGAAATGGATGTTCTTAAATAGTGCCGTAATACGTTATTAGTATGTGTTATTACTATGTAATCCTAATGTAATTGTAATTCTATTCTAGTGCTTGTCTTTCACAGGCTCTAAACGACTCTCACAGGTGCTAAATTGATTAATTGATTAAATCCTGCATTTCTTCGGACAAATTCCCGCTTTCCTTCAGTGTATCTAAAAAGTAGTCGGATTATCTGGAGTTAACATATGAACACATGTTTTTCATATCCATAGATATGAACTCTTAGAGAACTATGCGAAACTGAAACAAACTTGTAGCTTGCGTCTCAGGGCTTCGGTAGACTGCTTATTCTCAACTCATGCTTGTATTATTGAAGCTATTGAAGCAACATTCACAAATATGGACAGCACTCTTTCAAAGAGAGTGTGCGAGCGCGTGTTACATAGACCTTGGGTTCGTTTCTGTAGTGCAATAGCTGAATTTAGCGGACCTACCTATAGCATCTGAGAGCAAAATTCGGTCAGGTTTCGGGTCTTCTGTTCATTTACACCTAAAAGGTGGGTTGTGGGAAAGTCGCTTTTAATTCTTATTTTACTCTCTCTTTCTATGGAAGGAGAAGAACCGGTGACGGTACGCCTACTTGTGGAACTTCGCTACTGCAATCATAACTCTTGGAGAGCGAATGTTCGGTCTTAACACAGATTTCCGCCATTTCATCGCATTCTTTCAGTATTTTAATAGAGGACTGGGGTCTCAATATCTATAGTGCTTCCCAAGTTCCATTTCTCACCTGTCATTCTATGCGAGGAACAGAGTCACGAATTCCACTGAGGAACGAGCTTGGGAATTCGAAGCGCGGGTTTATGGCCTAACTTCGATTTGCGGAACCATACGACAGGAGACTGGAGGGAGGCAGCCGAAGTGCGACTCCGCGCGCTCCGATTCTCCTCTTCCACGGATTAAGCCTTCATCGGCACCCGATTTTGACGGCGCGGTTCTCTTTTACGGCTGCAGTAAAGAGCTAGTCGTAACTTCGAGGACAGCTTTTCTTTTGAGCGCGCTAACACATACGCATCATGTCGGCGTTGTGATGGAGCACTTTTCTCTCCAACGTCCAACACTTGCATCACCTCTCGTCGTCGTCGTTAAGTAGCTCAAGCGAGGTGCGGCAGCATCTCCGTTAATACCTGTCACATGCCAACCGTAGTCCAGTAGAACCTTTCCGCTAGAAAGAGAGGGGTGGAGAGCGTAATATTTCTAGTTCAAGGCAAGTTCAGACAGGGCTCTCGCCATTTGGGGGTGAGCGAAACATATGGCATGACCAGACCACCTAATCTTCTACAGCCGTCACTGAGCTTCAACAAAGCTCGCAGCTCCGAAGACACCTGTCTGGTACATGATGAGTCGAGTGCATCGAAGTCGGCATAGTAGTCCTCTCTAGAGTTCATTTAATCCACTCATTGCTACACAGCAGTACTGACGCGTTGAGGATCGTGGCTCTGAGGCTAGGATCTGTACCTGATCGTCCCCTACACAAATCAAATTGATAGCTGCTCATCTTGGGATAACACTGAATCTAGCTCGCCCAATTTTTAGAGCCTTTCTCCCAGATAAACGTTGGAATTCAATTGCTGAAGGATTGTTTCTAATTAATAACAGGACTAAATATTTGAAACTTTGATATGAACATAAACGTAAACCTTGCTCGAAAGCAGTATTTGCATAGTAAAGTGGTATAAGAGCTAACAGAATCTCATATTTTCCTCTTTGCATCTACTCGATTGCTGATTTCTTACGGCTGTGAAAAGAGTGCCTCTCTGGCGAGGGCCGGCAGAGATCTTCTTTTTGCCGAGCTAGGAAGAAATCCCTTTATTGTGCCTCGACAATGAGCATTGTTCACTCGACATCTCTGCACGAGCTTGCAATGCCATCTCGAACAACATCGAGTGTGCTTGGTTGTACTTTAAGGTTGAGCGCTCTCCTTTCCCCGTCCCATTGCAGAACGGCGACCTTGTCCCAATCTCCAGGTAGCAGCATCTGCGCTAGTTCGACATCGTTCAAAGCGTCAAAAAACGATGAACGCAGCCGATATTGCTATAATTCACGGTCACGCTGGTAAGATCAGGGCGGACCTGTTCGTGGATGGGGTCAAGGCTCCCTTTTTGGTTCAATGCCTTGCAATCATACATTGTCACCCAATTTCATCGAATGTGCAGTAGAGCTTCCTTTTTCTGAAAAAGAGCAACGGCTTTTTATTGATCGGATAAACAAGTATGGATCAGACGATAGCCATAACGGATCAAGGACGACGTTAGTCATCGCTAGAGCTCAACGATCCTGGTTTATCGAGGTTTTACCATTATAAAAAGGACAGAGGGCGGCGTCATTCATTCATTTTTGGGATGCGCTCCGCATTCTACTACGGGATGTCGTGGAGGCAGTTTGAATGCGTATCTGACCTATACATGGCGTGGTCAAACGATGACTAAGTCAGTGTCTTACCCTTCCCAAACAAGGTTTGGTTGGCTTGTGCGAGATATCCGAACCAGAAACCTGAATCGCGTGCATGCGACAGACTGCACCACCTCCGACTGCGCTCTGCGCACCCGAAGGATAGATAGAATAGGATAACCATACAGTAATGGGAGTGAACATATAATTGTCTAGCTGAGTGTATTGATACGCCGCACATTGTAGTTTTTATGTAGCGCACCCTACTCCGAACTCAGAATTGAATATTTTGGCTGAGTCCACACGAAATTCGTTTTATTTATTTATTTATTTATTTATTTATTTATTTATTGCCAATTCAAACCACACACTATTAGAAGAGAAATTCACAGGAGAAGCAAAATAAATTGGCTACTGAAAGAGAACATGGAATAAAAAAAGAAAAACAAGAAGGAAATAGAGCAAGGGTAGGATTCGTGAATAATTGGTGAAGGTTAGGAATCGCTGAAAGCTTTACTGATGCGCATATCGTGCATGTAAAGGAGGAGGCCGTCCGTGCTTTGCTGAGACAGTTGGAGTGCAGTCGGCGATGAGAAAAAGAATACCGCGAGGCGAAAGACAGAGGGCTTACGATACTACTACCATAGGTGCTAGACTAGCTGTGACCTATGTGGGGTGGACCTTGTAAGTGTTGAAAGGTAAAAGTTGGTACGCACCCCAGAAGGTTACCCTGATGGGAGGTCATAAGCCCTTTTCCTTGGTAGCCGTAAAATATGTCTGTGTTAAAACTCATGGAGAATTGTTTAGTTAACGAGCTCTTCCCATTCCAGTGTCCGCACTTTCCACCGATGTCACCAGAAAGTTAGCCGATTGCGTTAGAGAGAAGCTCGTGGTTCCTTCCCTATTACCATACACTTTCACTCTTCAGCACATGAGGTGCCCAAACAACAACTTACGCCTTCAAATTTACTACACTATGTTTCCTACTTATTTGTTACTATCAATATATATTTCATTATTTTTGTTTATTTCTTGCATATGTAGTTATTACTACCGATTATATTATTTACTATAGTTTTTATTATATGGACAAAATTTACGTGGGCAACAGTGTAATTTGATTACTGAACAAAACGAAATCCAGGAGAAGATTGGCTAACGTTCTGGACCAGATTAGCAAACTAGACAAAAGTAGAGAGAAAAATGCTGTAGGAGCAGACCCACAGTTATCGTAGAACATAAGGATAGCAAAACCAGGAGGAGCTCTGTACCAAGATTGCGTTATGTTTGTTTATTTATTTATTGTACCATGTGAGTTCACATGTGAAGAAATGAATTAAATATAGAGATAACTTCACAGAAATTCAACTTCAACTTCTGAACAGATGGTGGCTAAAATGGTAATAAAATAAGGCGAACAAAACGGGATAAATGCACAGGTAAGAGCTAATGTTACTCCGTATTTAGGTAACTTGCCCTTCCCAGACATCTCTGGTACCAATTAACCGATCCCGGAGGGATGGAAGGCTTGGATGGCCTGGGCGCGATATCCGAACCAGGAACCTGGTATCGGCTGCACGCGACACCCGGCGCCTTCTCCTGCTGCGCCACATGCGCCAGCGCTCACTTGTTCATCGGCTGGCCACCGCTAGTCATTGTATGGTCATATATGCACTTAAGTCGCCTCCACGATATCCCGTTGAAGTATGTAGAATGCGTGACGCATCCCAAAGGGGATTGAGTTCGCCGCACTTTAACCTTTTATTTAGGTAACTTGAATAGATCTTTGGTTGGATTAAGGATTCCGCTTATTCAATGCTCATTCTTAACCTTAAGCAACTTCTTCTTGTCACAGTTATGTACATTGACAAGACTGATACTGCTCGTGGGTCGCTTCTTCATCAATCGCCGATTTGATCGAGCAGTCGTCAGCGACGTCTTCACCCTTCTCATGTGTCAAAGTAGTCCAGACTCTGGACTACTTTACTCGCAAAAGTCGAATTCGAACAATGTTCGAACAACGGCGATGTACGATTTTCGAGTAATCGAGCGATTAATCACTCGAAATGAATCGGCCCGATTAATCGAGCTCAAGTCTGGTCTAGGGGGAAACGGAACACTTAGCCCAAAGACGCGCGAAAAGCATAATCTCGTCCGAGGCTTTTACAAATGTGCAAAACCAACGAGTTAATTGGCGTCTAGGTGATATTTTGGCGCGGAACGGCAACTGCTCCGTTGGCAGTAGAACAATTTAGGTGTGGACCCATCTCTGTAATGCTCAGTGGTTTGGCCTCTGTCTCAACATGAATATGTGAATATGGTATTCAAATAATAGCGAAGGTCGAACGCATTGTCTCACTTCAGTGAATCGTCCCCCTCCACTTCGTTATCTTGTGACCTTACAAGCCGTGTGATCCTCAGGAGATGTTCCTCTTGCTCTTGTAGTGTTCAAGCTCCCAAACCGTAAAATTTCCGAAAATAAAGAACGGTGGTGTCCAACAGCACAGATTTGAACGAGTAAACGAATAGGTATAAGAATTGCTTAGCTAACATATCGTGCTTCAAATAACGCTCTAAAACTTTAGAAACGAATGAGAATTGAACAGATCACGGTGAGGACCCTACAGTCGTTTGTTATTTAATAGAGAATGAATGTCACATCTGGTTAGTTTCAACAGTTCCTTCGTAAGCTCGGATCTCCCCCATTTTGTCAACTGTATTGTTTAAAGGTGTTTCTGGGATCTGTGTAATTCATCCTCCCTGAAGGCGGAAGCATAGTCCTTATCCCAATGTACCTCCTCCATTCCTCCTTGTAGCGAGACACTTCAATCACCTCTTGCTTGACTGATCTTGAAAAAAAAACACGCGAAGAATGCAGAGTTCCCCTTTAAACCCTTCTCGAACGACGCAAGCGAAGCATCTTTCGGTGATGGATGTAGGGTCGTTCTTACGCATATTCCCTATAGCCCAGTTGTAAAAGGACTTCGTTCGGCTACTTCCGGCGAACCGTTCTGAGAAGCACCTCTAGTCTTAATACGTGTGTTGGTGGTTGTGTTTGAGTATAATAAGATGGCAAATGTTGACGCTATTTACCCGTCTAATGGCACTGCAGTAGCTCTAGTGATCGTCGTGAAGATAAAACGTTAACTTTGCAGTGGGAAACCGGCACAGCTCCTGGACTGATCGTTCCTACCACTTCCCTCTCACGATGAGCCACTTTTTACCGTTTGCAGAGTAATCAGCAAGCCATCTGACTAGAACAGACGAGTACCTCTGTTGGGAAGGGACCACAAGAAGTGAGATCAGCTAGATACGGGTGTTGTTTCGTTTGCAGCTCTAAGCTCTCGTTTTAGTCGGCGGAGGAGAGCACAGAAACCGTGTTGTGTGGTTGTTCTACGAGCATGTGGAATTACAATTCGTGGAGAAGCCTTCCAAGTTTCAGTCTTGGATTAGCGAATAAAACACTACACAGTACTTCGCACAGTATCCAGAAGATTCAGATCAATGATTTCAATCATAAGCGTGAGCCTAATTTCGACTGCATCACATACGCTTTTTAAAGAAGTTCGCCGAGAAGGAGGAACGCCTTCTCCACTGTTCTGACCTTCAACGAACTCGGCTCCACGGCCGATCCGATGCGATCGACCGAAACGGTCTTTGCTCTCGCCATCCATGTGTGCATATGTGTTTTCCACCTCCCGCATCACCTTCTCGACGGTATTTCACGCTCTCAAACGCGTGGCCGATGACTGGTTTCGCCGCTCCTCTGCAGCCTCGGGTCGTCGGCATTGTCTGCGCCGTAATCTCGTCGCTTTCCTCGCCGTGCCCTCGCTTGTTCGCCGACGAACAGCGCTCTCTTCCGCTGCTCTCGATCGGCGCCAAGCGCCTCCGCTCGGCATCAGCCGTCAGCCGGTTCAGAGGTTGTGTCACGCACCGACAAAGCCACGCGCGGGAACTCTCCAACGTTTGGAACCCGATCCGAACCGCTTATTTCGCGCTTTCACTACAACGTGGTCGTTCAAGACTACTCAACTTCATACCACTACTCCAAAGCAGGTGGCAGCCTGATTGGCTGTGCTTCAGCCTCAACCGTCGCTGTCTTCGGATGCGCGACGGCGCTTATCATTAGCCTATGCGAAGCGAACTCGTACTCACTGGAGCTATTCGGAAATGGCAGCTACTCATTGTCCTTTAGCGCTTAGGCACTGGTGTAGCTGTGCCTTCCTCCCTTACCTTTCCAAAAGTTCCTAATTCTCAGATAGGACCACGTCTCCGTCGAGAATAACATGTAGATCATGATTCATGTTTTTGATCTTACGATTTTCGTCGTAAAATTTTTGCATGGAGCAGTGCCTACGCCACCCAGATCCTACGTTTCTACGGTCATTCCAATTTATCTCAAGGGAAGTGGGGTTCTTGCACTGGTTAGTGCTTCCTAAAACTCATTCAGCTGGGATACAGCGGATGAAGGTTGGAGAGGAAGGCTGGGTTGCGAGCATTTTCTTTTACGGGATGTCTTGGAAGCAATTTGATGGCGTATTTCGTCTGTACAGTAAACTGCGGTGGGCAGCAGGTGGAGAACCCTCAAAGTTAGGGACCCTCAAAGTTAGGGACCCTCAAAGCTAGGGACCCTCAAAGTTTACTATGGGATCGCCTATACTCGCACGTAGGTTTGAGTGACAAAAACGAATACCACAATGAGATTCTCCGCCTTTCAATTAATAGGAAGGGATGTTCCATTTTTGCAAAATCCTCGGAACCAAGGAAATAGGGGCCCCTGAACACCCAGGAATGTATTGCACTGTCAGCATCTAACACATACGTGCGTGTTGCACGTGGAGAAAAGAGAAATGGTGATATACGACTGGCTCCGCCGTCGAGACAAATAGCTCGGCGGCTCAGTAGCCGTACCGGCGCATCGTAGGCACAGGGTGGGATGGTCGATTCCTCGCCCTCGAAGTATTCTGCATTTTTAGCATTCATTCCTTTTTTGGTATCATTCACCTTCCCAACTTTCCCTATGCATACATTCCACTATAGGCTGAGAAATACGCGTTCAGTGAGAGGTTTTCATCAGCTGCTCCCTCTATATGCGACACTTTGTATTTTCAGCTGATTTTCGGTAGGACCCTTGGCTACATGGGGGAATGAGCCTTTCCGACTAGACGTAAATAAAGCAATTAGAAGAGCATATGATGACACAAGTCCACGAGCTGTCCAGTCAATCTCGTGCCATCTAGCATGTGTCCCACATGATCAAAGAAGGGCAGCCGATCGTTGCACAGGTCCAGTTGTACCCTACTGCCTGTCGATGGTGTACTAATGAAGTAGACACACTAATGATGACGGGCTGGTAGCTACTGCAGTCCCCGCAGGTCAGCGGGTATAGGTCACCGTCATATTCTAACGTATACACGGTACACGGCTACACGATGGTCTTGAAACTCCTCTTGTGGGCCGACCAATTAAAAATGTTACATATAGAGAGATTTTTTATTGAAGGTATGGGTGGAGAGATATCGTCCAAAAGGTTGATCACGATGGTTTGCCGTAATATGAGTGTACGCTCCCTTGAGTATGCAATTGTCAAGGGTAAATCTGAAGCGGCACTATTGAACTTTCGCGACCCTTAGACCCTTGCTTGACGTGGAGAAGGGGTAGAAAAAATGTTCTTTCCCAATCTTTGCATAAGGGCGCTGATCATGAATATGATATCCATTTTTGAAACTTCGGCCGATTACGGTAGTTTTGCAAGTGCGATCCCATAGTGAATTTTGAGGCTTTAGCTCCTTAGGTTTAAGGACTGCAAAAATGGAACATCTCTTCCTACTATTTGAAGGGTGGAGATTCTCACAGTGGTATTCGTTTTCGCAGTTCAGACATACGCCTGAGAGATATCCCTGGTTACTCTAGTTATAGTGAAATCCTTCCGCGTTTAACTCCGTTTTCACCACACCTTCTTTCCGCGTTTCCAAATCTCCACTTCGTCAAATAATCGTGATTCTAAATTATCTCTATCGCAGACTATGAGACTGACCTATATGTCTCATTCTTCTTCATAACCTGAAGGTCCTTGGTAAGGTTTTTGTGGTTTATTTTTTAAAATTTGTGCTTCTGATCTAATACCCTTTCGTGATTTCGTACCCATCTTTGCTCGTTTTTCCCTCTTACCACGGCGTTGTTTATTTAGCAGGCTTAATGGAATTTATACGTCTCGTTTCGCATTGGGCTCTCCTGAGCACGCCTTTAGCAGTGCTTCAACCTGGCTTGAGCTGTCAGACCCACCCTCATCTTCGCATATCTTCTGCATTTCCTGTCAACTCCGAACCTTCCTCCTTTTTAGTCTGACAACCCCCTCACTCAGAAGCGGTGCATCCAAAGCCGATAATCGATGCACATCGACTCTCACTCTCTAAACTTGAGGACGGATTTAAGGGCTATTACAGCATCTTTTCTTGAGATCAAAACTGGGCTGGCCGGGACTCGAACCGCATCATCTGCTATCACAAAAGTTTTGATCGCAACAAGTCCCCTTTTAACAGCATATGCAGTGTGGTCCACATGAAATGTGACGCGCTATAGAAGACTCAAACTTACAAGCAAATCTTGGAGGATGCAGTGATTTTTAGCCTAAAGAAAATGCTCTAAACTTTGGCCTGACCACTCAACATGATCGGACTATGCGCTAAGAAGGCCCTGGAATGGCTTGTCATCAAGATTCCGGGATTCTGGAAAAGGATGATTTTTCGTCAAAGTTGCCCAACCCGTGGAATTAGCTATCTGCTCAATCGTGGCTATAAAGTCTGTTCTTATAAACACAAGTCGCTGAATCTCATGAAAAGAATCCTTGTGAAGGCATGAGACGCCTGAAATGGTCGAGCGCATTCTCAAGAAATTTCGGAAGATTTTGGCTGCTAGATTTTGGCTATGAAGATAAATGCGTCCGTTTTGAATGTGATGTGTGAGATATTTCCCACATTTCTCTCGATTGACTAGAGTTAAATTTTCCTTATGTGAAGTGCTTCCGGCTATTTTTTGCTTAAACCTCATTCGGACCACAATGTAGGCCGCTTTGGGCCTAAACAAATGTGTAAATCAGATTAAAGTGTGTCTGCTAATAGTGAGCGGTAGTTATCGATCTGAAGGTTTTTTCCGTCTCTTTATTTTACGCACACACTCGATTCTGGTCTATATTTCGCCATCTGTCACACCTCCTTGTTTTTCGTCGTTTCTGTGTAGTTTCACGTGGTTCTAGAAACTCGATGATCAGCTCTGCATTCAGCAGGCTTTCCTGTTAGTACGCATACCCTTCCCTTCTAGTGATGCTGAAGCTACCGAAAGAGGTAGCAGTCGCTTTAAGCCATGTCCGTGCGGTACGGTGGCGGCACAACTTCCCATCAGAGTTCCAAAATTTTCCGGCAAGGCTTCTTCGCGAGATGAGGGCGAGCGTTTACGTGAAGCAACGAACCTTGTCGAGCTGGGGTGTTCCTAGCGGATCTTGTTGGCCAGTCTTTGCACTTGGCGAGAGTAGGTCGGCAGTAACCAATGTGTTGTCAGGCAGCAGTTCGAAATAGCAAATTCCGTGAACTCTCCACTAGATGCTCAGCATGACCTTCTTCTCATGAATTTCACCTTTCATGAAAGGAATCGGCGTGTCGACGCCCAGACACGTTTTTGGGTTTGAGTTGATGTCATTTCTCATCAGTGACTATGGTGTTCCAGTGGAAGATGCGGCTTCAGGAGAGCAGCTGCTGAGTGCAGATGTCCAGACGTCTTTTGAGGTTGCCGTCGGTCAGTTCATGTGGTGGCCAATGACCGAGCTTTTTCACCATTCCGAGAGATCGCAATCCATTGTCCACGGCGAACAGAGATCAGCTGAGAGCGGCACCAAAACACTCCAACTCCTTCATGTGGAGGATATCAGTTTCTTCAGCTCGTCTAATGATATTGCTGCCTCATCTTCGAGATTCTTGTTGCCGGCTTTCAAGCACTGGAAGCCAGCTGACGCGGAGGAGTGCACAAAAACCGTGTTTATGTGAATTTTCCACGACCACGTGCAATCTCGGAGCGGGCGCCAGCCCACTAAGTACCGTCAACTTGTATGAAAATCTGTGTCCGTAGAGTTTGCAGAGGCGTTTTCTCCATTCTTCTTGTTAAGGTACGCTCTCTTTCTTTTCGGAACATTTTTAAGAAGATGAAAGAAGCACCATGACTGAAGGATATGAGCGGTGAATTGGAGCGCCGAAGAATCTCTACCTTGCGTCAAGACGGTATAAGCACAGATTGGAACGCTTGCAAGGCTCGCACCGTTTCCACCTGTTGCATTTTTGCGAGCCGCTCGAAGTCGTTCATTGAAACTGTGCGCATGATTTACGGCGATTCGCGTAACTGGTTTTTATCGGGCGCTGTATTTCCGTGAACGCTGTGTTCGTTTTTAGGCCTTATCCAAGAAAAGATCCGCATGACAACTGTCCGCTACATTCGAAACGGAAATCTCGCTAAAACTTGATGCATTCGATAGTTTTCGCTAGACTTTATATTGTGTCTGTTCTTTCAGTTACCACCACCATTGAGCTGAGAAAAAAACATGACGTTCTTAGTTTTCTACGGGTGATAGAGAATCCAAGGTTGTGGTACCATTCTTCCATTCACACATCAAAAGACGTTGTGCTATTATATGTTGTGATTTTTGCGCTATGTCACTTCAGGATAACCACCTAAATCTGCCACAGAATGCAAAATTTTGGTGTGTCTGCTTCTACTTCTGACTCGAAGGCACATTTTTCTTCTCACCTGAGTGGACATCAACTGACCTTTCGATGAACTCGACCATCTAGCCACTAAGCACCATGATTTGCTACCTTCATGCAATGTGGACTCGAGAGTAGGGTCTGGCCCAGGCCAAGCAATCCTTCCGCAGTCGACATCGAGGATCGGTACCGGAGGGGAAGATGCCAACTTCATCACCGATAGGCAAATCGTTGTGTGGACCAGTTGGGTTGCGCGTCTCAAACAGTCCTCTCGTTTATCTTTTAAATAGGAATTCTCGTATGATACATGTTCTCAAGAGTTTTTGTTCATTTCGGTATTTAATTGCCTGTATAAATGCCTGGGCGCGTGTAGCGCAGTCGGAGGAGGCGCCGACTGTCGCCTGCACCCGATACCATGTTTCTGGTTCGGATTTCCCGCCCAGGCCAACCAAGCCTTCCATCCTTCCGGGGTCGGTGAATTGGTACCAGACCTGCCTGGGAAGGATAAAGCGCTGACTTTTTTATCGGCTGGCCACCGCAAGTCATTTTATGGCCAAATACGTTTTCAAATTGCCTCCACAACATCCCGTAGAAGTAGAATGCGTGGCGCATCCCAAAATTGAGTAACGCCGTCCTTTACCCCTTATAATGATGAGCTTTTGCGCTAAAATCTATTGCACACGAAAATGTTGCCAAATTACCAATAATGTTACATACAATCCCATATTACCAATAATCTCCGATAACATCAAAGAAGTCTTTCATAGATAGGAAGCAATATGTCTTTTGAATTTCGTGAGAACCTAATAAATCAGCCAGCTGCTCATCATTTCACTTCTACTGATGTTTGCCAGCGCTTTGCAAATATCACTCCTCTATGACTGGTGCAGCAATGTATTAGATTACACAACTAGACCTTACACTTCACCGCATATTGCTGGTTCCTTAGAACTCGTGTTTGTTCATCTTTTAGGAGCCCTGCAAAACAGAACTAGCGAGTCCTTCACGAGCTATCGGTTTCGGCAGGAATTTTGCATGAAAAAGCTCTTCTGGTTCTTCTTTGGATATCATTTTTGATTGAATTTTGCTTTACGAGTAGTTGCACTGCTTAATGCTACGCAGTTCTTTACTTCGACAGCCGCAAGAAGCACCAGATCAAGAAGTTTTCTTAGCTACTTCCATTACCTATAACTTCAGATATAGTACAATGCCCTTCAAACCTCCCTTTGAGTCAGCCTACTAAACCCTTCTCTTATTTGTATCATCTGCTGTTGTCCTCATCGAGTGGACCTTGGCAGCTTCTCCGTTCCTCGCTGTCACGTATGCACCAGTGTAGCCTAGTGGGTTATTTTCTCTCAAATGACACGAGAAGTGTCACGGATAAGTTTGGTTGCGACGGAAGCTCTAGTGCCGAGCGAGACTCGAGCCCACAGTTGCTGCTGTCCTGGCAGGATGCTTACGCAATTACACCGTTGGTTGCATCTTGTCTTCAATGAAACAGCGCCGATGGTGCAAGCGTCTAGCTTTGGGTAATGTGGTGGATCGAGTCTCGGCTGCCACCCGAATTTTGATCGCATTCAGGCATCCTTATGACAGCTTGCAACCTACGCAGGCGGTGCTCCTTACACTCGAATCATAAATATTAAAAAATGAATTAGAACTGAGATTCACGCCAGTAATTCATTGAATCCAATCAGTTACGATCCTACGATATCAACGAAAGACGTTAGCTCGAAATAGACCACCCTACGTAATTTACGACGACATGGCCTGCTTTAGCGTCGCTAGTACTAGAACCTCGACGAATATTGGAGTTGCTAGGGCTGCGGTGTACAGTAGAGATCGTTTTCATGAAATATCATCTTATATTCTCACCGCTTCAAAGCATGCTCAGCAGCATTACAGAGCTGTTGGCGCCGTGCTACAAATTACAATCGTTGTATATATTTTCTGTGTAAATTTAGTAGCATTTTCAGTCGATTGGACAATTTTCAAATTAAATTGGACACTTTTCACAACAAATTGTGGAAACTTATCTGACAGTTTTAATATATCTCCCCAATAGGTGAACACATTGTTTGTAATTTAAACAAGTTTGAGGAAAGATAATGGTTTAGCGTTCGTTTTAAAGAGGTAGAAAGCGGCGGCAATGTTTTTAGTGCCAGAAGATACATAGTTTTTGCCATGCCCTCGTCCAAGAAGTCGCGATTTTAATTCGATTGATAGTGGAATTTCTGTTTATTTATTTATTTATCTACTTATTGCACTCAAGGTGCGCATGACTTTTTACACATGTCGTGCAAGTCTAAAGACAGATCCAGTACTGAAGAAAAACAAACAGAAAATCAACAAAAATTAAATCTCTCCAAAAACACAGGTGGTGGAGAAAGCAATGAATTTCAGAGAGAGCTATACCAAATTTTTCTGAACTTTTTAACCATCTTACTGAGTCTGTAGTTTCACATGCCTGAAGGGTATTTTGATTCTGAAAAGCTTGATTCGCTTTCAGAAGTCTTAAGCTGGCTTAGAAAAATGTCCAATTTGATCCGAAAGGTGCCCAATTCGACGTGAGAATGTACAGCTTCCCAAGGAATGTACATCTGGTGGTACGTTTTGTCCGTCTTTGCATCGTGACTTCGACGAATTGCTCTTTAAAGCGATTTGGCCAGGTTTCCAATGAAGTTCAGGGCCTTTGTTCCGCTGTCGTTATGAAGCCCATTAACTGAGTCTCCTGGAGACGAACGCTCTTCGGTGTTGGCTTCGTGGCGACCTTGTCTCCTGGGTGGCGGCGGTTACCGACCGCGGAGTTTGCCTCGTTCACGGCCGCCGGCGCTTTTTCAGCGCTCATCCAGCGACCTTCGATGGGTTGAGGTCAATGCTAACCGTGGTCGAAAAAGCGACACGGTTTTTCCTGCCTCCTTCGTGCAGATCTTCGTCGACGGTCCACAGCTCTATGGCCGGCAACTGTGGCATCAAGTGGTTTTCCAGAGTCACTCAGTTCTTGTTGTTTTCGAACTCCTCTAGATGTATTCGCTTGTCGTTTAGACGCCACAGCGAGATGGTGAAGAATAGTGAGGTGGTAGCTCTTCCAAAGCGTTGCGTAATCCAAACGTCTTCGATAAAGTACTGCAGCTGCCAATGAATCTTGTACAGTGAACACTGTAAGCCCTGTCACCAATTCATTTGCGCCTTAGATTTATTTATTTATTTAATGTGTGAGTGGAGAGCTGCGAAGATGAAAAATTCAAAAATGGGTACCTTAGGCAAGAGTCTAAAAAGGCTCTTTGAATGACAATGCTTTCTATATTACCGATATCACGCCCCTTAACCGTCTTCGGCGGATACAGCGCTTTGCTTGTAGAACTCGTCGCACGATATAACTCAGATTTTTCCTTCTACAGTTGTTTTCCTAAATTACTGTTCTACTTACTATAAGGAGAGGTCAACGAGTGACTTGGCCTTTACCATCTGTTCACTTGGGCCTGGGTTTTACGCCTGGGGTTTGTACAAGATCAAAGAGGCGCCTGTGTCACAGGCCAGCTCCAGAATAACCTTTTAGTTGCGTTGCACAGGCTGACCTCTCCTGTCTCACCGCTAACACGTAAAACACGTTTTCTTTTAACACTTACACAATTATTTGAAATGTCGATATGTGCGCTTATCTTTTGTAAGCCATGTTTGAACTCTGATAGGTTTAAGAGCTTTTATATACTCCTATGAGTAACGTCTCTTTGGCCCCTAACCTTTTATACATTACTTTTTGTTATGATAAGTACATTGCTACGGGAGTTACTATATAATCAGTGTAGCCAGATGGTAATTACTAAAGCAGTAAGGGTTCCAATTTTAATGTAAGTGATTTTCCATTCCACTGTTGCTTTTAACGGTTATTTTGTTTGTTTGTCGAGATCGTTGGCATTGTAGTGCACGCTAGAGTGCAAATAAATAAATAAATAAATAAATAAATAAGTAAATAGCCTGAGAACATTACATTCCAACCCACAGAAAAAAATCGCAAATTCACCTTGTAAGAGGGAAGGAAGATGATGGCCTGCTGAACCAATTCCTATTCTGTAACCACCGCCTAGTCAATTGTAACCTTTTCGCCACTTTTTTAAAAGGCTCTTTCCAATGCCTATGAGTGGAAATGATGCAAGGCCTCAAGGAATATTGGACTTGATTCTAAGCAGATTGCGGAGTAACAGCTAAACTGCTGGAGAGAGTAAAACACTATTCCGACACACAGTGGTGTCGGAATAATCGTCTCCGAACGATTTCGTGACTCGATTGTAAGCGTCGAACGCTATGACGATCGGTTGATGAAGATCGTTGTCGCCGCGAAGGAGCGACTCTATCACTTCTTCTCTGCGTATGCTCCGCAGAGTGGCTGCTCCGATCAAGCCAAGGAAGAGTTTTGGAGCCTGCTTGATGAGAAGACAGCAGAGGTACCGCCGAAAGATGTCATCATAGTCGCTGGTGACCTTAATGGGCACGTAGGTGCTGCGAAGGACGGGTACAGCTGTCATGGTGGTTTCGGATACGGGTCTCGTAACGCCGATGGTGAGCGCATTCTTGAGTATGCGGAATCGCATAATCTCACCATTGTGAACACCGTTTTCCGAAAACGCGACTCCCACCTCATCTCATACTATAGTGGGAGCTCCAAGTCTCAGATAGACTTTGTCCTTGTCAAGGATCGCGACCGAAGCATTGTCACAGACGCGAAGATCGTGCCGTATGAGACGGTCGCCCCACAGCATCGACCGCTAGTCTGCACCTTTAAGATCACCCCTCCGAGGATGCAGCAAGTTGAGCGATGCGGTGCTGCGAGAATCAAGTGGTGGCGAATGAAAGAGAAGGAAGCAGCTGTGATTTCCCGCGTACGGTTACCGACAGTCACGACTGTCGACGAAACTTGGAAGAAAGCAACCGACGCGATACGCCAAGCTGCAAGGTTGGAACTCGGCATAACGAAGCCTGGGCGACGCAAGGTCGATAAGCAGACATGGCTGTGGACGGACGATGTGAAGGCAAAGGTTAGAGAGAAGAAGTCGCTCTATCACGTGTTTCTCAGCGATAAGACGGCCGACAACTGGCAGAAGTATCAGAAGGCGAAGAAGGCTGCAAAGAAAGCCGTGGCTGTTGCGAAAGCCACTCATTATAGTGATGTCAACGAAAGGCTCGAGTCACGCGATGGTGAGCGGTATTTGTACCGACTTGCTAAGACCCGCCATCGCCAAACCGAGGACATTGAAAAGTTTGTTGGCATCAATGATGAGAGCGGCCATCTTCTGACAGACCGCAAAAAGGCGCTGAAGCGATGGCGTGATTACTTCGAGGAAGTTTCCACCATGGAATTTCCTCACCCGGCCATCCCTTCTGTGGCTTCTGTTCACGGTCCCGTACACAAGATCACCGTGGAGGAAACGGAAGCGGCTCTAAAGAAGATGAAGCCATGCAAGGCGACAGGACCGGATGATCTGGCAGCCGATGTTTGGAAGTCGAAGCTCTGGTATCCTGCTGAGTGGTTGGCTGAGTTCTTCAACCAGGTAGTAAAGGAGAAGAAAGTACCGGAGTGTTGGCACAACAGTACGACGATTCCGATTTGGAAGAAGAAGGGCAGTCCTGCAGACTGCTCCAATTATCGTCCGATTCGCTTGCTTTCGCACAGCATGAAGATCTTCGAGCGAATCCTCGACAGACGAATTCGTGAAATCGTCAAGCTCTCCGACAACCAGTGCGGTTTTGTGTCTGGTTGTGGGACCATTGATGCTATACACGCCGCCCGCCTCCTGGTAGAGAAGCATCGTGAGAAACAGAAGCCGGTGCATATCGCCTTTCTCGACCTGGAGAAGGCCTTCGACCGCGTACCGCGTGAGGTTATATGGTACGCCTTGCGACAACACAACGTATTTGAGGAACTTATAGAGTGGGTGCGGATACTCTACTCTTGCCCAAAGAGTAGAGTGCAAGCTGCAGCTGGAACCTCAATGGAGTTTCCCATCTCTGTTGGGGTGCACCAAGGTTCTGTGCTTTCTCCACTCCTCTTTGTTGTCGTCATGGATGCCATTACGCGAGATCTTCAGAAGCCTGTCCCATGGACATTGCTCTATGCTGATGACGTGATGCTCGCTTGCGAAGATAAAGATGATCTCGAGCGGCAGGTGCAAGCTTGGTGCGACCGCCTGGCAATGTTCGGACTCAAATTGAACGTCAAGAAGACCGAGTACCTAACGACTGACGTAAACGAGTCCGGCTCCATTAAGATTAACGGTACTGAGCTTGCACGCACTTCGGTGTTTAAGTACCTCGGATCAGCAATAGCGTCTGACGGCGGTCTGACGGTTGAAGTGAACTCACGCGTGAGTGCAGCTTGGTCCAAGTGGCGTTCGCTGACTGGTGTGCTCTGCGATAGGAAGATACCAGAGCACCTGAAGTCAAAGATCTACAGAACAGTCATCCGGCCAGTAGCGATGTACGGTGCTGAGTGTTGGCCTGCGACCAAGGAGGTTGAAACGCGCCTCAGCGTCATGGAGACGAAGATGCTGCGCTGGACGGCTGGAGTCACCCGCATGGACCGCATCAGAAATGATGCTATTCGGCAGAAGTTCGGTGTCGCGCCGATAGCGGCCAAGATGCGCGAAGCTCGCTTACGATGGTACGGCCACGTTCTGCGTGGAAAGGAAGACAGCGTCCGCAAGATAGGCCTTGGGTTGGAAGTGTCAGGAAAGCGGCCTAGAGGACGCCCAAAGCAGCGTTGGTCGGATACGTTACACATGGACATGAAAGTAACTGGCGTCCACCCTGATCAAGCGCATGACCGGGAAAGGTGGCGTCATGACACCAGAAGAGCGGACCCCGCGACGAAGCGGGACAAACGCTGAAGAAGAAGAAGAAGAAGAAAAGAAGAGTAAAACACTCATGTTTCGAACTGATTATCACTGCACGTCATGGTAGGAAGTGACTGTATTTGCATACGCGACCCAAGCAGAGCTTTTGACATTTTCAACAAAAAAACTGAAGTGGTTTTGACACGTTTGGTGTCCTTTTTCAATGGTTTGATTTCACAAGGCTAATTGAGAGGTCTGGCGAATGCAAGCGTCACTGATTAGTGATGTAATATTTTTGACTTTCCGATGTCTAGCAAGCGCAAGCAAACTTGCGGGCGAAGTAAATGCCGAAAGTATTTGCTTGGTATCGTCCACGTTCAAACAGAAAAGTGTGCAGCACCAACTCGAGCTGAACACGACTCAATAAACTTAATAAAACATATTTTCCTTCGATTAGTCTTAATGCAATAGAAGACAATCTAGGAATTAAGATACCGCATAAGTCGGGCACCTCTTACGATTTACGGTTTGCGACTATTTCTTCGTAGTTACGATTTATGATTTGCGAAATTTCACAATTCATTTACGCACACCCCTGAAGCACCCTAATCCAGAGTTTTCTAGTAAATTTGTTATGCGCAGCATCTAGCCCAGCAATCTCGCTTATACTATAGGGGTAAATACAACGGTGCTGTATATTGAACTGAAAAGCGTGGACTAGATGCTTCACAGAATTCGTTCGCGAAGATCTGAAAAGACTGCCCACAATGTGATCATCCATTTTTGCTACCACTTTGAAGTTGCGCTTGAAGGAGAGCTTTGTGTCTAAAATGAACCCTGAATCACGTAAGGCTGTAGCGCAACGAAGTTGTAAGTGATAAAGGCATAATTCCTTATAATACTCTTCTCTCCAAGATGAAGCACCTTCGACTTTTAAGCTGACAATGGGAGCCGACCAATCCTTTACCTTATTTAGGGCAGATTGAAGAGCAGCATGGTCTTCCTCCTTTGTAGTGGAGAGGAAGTAGGAGGTGGCATGTACGGCCATCTCGTTTGGCTGACGCGTTTTCTGTTGGTGCTCTGATAGGCTATGATTGACTGTCGCTGTCCCATCCCATAATGCTGCTCACTTTGGCGTCAAGGAGCAGTTAGCCTATTTGGGGCAAAATGTCTCATAGTTCCAGGATTCACGTTTCCACCGATTTCTGAATGCCGCCTCTTTGTTAGAGTAACCGCGTCGTTGTTTCTATTCCTTTTCCAGACGTTGATGACGTTATGTGGTTGAAACAATCGTGACAACGTCGTTCACAATTTCTGAATATCGCCTCTTTTTCAGGGTTGAAAGTCTTCTTACCCATGCTCCGCGGCTCCAGTTCGCCATTCTCTGTTAGTTATCCATCATTGTACTCCAGTGTCTGCGGTTCAAGGTGTCTACGCTAGAATTCCTCACCTTCGACGATTTCGTTCCTTCTTCTCAGCGAAAGCAAACATGGGGAACATAAAGTGAGGCCTACAACGCATTGTACACAAAATAAAATTCACTGAGTCTCGTCTCCGCTTCTTGCAGGAATTTTGAAATTTCACTCCAATTTCTGATCGTTCTATTCTGATCCAGCTGTTGAGTACTTAGCCGGACACCTCAGTGCGCTCCAACTACGTGTACTCTATACTCTGCAGTATCGTAATGGTCAATTCTCTTAAAATATACGGAAATTTTTTGGCGTGTATTCTACCACCCTACTTATTGAATTCTGCCTTGCCTGAGCCTTCATTATGTTTGCAATTGCATTAATTTGCTGGATAAAAGTAACCAAGTCAGCGGACTTCATGAACATATGTATAGATTTAACCGATGTCCTTCTTTTGCACCTTTTCCGCCTCACCAGCTGTTTTCTTCTTACTTGTCGAAGCCGTCTTCACGGTGTTTTCGTGGACTGCGTTTCGAATTCGCTTTTCATTTCGCTTTTTTCACTTTGATCTTTTTGTAAGGTGTGGTTCATTCCAGATCCGATTCGTCAGTTGGTCTCATTCCGCTGCAGCATGGATGCATATTCGTCGTAGTTGCTGATCCTTTTTGTCTTTGTTTGTACAGGCCTGGCTTCGGGAACTGTTCCACAACGCGCTATAAATGAGCTGTGATGCGCATTGCTTTCCCAGCTAGCAGCATTTTCTTTCTCTCTGTAATCGTGATGACCTGAGGGGGTAGAAAGCGCAATCTTGCTACTGAAATGTGATAGTGATCTAGATAAACCCTGAGGAGGGTTAGCAAACCATAAGTACGTAAATTTGAATCGTACTGGATTCTTCAAGGAAAAATTGATATGTTTAGAAAAAGCTATACGTTGAAATAGGAAAGTGATCAAAAATTGAATTGCGCGAGTCCATCAAATCATAGCTAAAACATAGAAGTAGGCTACGTCGAGCATCCCAGACAAGGATTAATTAATGTCGTCCTTCACCTTGATTAATATCAATAATTTTGCAGCGGTTATCTCTATACATCGTCATTGAGTTTGTTGAAAGCACCGTTGTTGCCGTTTATGGTGGCGATCCTGTCCGCTAACAAAAAGTGAAATACAACAAGATTGATATAAAAATGGATAACGTGGATAATGCAAAGTTGTAATTTTATAAAATTGGCCATTGTTTCGCTAGCCCGGAGGATACCAGTGACAGAACAGTAGGATGCATCTTTAGTAATTATCCATTTTTCATTATCATTAAACAAATTGTAGCGTGGTAGCGCAGCACAGGAGGTGTCACCAAAGATGCCAACTGTAGCGTGCATCCGATTTTAAGTTCCTGGTTAGGATTTATAGCTCAGGCCAATCAAGCCATCCATTCCTCTGAGGTTGGTAAATTGGTACCATCCTTGCCTCTGAAAGATAAAACATTGGTTTGTACATCGGTCGCCCACCGCAGATCATTGCATAGAGCCATTAAGCATTCCAATTGCCTCCTCGATATCACGCTGAAGTAGAATGCCTGGCGCATCCTAGAAGGCATAGATCGACGCCGTCCTTTATTATTTATCCCTCATTAGACTGATTCATTGCTCATAATTTATGTCTGTATACAGTTATCCGACGACGAGACGGTCGAAACGTCAGGCCTAGAATATACTTTCTACCTACCAACCTCGCTGGCACAGAAGCATAAATATCACAGCTAATAACGATGCCGAGGTTTCAAGATGAGAGAACATGGAGACTATAAAGTGTACTGATTAGGCGGCCTGATTTTTCTATTAGCTTAAAAATAATAAATAATATTACTTCCTTTGCTTGCTTTCACCAGAAGAGTGGCGCGATTTATAGGCCGGTGATTGCCGTAATCTACTCGGACACCTCCGTACGTAATACTCGATGTGATGTCCAGTTGAAATCTTGTAAACAACTGCTAAACTCTCAGTTCAAGAGGCATTCTGGACAAGTCTTCAAAGGAAGAAGTGTGATGGGATCACAAGGTGATCTGGGGCCAGATTCATCAACGTGACCGCTGGTATCATCTTACCGCGGATTCAACATACCAGCCTACGTAGTATGTGATACAGAGAGATATAGAGATAAAGAATTTTAGACATGACAACCGATATATCGTTACCGGCTGGTAAGCGGTTCATGAATCTGGCCCCGGTAAATGAGAATGAACTGTAAGAAAACTTCGAACTTTATTTCAGCACTCGTCGTTCCTTGAAAACAGAAATTGACGTGAAGTCGCCCTTCCCACAACGTTGCCGAGTTAGGAACATGTACACATTCCAGCCCTTTGAAGGTCCCCTTTGTTGCAGGCCCATGCCATTAAGCTTTTTTCACCAAAAGGTATCAGACTCATATGGGAAGGATAAAACGCTGACTTATTCATCAGCTGGCCACCGTAAGTCATTGTATGGCCAAACAAGCATTCAAAACGCTTCCACAAGATCTCGTAAAAGTAGTAGAATGCGTGGCGCGTCCTAAAAGGGGTGGTATTAGCAAGAATTGGGCTATTAAAGGACATCTGTGTATGCGGAATGTCGCTCTATTTATACGAAGGCCACTGAAGGCGGAGTGCACTAGCACTAATGCAGAACCTGCACTTTACGAGACTGCCCTCTAGACCCGGTCAGCATTTTCACTTTTACTTTCCCGGAATTGCTCAGCTGTGAGGAATTTTTCTTGATAGGAAACACTTGTCCAATATTAGGTGCAAATGCAGTGCCTAAGCTGATGGTGAGCAAAATTGAACGTTCTACTTTGCACTGAATTTTCACACTGTTATGCTCTTTTGGAGGAGCCTTCGTAAGTTTCTTGCGATTATATGTCACGAGTCTTTTGCGATTATATGTCTCGAAGTTTCTCGCGAATATATGTGCGTATGCCACGAACTCATTGCAGTGCAAAAGATTGAAAGACAACGGCGTTCTTCAAACACTCGTCGAATGTCCATATTGCCAGCGGCCTTTGGAGATCGAACGCATCGCATTAAAAGGGGATGTTACAAAGTCGACTGAAGAGCCAAAAAACCTTCGGCTTCTCCTTGAATGGTGGTCCAACATTCTCAACCCCTCGCTGTCCATAAAGCGTATCCAATGACGGTACCTGTGTCTGGCCGTTCTCGTCGATGGGAAGAACCTGCTCCGTGAATTGCGTGCCGTTTAGGTGGAACATCAGCCGGCTGGCAACCAGCTATGAGTCGCGGCGGCGGATTTGTTATCGGATTTGCTGCTCATCGCGGAAATCCCGCCAGGAAGATTAGGTAGCTCGTGCAGGATGCACCGCAATTCACGATTGATACTCGATGAGCGTTACGCAACTGCCCAGCCAGTTCCGGTTACCAGAGAGGTTGTTTCTGTGGGTTGTTTGAAATTTTCCTTTCATTTCCGTATTTTTATACCTCCGGCTTTTCAGAAGAATCAAGTTATTCTCAATTATTTGACAGAAGTGCTTTCTTATCTCAACAAATACACTATTGTCTTGGCAATACTAATTCCGTTGCCAAAATTAACTTCAGAAAGTGAGGCTCTTCATTTTCTGTGGGAAGTTGTGAAAATTGCGTCTGGAAATATTCAAGTCCTTAAAGCCATCAAAGTTTGGAAGAGCAGAGGGTTATTGACCCAAACTGCCTCCTTCCGAGGGTGGCTTGCCAGCCTCTTGACTACCACCGTAAGGTTAGTTGGGTTCCCTCACTTACATTTCCTCCTTCCTCCCATGTCAGCCGAATATATTAGGGGGGGGGGGGCAAAAGTAATGAGACACCCCATGCCGTGTCCATATATCTCGTGGCTGGAGTCTGGATTCGTACTTGTTGTATTTGTATGTTCGTATGCTACTTACTGAAGCCCATCTGAAAAGTTACCACTTCCGCCCTTTCCAGAAGCATGCCAAAAACCCCAGCCTGTCTCATGCCGAAACCCCAGTCTGACGAGTCGACCTGTGTCGCGCAAATCTCCCCCAATTCCCAACCCCGAGCAGCCTGGGCTCAATATTCATGCAAGATGAGAAGTACGTCTTCTACCTTAATCCTGCCAAGCAGCGAGTCTGGGTGAGGCCTGGTTAATTGTTACCGACCTTCGTTCGGCGAGATGTTCACGGCGAGAAGCATCTTTGGAGCTTTTGGGTCTGCGCCCATGGATCGGTTTACCGGAGGCTGCCTCCCAAGAGCACCGCGATGAACTCCAAGGCCATGGTGAACGAAATAGAAGAGATGGGCCGGCGACTCGCTCTTATTCATTCGCAGCGCTTCAAGAAGCTTCTCCTCTTCGACGACGCCGCACCCCATCGGGAACAAGTAACCACGGATAAGCTTGGCCTGCTGGGCTACGTTCACATGCCTCACCCACCGTATTCGCTGGACATCTCTCCATGCAACTACCACTACTACTTGAGCCTACAGGACTTCCTAGTCGGAAGGGACACAAGAACCCAAGCAGTCCTTGACAACCATACCGAGCAGTCGATCAACACCAGGCTCAAGCAGTTCTGTAAGGATGGGATCAGGAAGTTGACTGAGCGATGGCAGCAAGGTCATTGCCCTTAATGGCAAATACATTCCTCAGCATCGTTGAGTTGTAATTGAGTTATAAGGAGATAAAGATTTTTTTTTCATTTTGTCTCATTACTTTTGCCCCCCCCCCTAATAGTGCGGATAATGCCCTTGACTACTTTGCTCATCATCGAGATTTAATTTTGTAAAAACATATTCAAGCATTACTATTTGCTATCATCTATTAATATATGGTCCATCAAGTATTGATCTTTTTATTGATCCTGAAAAATAGGCAGTGGTGTTTTGGAATACATTTCTCTTGAAATTGGTCAAAACAGGATGTAGAGTGGAATTGTCAGTTATTACAGCGCTGAAACGAAATAAGCAGTAATACTGTTCTCTACTTAAGAGCGATTTGGGAGCACCTTTTGAAGAAGCCGATGTTTTTCCCTGAGATAAATTGTAAGAATCGGTCGTAATCCATTTTTCGATGTCTGGAGAGGGGGGCTTCCGATTGATTATTTTTGTGCTATTCAATAAGCCGTGAAAGTGCTGTCATATTCACGTCGGAGCCTTTTTTGCCGCCCAGACACGTCTGGAGCCAATTAGTTCCCCTCGCGAGAAGACAATAAGGAGAGCGGCGGACGCTTGTATAGACGAGAATTCAAACTGTTAGATGTTGGGTTCTTGTTGTTGCCGCGAGCTTCAGGGATGAGATAGCTTGAAGGCTTAGTACTGCCTGGCTCGTCTATGTTGCTTTGCTCGTTTAAGAACATCGATCTGAATAAAACTCTTAGCGGTAGGCCATGCATTTTACATCTCTATCTAGGAAAAGTGTTCATCCGTTCGTAAGAGAAGAACACGACATTGGCAACTATCGCCTGCTGTCCGTAGTCTAGAAGATGTTCACTGGAGTCATCCTGGATATGATCAGCAGAACGCTGGACGAAGGACAGCTACGCGAACAAGCAAGATTTCGGAGAGGATTTAGCACGATCGACCACATACTCACCATTACAAAGCTCATCGAAGTGTCGCGAGAGTATAAGCTGCCGCTATGCCTCAGGTCCATCGACCTGAAGAAGGTATTCGACTCCGTCGAAACTGAAACGGTCACCGACGCCCTGCTCACTCAAGATGTTCCTACCCAGTAGAGCAGAGTTCTTCGAGAGCTGTACAGTGGATTCACGACCAAGATTTCACAATTCTACAACGACGTCGTCACCGACGTGAAGAGAGGGGTTCGACAAGGGGATACCATCCTTACTCGTCTCCTTTATCCTCAGTTCGTCTAAAAGACATGGGCATCCACCACTTTCGATTCGTTAACGAAACAACTGCAGTTACACTCTCTTATTAGCTTACATTTTTTGCTTCTGCCAGAAGCCCCATAGACCCTCTTTCTGATGCGTGACTAACCAGGAGACTATCTCAACGGTAGGTCGGAATGGACCAAGTACTGCATGTGGGGATAATCGTCTCTCTCTCTCTCTCTCTCTCCCTCTCTCTCTCTCTCTCTCTCTCTCTCTCTCTCTCTCTGAGAAACATCAAAATACAAGCATCTCGACCCCAACACAACTCTGCACAGAGTTAGGGACAACGGAAGTTGGGCCGTTGGCGGTGTTAACCCTCTGCTTGAGATCGCTGTTTCCAGCCAACTTGAGCCCGCGGAGGGCGGCTGGAAACAGCGATCATTGGGACTCGAGCCCGCCCTTCGCACGCAGGCAGAGGGTTAACGTCACGAACGGCCCAATTTCCGTCATCCCTAAATCTGCGCAGAGTTGTATTTGGGTCGAGATACTTGCATTTTGTTGTTTCCCAGAGAAAGGCGATTATCCCCATATGCAGCACTTGGTCCATTCCGACCTACCGTTGAAATAGTCTCCTGGTAAGTCGCTCTCGCTTATTTCTGCAACGGTTTGCAATTACCGACACTTGTTCAGAACGTAGATTCTCAATTTCCTTCGATATTATCCAACGTATACTTTGTGCAAAAAATCGCACGCTGCATGCAGTAAGCTTGTGCTGAATGGGGACGTCCTTCCGAGTGCATCCGCATATGCTTATGTTTTTAGCCGCATGAGAACTTTAACTGAACGAAGTAAAGGGGATTGAGTCAAGAACTGTACTGAAAAGTGTCGCGGGAATAATGAAGTATGTAGGTGGAAGAGCTGGAATTCTAAGCCTACTACTTCAGCTCTGCTTTTTTCTTGCTCCTCTCTCAATATCATCCTGACACTTCGATAAAAGAGGGATCGGGTGACTATCATCACCAGGGACAGCAACAAAAAGCAGTTAGACGGACACGGTTAGAAATGTTGGTGGTGGGCCAATATTTGTTGGCTCTTCATTTTTGGGAAAAATGTTTTTGCTGGAATTTTTTGATGCCGATGTATCACACAGGATACCGAATTTTTGAGAGGTTCGCATCAGGTTAAATAAGTTGAATTTAACCTGTTCTACGAGGGCATTCAACTTAATCGGCCCCACTCTGACATCAGCTGCCGGCAATCCGATACTTCTGAAAGGTTATGGCAACAGGGATATTATCTTTATCTATTTTTTCACCTAATCTGAAGCGCGACTGTGATAACGAACAGAAGAAAAAATAAACCACTGAAAACGAAAACGACCAAAAAATCACATCTAGCTTCAAATAATTAACACTTACAAGGTCATGACTAGAACTTTGGATAACATTATGATGCTGGATAAGAAAACTCTCTTTTGCAACTTATTCAGAAGGCCCGGCGCAGAGCTAAATAATAGCGTATTCAAAAAAATGAAGTGGAATATAACATCGCATCGAATTGTTTTAAATAAGGTTTACTTTAATAAGTAATTTTGATAGCAGCGTCAAAAGCGCAGACGTTACTATTGAGAATAGCTATGCCGTGGATGGGGAACTTACCTTCGAGAAGCCTCGACGAGAGAAACACATCTACAAAACAAGTATTGTAAGAGTATCGTTGACGTTTTGTTCAGCCAAACAGCGCAGGCGGTAGAAATGTAAGCATCCATCCCGGACAGGAGAGGGTTCGTATCAACTGACATATTTTAGTAGAATGCTTCCCCTGTTCCATAAATAGGACAGAAAAACGACCTCCTCAAACGTTCGATGTGTCAGGTGTTTATCTGAACCAGTATGCATAGACTATATATGCTGGTCTGAACTCACTTACACTAGTGTAGAATCCCACCAGAGATTCTAATTACTCATTAAACAGACAGAAAAAAATCAGTGCGAACTAGTTTTCACTCGGTGTGCCGACCGTGCACTTCGATAGAGAACATGAATTTGTCGACATTTCACGAAGTGGTAATGACCGAGATGGACTTTCAAATACGAAGAAAAGGGGTCGAAGTTCTTCTCAATTGCCATTTTCTACCGACAAATGGTACACGCGGCATTTTGGTTTCGGATCCTTCATTCACCTGATATGTGGCAGTTCACGGCGTTGTTGCATATCAGGTGAATCAAACGGTCGCTTCCAGCAGACAGCTCGTCCGAAATCGGCAGACGGCCTTGAGCCAATGTTTTCAAAACTATGTCACCCAATGTCGCCTTCGACGTCATGCACAGTGGTGGGTAAATGCTGAATCCGATTGCTTTCCACCTCCTACATCGACTCGAAATGCACCGAACGTTAGAGTAAGGTCGTAGAGCATCCGAAACCTCGTCCGTACTTTTTTCTCTGTACGTTTAATGGCGAGTGCGATTCTGCAGATAACCTATCATCGCCTAGTTATGTCTGTCCACTGGTCGATGCACTGTATCTGCAATGTGTGCTTGAATGGTTGAAGTTGAGGCTCGTTCTGTCCGCTGCTTCTGCTCTTCATGTGTGATGACAATCACTTTCCGAACCACCACAGTGTACAAGGGCACCGGCCTTTGTGCCATCGAGAGAAATGGGGGTGTGTAACGATGCTACCGACGACCGCTCTGCGACGACGACTGTCCTTCGCCGCTGCCATGGACCAGCCCTCGAAATTCGGGTTCATCTCCTGGTCAGCGTTTGACGCCTGTAGCTGCTGCTAGGTGGTCGAAGTCCATCTACAGCAAGAGCGTCATGCGAAGCACGTGCGCCACATTTATTTAGTATGCGCTTATGGTAATGTCGAGACAATAGGAACATGGGCGTGGCTCGATTGATCGGGTTTTTGCCGTCCATCCTATTGGTTTGCCAGAATGTTTTGCGTGCCACTGTTCTCTGAAGAAAATTCTGAACTCCACTGGACAATAAATGGCTGCATATAATCAATACGGTGCGGTTAGCTGATAGCTACATACTTACACTTTGAAGGTTTCTTAAACCATATGACTGGGAGCTAATTAGAGGTCGAGCTCTAGATCGGAATCACTTTTTCCAACGTTGAGAATGTTGCCTCCCCTAATGGTAAGACTTTACGATTTAGTGGCATGCTACCACAACAATGTTCCGTTGGCATCATGAAATTGGAGGAAGGCAGCAGCAGCAGTGTTGCTAGAGTTCCGAGAAAATCGACCCAGCACTGTCTTCTGATTCGATAATAGATTTTCATCTTGATGATGCTTAGCACTGTCGACTTTTCTATAATACTTGTGATAGTCTGGTTACTGCTCTACACCAGCTGTAGCAACTTACCAAGAGATTATGATGATCTACAGAATGATGATCTGTCTCTCTCAATGTGATTTATCTACAGAAAGCGAATCTGACGTTAAGAGTCTTGGGATGGAAAGGATTTGTTTTCGAATTCCTTTAGCACCTTGGGACAGTTCTCATTTTTATGTACTTTATGTAGCACAAGCACAAGATGAGCTTGATCAATTGCTTACTCACGCATCATTAGTTTTCGTATTAACTTCTAAACGACTGCTGATACCAAATGTCTTCGGTTTCCGTATCAACTTACGGTCATTCACTTCCTTCTGTTAGCCACCACCAGCTCTTGGTAAATATAAATGATTAACCTCTAAAGTTACACGATTAATTACGCCTCTATAACAAAGTTTAGACTTCGAGGAAGTTTGACATGGTGAGATCCACTTGCATTGCCGTACCCCATCATAGAGACACTATATTAATTATCACTGCGTGAATGCTCGCTTCGGTCTTCACTCTAGCAAAAAGGGTACATAGCTATAGAAGAACAAAAGCACAAGAAGGTAAATAAAAACAATTAAAAATTTAGGCCACACGTGCGGGGAAAAATTAACAGATCTTACTTAATCTTCAAACATTCTAGTGGCAGGTGTCGAAAGTCTTCACAAAAGATTCTTACACTATCCTTTAGGAAAAGAATGCAGCCTTGACCGGTGTGCTAGATTATGAGCTCTACAACTGCGAATATTGATCTTGTTCTGTATTCGTTACGTGCGAACATTTTCTTTGCAATTTCACGTTGGCATTGTAGACACCACTTCCGACGTTAGCACTCGAAAAACCATTTCCGTATTCAATTTCATTTTAACGCGTCCAGTAATAGGTACAAGGGTTGAATACTTCGGAACTCAGGAACACCTTTACACATCGGGAATCGACGCGCTTTCCGAATTTCTACAATCTTGATATCCGCGAACCTCCCAGATTTAGCCTATGGCTATTACACTATTTCAACCGCCATTTGGTGCAAAGTCTATTTTAAGAATTATCTGCATTGGTGATGAAGGTCTTTAAATTTAGGATGTAACACGTCCCATCTTTTGTTAACCCATGCTTCTCTCATTCTTCTGCTGTGATTCTGACCGCTGTGGCTTTCTGTCTTTTTACTTTCTAAATATGTATTAGGATTCTCATTTTTCAGAATTTGTTGGTGCTTAACAACACCCTTTGTGAGAATACATAAATAAGCATTAAATATGTCATTAGTGAAACATTGTCGAGCTTGGACCTTTCTGGAATGGTACTTTCAGGATAACGCGTAAACAAAAAAAAAAAAACAGAAAGAGAGCTTTCAAGGGTTTATGGCCAATAAGTGGCATTCTGAAATTGTGAAGCCGAGCATATTAACCAAACGCTAGCTTCTCTACACTGTGGAGGGCGAGGGCGCGTGTAGCGCAGTCGGAGGAGGCGCGACTGCCGCGTTCACCCGATACCAGGTTATTGGTTCGGATTTCCCGCCCAGGCCAACCAAGCCTTCCATCCCTCCGAGGTCGGTGAATTGGTACCAGACTTGTATGGGAAGGATAGAGCGCTGACTTGTTCATCGGCTGGCCACCGCAAGTCATTGTATGGCCAAATACGCATTCATGTCGCCTCCACGACGTCCCGTAGAAGTAGAATGCGCTGGCGCATCTCAGAAGGGATTGAGTAACGCCGTCCTTTATCCTTTATCCTAAGCTTCTCTACCAGGCCTACCTTATTGTCAAGTGTGGCACTTAATTTCCATGAGGAAAATGCGATGAATTGGAGCCGATTAAAGCGTATTGTCAGACTCTATTGCTTGGTGTCCTCATCGTATGTCATGCAATTTAGTGCTTCGTAGTTGACTCTTTTTTCAAAAGAAAAAGCTGCAAACTTCCAACTAGAACCAAAGAACGAGGCACTGCAGGCAGCAGGCTCTATTCAATGAATTGTTCCAGGATCTCATTAACCACGTTCTCCTTGCACCACTGACCATGAAATTTATGAGTTTCTCGTACTCATTAAGCACGTCTCCTATTGTTCTGGTCAGTTTGTTTTATAGGACAGCTTCATAAATAAATTAGATACGGAGGAGTTTCACCGATGGTTGGTTGACGAAGCATCCTTGCTCCTCTGATTTCAACTTCGAATTTGTTGCTGAGTTCAGTGGTCATCTTATAGAAAATACATACTATTTTCACGTCAAATTAGACACTTTTCAAGCCAAGTTGCACACTCTTCTAAGCCTAACGGTTTTTAAATCAAACTGGACATCTTCCAAATTGAAATGCCTTCCAGTAGTGCTTTCCACAGTGACTCCAGTTATGCGCGCGTTTCTGTCAGTGTAACAAGCCATCCCTCTGATGTGGAAGTAGTTTTTTTCAGCCTTCGAAAACTTGTACGAAATCTTGACGCCGGACACATAGCTTCAAAAAAGAGACCACTAAGGGCCAACGGTGACTCCCTCGAAAGTAGTGTCCAAGCATCAGTGCCGTAACTTTTGGTTTCACTGTTCACATTTTTATCTGTCTCGTGTTCTTCATGTCCCCTTTTCTTCACTGAACTGTAAATGTGTGGACATCCAAACATTTGCCGTCTCGTCCTACCAGATATGCCCTCCGGAATAACGCCTACAACTGCGTTTGCTGGTCGCTTTCCACTTGCCTCGATCTCCCAAAGTAGCCTTAGGATTTGTTCCTCTGCGTCCTTCTCACGCACCTCTACTCATCGTTAGTTTCAGTTGGATCAGTGACTCCTTCACAATCATCTGGGCTTTCGTCTGCCCATGTGAGGATTCTCCTTTGAGCTTATTGAAACCTCGTCTGATGCACTTATGTAGTATATCTAAGGATGAATTTTCTATAGAGTGGAAAAGTATAAGAATAGATACTTGCAACAGCTATTTACAACCGTAGAATCTCTCATAACTATGTTTTATTGGAAACAAAGCTCTAGCATCAGGCGGGACTCAAACCCGCACCTATTTAGGTAGAATCGTTGTAGAACTTTCGGCGTCTCCTCTTTCGTTTAGCTCTGCAAAGTCACGTACAAGTTACGAGAATCTATCGTGCAAGCTGGTGCTTTCAGGGGTGAGGCTTCCTTAGTGTTATCGATTTCCTTTTTTCGAAGATTCTTACATGCTTCATATTCAATGCTCTTATTGTGTACATAGATAATGTGATCCAATCCCTTCCTAAGCTATACGGAGACGTCGGTCTCCACATGTTTCGTGTTCGCGTCCTTTGGTCCTGACTTTTGCCTTATCAAATCCTGGTTATGCTAGGTTTTAGTTGCATTTTTTGCGCATAAGCAGCAGACAATATGTTTTCATTCCCATGCTATACTCCAGCCTCGGGATCTCTCGAACCAGAAATGGAATGATTGTGTAATAGCACATTTTCTGGAATGAAACTACATCCTGGTGGCAGCTTCTGGAGACTGTCTCTTCACCAGAACATGTTGATGCGGAGCCGCATTGCTACCAAACTAGAAAACATCCAGCAGTTATGCGGACCAAGAGCTCTACTGACTTCCGGCTGGAGTTTTGTCCCGGAAATCTTCAGGAAACCTCCAACCTTGCCGGCAGCTTAATTCTGATTGGAGCGACGTTCCGATCGACGCAATGTACTTTCTTGACGGAAGAGCGAAAATAAAGTTCTGCTTTGTAAATCAAGTGAGATGGAGCATTTGTTGCTTTGAATGTCGGACAGATGGAGTCCACGGTCACGAACCCTTCGTAGCGAGCGCCACAAGACGATTGAAATGGCAGCGCAGTTTGAAATCCTAACCTTGTGTGGTCCCCTAACGCTCTACACGAGCACGCAACGAATACTTGCCTCCTCTTGTTTTCTTACCAACGTTTTTCTGTGTTCCTTTTCGTTAACCATTTTTTCGGAAGAGGGAGTCGGAATTGGAATATCTAATAGTGCATGGGCTGTTTTGCAGCCACTTAATGGTTTTCTCTGTGAATGCCCGCGTCTCTCTCGAACATGGGAACGACGACGAATGCGCTGACAACATCGGCTCAATGGAGGCCAATCGAGCACTCTGCCGCTCAGTTACATCGCCGTCTGCAGGAGCTGCACAGTGGCTGACTAGCGCACTTAGGCCGGGTTTTTGCTCGTTATCTGCATGCAAGCCTTTTCGGCGCTCATAAAAGGTAGCGACGTCTCCTGTTGCTCGTCAATCCCTTTCATCTCGTCGACGGAGTGCGTGACAGTTCAAAAAGCCGTCAGCCGAGGGAAGCCTGGCCACGTCCGTCGTCGACATGGCTTAGCTTTTTCGTACTGGGGCTTCATTCTCCACTCTGTCTTCCTATTCGTGTGTGAATTTTTAAAACGTCGGATTAATATGGCTATGATAGAGGCTGTCATCAGGTTTCTAACCATAGGTTCTTTCTATGTGAGCTGCGGCGGTTGTATGCAGAGGAAAGATTAGTGTAAGGAAATTTAATCAGGGCTAAATCCTTGCGAAATCAAATTGTACTTTGAGCTGTAAGACATTTTAAGAGGTAGAATTCCCCCCATTCCTCTACGCGTCTGTTATTAAAATTAGTTCGCACATAGCCTTCAATTTTATGCAAGGAATCTCAGTCTTTTTAGAATCGGTGAGTTTTTCGTTAGAAATCGTATGCAGTTTCTAGGCCGATCAATGCAGAACTATTCCTCCGACCTTAGGCAAAAATTGGATTATGTAGTCATGTTTTTGGATCCTGTCAATAGGCTACGCGCAATCCCGCTGCATCACTTACTGCAGTTTCCAATATTTACGCTTTTGCTACTCAAAAGTTGGCAACCTGGTATATTACGGTCTCTAGAAAATGAGAAAGACAAAGAAATAGATACAGAAAGGCGAAACAAAAGCCTCTCATTCACCAACCTGGAGAGATGGAACGCTGAATTAGCCTGGGCAGGAACCGACCCTTAAACCTCACGATCAGTTATTGATACACGCGAGAGTCGCTGCCTTTATACGTTTTAAAACATTTTGACTTTTAGTAAAATATTTATCTCTTTCGATCCTGCTTTGATCATTAACAATTTTTTCTGCTTACGAGTGACTTCGTTCAAATGTTTTAGGGATTTTGTAGTGAATTTGGGTGCGTTGTAATACAATCTGATTGAGAGGAGTTGCTGGCTGTTGCGGATCTCCGAGTAGTGGTTCTTGACTCGAGTCTCGCCTAGGCTAACCAAGGCTTCAATTATTTCGGGATCGGTGAACTAATGACAGAGTTGCCTGGGAAGAACAGTTGACTGTGTTGTCCGTGGCCACCTGAATCATTGTAGAGACAAAATATATACTCAAATTGCCACCACAGTGTTCGATACAAGAAGAATGCGTGGCGCATCCCAAGAAGGAATTCACTAACTCCGAGCTTCAACTTCATCCTTCACATTGAATTTATCTTCTAGTTCTGAAGTATGTTATTTCAAAGATCTTGATTATAGCGTTGTACAAATGTCTAATTTTATTTATTTGTACGTGAAATTGACGTGTTTGAATATATAATAGATTTCAAAAATTGCTACAATCATAGGAGGGTAAGCAGTTAAACATTTCGGAAATGTCTCAGTGAAAGCCTCTTGAATTTGCTGAAGGATTCGGGAATTGGAGATGTTTTTGCTGATTTGATGAATTCAGTGCCAGCGCTTTGTGAGAAGAACGTGGTACGCAAACAAGCCTTCGATCTCGAAAAATGAACTTTTGTTTGTGAACCACTGGGAGGGGGCAAAATCGTGTAAAATTGCTCCACAGACAGACCCGTCGTTGCGTTTACTAAATATTTTGGAAACCATGACGAGGACGTACTTTTTCTTTCAACAGCAGGCAACTGGACATCAAATATTTTATTGCGCACAGGAGCAGGCAGTATGGTGGAGTACTCACTCCCATGAACCCTTATCCACAGCTTTCTGGTGAAGTTGATCTGCACTGCTTCAACTTTTATCTGTTGCGACTTGAGGACGGATCGAATACGGTTGCATCATATTCGATTAGTGGATGTAACGATTGAGGTAGATGCAACGTTTTTCTTTGGCAAAGCTAGGAACCCCGATACTTCACTAGGGAGGTCAGTGAACTCGGTCCGGAGATTCTGAACGAGACCTATATGGTCTTGTAGGGCATCGGACGAGGATCACAGAACTGTGTTTCGTTTTTGCTAAATGCCTCTGGGTGGTCCAGAAATGGCAAAAAAAGGTATCACTTCAGGGCGGACTGATAAGGCAAAAGTGACACCTGGAATACCCCTGTCGTGCTCAGAACTTAACTTACGAAAGGTTTAGAGCTCAAATTCAAGTTAGATTATAGCAATATAATAAATACCTACGTTTTCTAGACGAAGCTGCAGTGCACATTCAAGTCATTCATTCGCATCAATGGTGGCAGCGACGCGATGGCCGCGTGGGTATCGAGGCGGACTTACGAGAGGGGGTTGAGGGTTCAATTCCGGGGGTGTCTATGCAACTTGCGGAGTGCTCCCTTTGTTTGCCAACAAACAGTACGTCTTGGCTACGGTAGGTTACCGTGTTATTGGCTAGTGGTGAATAAGGGTGACGAAGTCATGACTACCAATTTTGCCCAAACTTCGCCTATGGGAATTATTTAGGCTGCTGACCGCGAATCTGCCACTCTTTTTCTAAATTATCACTTTGCTTGTACTACTTTCCATCGAAGGTTGAAGTCGAAGGTTGGAAAATAAGTTTGACCACATTGGAGAAGAAACCGATCCTCCTAACGTAGATAGCTCTACACACCCATATTTACCGTAACCTGCCGTAATATACCGAAATTTTAAAAACAGGTATCATATCCGTGGTTGGCACCCCAAATAACTCCCGTGGGCGATGTTTGAGCGAAATTTTTTCTTTCGTCCTTTCCTCGACCTCTGGAGTCTTGAAAGGCAGCAGTGCCGGTTATTCCGTGTACAACCCTTTACTTACACATACCCATCGTAACCTTCTGCCATTCATCGTTTCAACGAATATGCTTACCAGATTGGTGATCTACATCCTAAACCCCATAGATGAATTTGGGACGAAAAACCTGTTTCGATCTCCAGAGTTGAGGGAGTGAGTGCAAGTGGTCATATCTTCAATGCCCCGACCGGTCTACTGTAAGAGTAGTCAGGAAAAAATACACAGCCAGATAAATAGCATGAGGTGAATAAAGTATGCTGTACTTGGTAACGGTGAGCTGAAATAGTGAAAGCTGCGTAGAATAAAAAGCAGTCTGTAAAGAAATCCGAAGAACGATGAACGTGTCTTGATGATGGGGCAACTCAATACTTGTCGATCGTGCTAAGAAATAAGATGACAGCGAGCAACACTTCCAAAACGAGTTGAGAACATTCGAAAGAGGTCATGGGGGGGGGTAGCATCTAACGAGAGCTTCCTCAGCAAGACAAGCGTGGTTTGAGAGACGCTCGACATCATCCCACACGACAAAACTAGCTTCCTTACATCTGACAACAGGTTGCAGGCGGGGTTAGAAAGCGAAGAAGATATCCTACCAAAGCCAAAATGTACTCTTTATTAGCCAAGAACGGAGCACTCCACAAAGCAAATCGCATAGGCACCCTTGGAATCGAACCCTCGACCCGCTCCCGTAAATCCGCCGCGCTATCCACTCGGCCATCCAGCCGCCGCCGGCTTTGATGCGAATGAATCACTTGAATGTGCACTGCAGCTTCGTCTAGGAAACGTAGGAACTTATCGTATTACTATAATCTAACTTTAATTTGAGCCCCAAACCTTTTGTAAGATAAGTTCTGAGCGTGCCATTCCAGGTGTCACTTTTGCTTTATCAGCCTGCCCTGAAGTGATACCATTTTTTGCCATTTTTGGACCACCCAGGAGCATATAGCAAAAACGAAACACAGTTCTGTGATCCTTGTCCGATGCCCTACAAGACCATATAGGTCTCGTTCAGAATCTCCGGACCGAGTTCACTGACCTTCCCGTTAGGACTAAGCTTGAATATGTAGTAGTGTAGTGAGCACGGGCTTCTCCGTTCGCTCACATGTCACTTTTCCAGGCTTGGAGGGGCCTTCCGCTAAGGCAGCATGCATCGACTTAAGGGTTGTTCTTTGTCCGACTTTTCGACGAAATGTCGCTCGAGTCGAATCGTTCGCATCTAGAGGGGAAAGCCCAGCTTGGAGCCCACAGCTCATGACGCAGGCCCAACATACGTTTAAAGCACCTAGCCATTCGGTTGAGGAAATTGAATGTATTGCAGAGGGACCTGTAAACCAACCTTGGCCCTGTATTCTCTATCATGTTTTAACGTGGCTGCAGTGAAATGTTTTTCACGGGCTTCGCTTTTTTGCAGTTGGCGCAATGCTGTCTCTCATATGTTTTCCCGCTTTTCCTCAGCGAAAGAAATGCACTAGAGGGAAGATTAGCCAACGCTCAAATACATTAGACCGATTACTTGTGGTTTTCTATTTTTTTAAGTAAAAGAAGAGTGTTTTTACACACAGAATTCTCGATTAAAGCTTATTAATTTTGAATCTACTCAGAGGGATGAAGTGCAACAACATATTCAAGTGAAGGTTAAGGGTTCCGTCCTCTATGATTTCCATTCTTCCGAGCTCATTGTATTGGTACTGGAGCTGCCTGGGAAAAATAAAACAACGTGAGGAGAAAACTCTATGCTTTACTATGTAGGATGCATCTTTGCAATATAATAAGGCAGCAGTAGTACTTTGCACTAACAAAGTACTAGTACTATTTTATTATATTGGCCAAATGCATACTCAAATGGCCCCACGATATCTGGTAGAAGCAGCATGCATGGTTCACTTCATAAAGAGATGATTATAAGGATAACCGGGCGCGTGCAGTCGGAGGAGGTGCCGACAGTCGCATGCAACCGACAGGTTTCTGGTTCGGATTTCCGCCCAGGCCAAGAAAGACTTCCATCCCTCCTGGGTCAGGGAATTGACATCAGACTTCTCTGGCAAGGATAAAACGCTGGCTCGTTCATCGACTGGTCAGCACCAATCATTGTATGGCCAAACACACATTCAAATCGCCTCCACGACATCCCGTAGAAATAGAATGCGTGGAGCATCCTAAAAGTGATTGAATAACGCCGTCCTTCATCCTTTTATAAGGATAACAGATGGCGTTAATCAATCTCATTTCGGGTTGCACCAGGAGTTCTTTTATAGTATAATGTCATGAAATTTAGCACTCGCATTTGGCCTATGGCCAGCTGATATGCTGTTGTAGTTACTGCTTTACCCTTCCAGGACAATCTGCCAACAGTTTACCAACATCGCAGGCATGGAAGGCTTTGATGGCCGGATCGAACCTTAGTACATAGGAACATAGTTTAGGGGTGCATAGCCGGCGCCTTTTTTACGACTCCGCTGTCACACGCCCAAATTCACTGTGAAATTCTTCTTAAAGCAGTTGATCGGGGCAGCTGATGAGCAAAAAATCTGTCCATGATCGGAGCGCGAACTGCGATTATTAGAGTTGCCTTCAAGGATGCTCGTGCTCTGCTCGTGCTTGTGCATGTTTCCGATGTCTCAAAATCTCGCACGCAGTGCTTCGGTCGAACTGCCCGTCAACTGCTGAGACTCTTGTCAGAGATGGCTTTGAAGAACGCTCTCCTGGTGACTTGCTTCGTTTCCGGACGGCTAGTGCTTCTTTGAGCCTTTTTGTTCCCGCGACGCACGGCCTCCATTATTCGTCACGCAGCACGCCTCGTCATTCTCGACAGCACTGCTGCAGACCAGCACCGCTCTTCTTCCGCCCTTCTCCCTTTCTCCCAATCCTAAGCCTTCGGCGTCTTCTATACATTAACGGATCCCATTGTCAATTTCAGTGGTAAATTTGGAAGTGACCATTTGCTCTCGTTTGCGGTTTTCTGAGAACGAATTCTATCTTCGGATTACATTTTGCAGTTCCTCGCTCGTTAGACTGGCATATGGCAGATATCCTCCCTGTGCCCGACGTCAATCTCCCCACGGCGGAGTTTCCTGCACAGCGCTCTAAACATCCGGCGAAGATGCTTAGGAACCTCGGCTATCAAGCGAGAGCTGTTTTCGAGCAGCTTCGATGCGAGCGCGTTCACATTAAATCTTTTTCGCGCCGCTTGAAAAACACGGAGTTTTCGCATTAGCATCACTAATCCTATCAAATCACGTATAGTGACTAGAAGCTTCCGGAATACTGTTGATATTCGACAGCTGCACCATCTCGTCTCCTTAATTTGAGTCGCGCTCTCAATCATGGTGCAAAAAATTATTGGAAGTCAGGCGCTTTAAACCCCATGCAATCTCAGTATTCCTTTATTCACCTGTCGTTCTGCTGATCTTCTAACCGAAGTGCAGCTGCGACGCCTACATCCGTTCTCTTTGTGCGCCGTAGTAGCCTCGCTTGAAATCTCCAAGTACACTAATACTACCACCTCTCTTTTCCAACGCTTTCGAGAAACGCAAAGGCTCTATCAAGTTGCTTGTGATTGAGTGCGTTCTTCCTCTAAGTGATGTGCGGAAGGCAATTTGTGGGGGTATTTAGCTGATACAATGACTTCCGTTGGCCAGTCCGGTGTTTTATCCTTTCGGAGAGATATGTTCCCTGTTAAGAAGTATATTAACTATCCTTCCGTTAATCACAGGCGCGTTCGAGCGGGCACCGGCCACCTCCAGTCGATCTCGTGCCATAGTATCCCATTAGGTGCTACTCGCTCTCGGCATTCCGCGGAATTTAATCCTTTACAACTCTTGCTTAGCGTATGTTAACGAGAGGTTCCAATTAACCAATCCACATAATTGACGACCTGGTTCACGGGACAACAGCGGCTCTGGTGGTCGAAGCTCAACGGAGCTCGGAAGTGCGGGATATATCACGCGGGTGAATAGTGTTACTCTCCAACCAAAAGTTCAACCACATGGGCCAAACATCTGAAAATAGAGACGGATCGCCGTCTGTGGGCAACAGCATAGATTTTAAGCTCGGTTTCATTCCTTTAGCGGACCGTGAAAGACCGAAAGCACTTCTCTGAGTTCCTATACACGACAGTCAGGCGCTGGCTCTCGCCGACACCTCTGATATACCACGTTTCGGTCCTACTGAGCCCAACGAGCCCGGCTATCCTTCCAGCGTTGGCGAATAGCTAGCAGTCTTGTCTGGAAATGACAAAACGCTGACATGTCCATGAGCTGGCCAGCGAAAGCCATTGTATAGCTCGAACGGGTATTCAGGTGCTGAACAATGCTGTACCTAGATGCTTGGCACGTCCCACCCATCAGCGCCGACTTTCCTCATTCATTTTGCCATTGTCCACCAGTATAAGGACATTTGTGCAGGTGCATTACCAGCGAGCTTCAAGTGAGTGCCAGCGAGCACACTTTATGCAAGAATCATTTGTGTTTTATGCTGGCATATGAGTCAGCTTACATTTTAGAGGGTCTGTTATGCTGTAGATGCAGCTGTCCAGTTGTGAGCAGATGTTGACCAATACTTTTCTATTAAGGCAGGTGGAACAATCCATGTCATGCACGAATGAAGGTGGAATAAGTGCTTCATTACGGCAGGTGTGCATTGGCTAGGAACAATTTAGCATTCCTACTCCAAGAGCTCCGCTTGAGATGTTATACTGTTCCTCGAAACCATCAGAAATGAAGGAGGATTTTATGATCTTGCTCATGGCTAACGAACCAGTGTTGCTGCCAAAATCCGACAATCTAGACGATGTGTTCGAGTGGCTCTCTTTTCGAAACAAACCGTTTCTTTCAGATTGCCTCGCAGGATAAAACACGAATAGTGGAAAGGAGATATAGAATGCAGTTACTGCTGTTAACCTACACCGTGAAGTTGTGTGGGTAGTAGCCCTCTAAGTGCACTTATTGTTAGTGAGGTCGTCACCTTCCTAGGCTACGTATTCTCTAGGACAGCAGTCGATATCGAGAATTGCCTGCACACATGTGATTTTAAGAGATGAAGCTACGCTTCACAATTTTGAGTTTTCTAGCAGTCGGAGGCGCTCAAATATATAGGTGATCATAATGCAGCTTTTCTGAGTGAGTGATGTGAAGGGCAGCTGATTTCTTTCCTCCCTCATGGTAAAACACACACAGACGCGGCGTCTGTGTCTGTGTCTGAATCCAACCTGACACTCTCGACCACTTGCTCAAGTTGCACTTCTTCCAGAGTAGCTTATCGTGGTGACAACGTGAAATTGTTTCGCGCTAAGCGCTCCTCCAGAGCGTTTTCGCATTTTTTGATTGGAGCGACTCTATTTCCTTTGCTTGAAATCTCGATTTCCTTTGTTTCCTCGTTGTTCAGCCCGCCGGACTGCATTTCCGTTGCCCGCCGTCGCAGTGTCAATTCCGCCTCAGACGTTGGAGAACTTTGACCGCTGTTGCCCTTCAATTCCAGTTTAGAAGAATTAGACTGTAAGTACCACATATTGGGTTCCATCTGCTGGTCTCTGCGGAGATATACTCTTTTTGTGGCTATTCTTAGCCAAATCAGTTCAGCGGGATAGTATTCAGAAGCGTCTTTCGTAGCAGTAGCCAGTAGCTTCCCTTCCTGCTCCGCATTTTCCGTTTTTTCGCTCGTTGTGCTCAATTTTCCTTGTTGGTTTGGCGTTTCTGCGACATCTGAACGTCGTGCGTCAAGCGCCTCACTTCTTCGTCGTGCTAATATACCACTTGCAGGCTTCAGCGCAGTCGGATTGGATCTTCGGCAGGCATCGAGGTCATTCTGCTCATCTGGAGAGGTGAGAAGCCGTGCTTTATTCAAGTCTTTCCGAGAATCAGCGTCCATAGACGAGCTTCGTATTTTGTGGATCTGAGCAATCCAGTACGAGTGCCTTTTGAAATCTTATCTATACTTTCTCATCCACTTCGCTTTCATTCTTCACTATCGTTTTATTTGTACAACGCAACAAACATCGCTTCCTGCATATCCTTACCTTTCCATGAAATAAACAAGCAAACCATAGACTCCAAATTTTCATGCACTTTCTCATAGAATATCCTGAAAATTGCTGATTTTTTTTCAAGACATTAAAACTAGAGTCGTTAGCGTCATATGGAGTGCTTCTAGCAGGAGTTTCGTTGTGTCAAACTGTGACACGGTGGTGGGGAGTGCATTGCTTTTAGATCATTTCAGGAGTCGGAGTTCATCATTTTCCAGTATACAATGGATTTATTTTTCGGAAATCTGATGGGATGTGCACGATCTGAATCGTCGAAATGTTCGAACATTTTGGTTTGGATCCAATGAATACTTCTCAATGATAAAAATAAAGGATAAAGGATTAAGAACGGCGTTGCTCAATCCCTTCTGGGATGCGCCAGCGCATTCTACTTCTACGGGATGTCGTGGAGGCGACATGAATGTGTATTTAGCCATGCAATGACCTGCGGTGGCCAGCCGATGAACAAGTCAACGCTCTATCCTTCCCATACAAGTCTGGTACCAATTCACCGACCTCGGAGGGGTGGAAGGATTGGTTGGCCTGGGCGGGAAATCCGAACCAGGTACCTGGTATCGGGTGCACGCGACAGTCGCGCCTCCTCCGACTGCGCTACACACTTCTCAATGACCATGGCTAATTACGGAAGGTCCTCTGTTGGTGCTAAAAGGTAGCCCTTGTTACTTATATCTGGCCATACAAGACAATTCTGCAATTCACGTCCGCTCCTTCACCCTTTCTCGGATTTTCGTTAGAATATTAATTGAAGCCTTCAACAAGATCTGTCTAATTGGCTTCGATTGAAGTGGCGAAGAATGTCGTACTACAAAACTGCACCAGATAAGAGTTTGCAGTCGATTATAGACGCCATTTTCTTTTAGTAACCAATTATAAAAGTTTTGGTCAGCCCATTGTCGCAAGTAGTCAGTTTGAGGAATTCTTCAAGGATATTTTGGATGTGGTACCTAGTTGCCAGTTTTTGTGACCTTCTGATGGTCACCAATAACTTTTCTTGAGGTATGTCTTGGCATATGAATCATAAAAAGGCAGAAACTGAAATCAAAATGTTAGGAAAACAGACCTCCCAAATAGAGATCCACCGAGGGCCTCAAGAACAGCAAGCTTGGTGCTTATAACATTTTTCGCCAACATTACATTAAGGTGGCATTTCCGAATTTTTTCGAGAGTTTACATTTACTTTTCTCTAATTTTTTATTATAGACCACGGTTGCAGGAATGATAGCACTGATACACTAGTAAAGTATCAAAACTAGAAAACCTATCGAAGAATCTGTCAAAGATTATTGATAACAAACAGTTAAGGCATAAGAAATAATCAGAGGATTCTAACAAGATACCCAACTTTCCTCTGTATCCACTGGTTCCAAAGTTACGATGGAAGAATCCCGCAGAGGTAGGTGTCCGTAAATATTTATTTTGCCGCCGCTGTATAACAGTATTTCTTCAAACTTTCCGTAATGAATTGTTCATCTATATGCTCGAGGCATTTCGTACTCCTTTTCTTGAATTTCTTTCCTATTTTTCGACTTTTTAAAACAAAACACTTACTTAATTCCTTGAGTATTAAATAGTAAATGGTAATGCATAGGGAAGAACTGGAAACCTACAATATAAAACTGTAACAGCAGTGCCTTTGTAATTTTGTAATTTTAGGCTGCTGTACAGAAAATTTTAGTGCTTTGAACCCTACAGATGGTAGAATTACTGTTGTATTAGGCTGTCGCAAAATTAATCGCTGAAGCGGACTGTTTACTCTAAACTGCTATAACTCAACTTATACGCGACATTGTTAACCGAAGCAGAGACCATCAGAATCTGTACATTTTTGTCAACGAGCCAGTGATGAATCTAATGTTTTGCAATGAAAACTGAGATCACAGGAATTAACGAAATCGAGGACACCCATTCAATTCGGTTAAATTAGTGAATTGTTTCTGAAGCAAATGAGAATCAAGAGCTTGGAAAAATTGATGGTCAGTGGGAAAAGGTCGGAAAATATGGTGGGTGAGTGTGAGCTTCGAAACCTATAATAAATGGGACAATTTTTGCCGAGTGATTTGTGAGGTGTGTGGTCTTGCCTTGTCCTGCAACAGGAGCGGCCCTCCTTTATTCAACACTGCCGGCCACAATTTTTGCAACTTCTCGGACATTTGGTCTAAATCACAGAAGCAAGACTCTGCTGTGACTGGCTGACCAGATTGCAAAAACTTTAGTGGATTACCCTTTACAACACCACCACAAATTAAGCGTAACTTTTTAAGGGTTAAGGTCGGGTTTAGGGAAGGATCTTGGAGGAGCATCCTTATCTACCCAGACAAATCCCAGCTTCCTGTTATCGTAAAAGACCCATTTTTATCCACAGTTACGATGCGGTCTACAAAAGGTTCATTTTTAAAGCGAATTAGCAGGGAGGAGCAGGTGTCGAAGCGTGCCAGGCGCTGCTCATCGGTCAGCTCATGAGGCAACCACTTTGACATCTTCATCAGATTCTCGCCAGGTGTCTTGCTACCGTAGTATGACGTACGCCAAGGTCTTCTGTTATCGTACGTGTACTCCGGATTTGCTTCGACGACTCTCCTCAAAACTCCATCATCATGCGACGACCTGCGCTCGCGACCCGTTTTTCTTCGAGATCAAAATCGCCGGAAGCGAATTTTTCGAAGCAGAGCCTCACCGATCGTTCGCAAGGACAGTCCGCCCCAAAGGCGCTGCTGAGATGACGGGTTGCGTCTGCCGCAGAATGTCCCAATTTAAATTCGTAAAGCATGACGACTCGATAGTAGCGTCGGTTTGTGATTTTACGGAGCCTTGGAAAGCAGGAAAAACCTAGCGAACGGTTTGTGTGGCCAGCCCTGAGATGGAATGACTTAGGGTAAACAACTTATTTATTTATACAAACCTCGAAACGGAGATCAATTTTGCGACAGCCTAATACTTATTTGCCTCTGAGTACTCTCAAGCATTCGTTCACTGCTCCCAAGTTACGTCATCCTCTTGTCACTTTCTTCTCTATGAAGATTTCATGAGAGAGATGATTCATTTTCTCGTTGGGGAAGGGGAAAGGGGTCATTTAGCGTCAGAAAAAACAAAGAAAAGATATTCTGTACTAGGTGTTAGCACCGCGCACTGACGGAACCAAATAAGTCAGGTCGAGTACCCCCATTCCGTTAGCATGAATTACACCAGTTACCCCAGTATTAGAGAGAAGTGACATTACGTTGCGTGTATGAAGATGAGCATCGAGAATTAGGCGTAACTCGCGTTGCGTCACTCGACAGCTAATTCACGCAAAGCCCTCCTAAGCCCTGAGCCCGATTAGAGAAGATTGAAGGATTGACGTCTGTAGGCGTTTTGACGCATCCAATTTGTCACCCACAACAAGGTTTTTCTACGAGTGATGGAGTGTGTGTTCTCGAGCTGACGATCTCCATCGGACGGGAGAACATCACGCCAGTTGGTCTGTCATTCCTCAGCGTGACATCTGCGCCTTGTTTTCGAAATCATGCACGTGTTTGTGCTAGATCGGCCGTCGTTAAGCGTTTCGGCATTGCTGCAGCTTCTGCGCCAACTTTCGACTGCAGCTACGTGAGCTGGGTGTCGCATACCTAGTTTATTTTTGATTGTTTATTTATTTATTGCAAGAAGAGGTTGGCGTGGCAGCGCGCTCGGAGGATACGCCTGTTGTCGCGTGCACCTGATTCCAAGTTATTGGTTCGGAGCTCCCGCGCATACCTACCAAGCCTTCCACGGTTTAGTACCAGACTTGTATGGGTAGGAGAGCGCACTGACCTGCTCATCGGTGGATGGCCACAAGTAGTTGCCTTGGTCAAATACGCAGTTTTATATTACTTCCACGACATCGCATAGAAGTAGAGTTCGTGGCGCATCCCAAAAAGTGTTAACCAATGTCGTCGTCTATCCTTTTCTGCCTTAAAATGGAAGTGAGCCTAATAATATGTAGATGCAAAACACGGAATGGAAAGAAACAAGTCACAGTAAATCGTAAGGTCAAGGGTGACAAGGGCAAAACTCAAAAACAATTGAAGAGGAAGGGAATCATCTACATCCCTGCCATCCGAATTGCTCAAACGGGCATCGACAAAGTCTTCATTCCTCCCTGTCACGTGCCAAGATAGCCCATTATGCTCTGCTCTGATACATGAACACTAGGCGTAGTGCTCACTCAGGGATTTCGCGTCCAACCAAGGTGCCTGTCATGCTGGTATTTTTTGTAACATCTCACGGATCCAGCCGGTTGTGGCTCTAGACTAACGAGTGACATCAAAGCGAATTTACTTGCTGATGCATCCAATTTTTGACTTGACCCATGGGAGACTTCTAACGTCTAAGTAACTGAACGCTAGGAGCTTTCTATCATCTAGTATCGTCCCCTCGATACCATTGTTGTCGATTTTCATATTCATATTCGCGTTTCTGTTATTAAGACTATTCTACGACATTAGGTGCAGGGTTGTGCGCTGGCTTGTGTATTTTTAATGCGGAAATTCGCCGGTAAATTCTGGTAAATTCGGTAAATCCGTTAATTCTTTTTAAATTTTAATATTTCCTTAAAAACGTCTAGTTTTAAGGGGCGGTGAAGTAAAAAAGCGAAAAGCATACAATCACGTTCAGTAAACCAGTAAATCATCAACTTCATTTCATCACGCATATGTCATTCCAAAACAAACAAAAATTCTAAAAGCAAATTCTAAAAGCAAAGAACATCCTACAACAAAGAAAACAAGCAGAAGCGCAACAACGCACAAGTATAACGTATTGTATGATCTAATCTGTATTGTGGATGCTTTAGAAGAGATAAAAGATTGGTTGAAGCTCTACATATCGATTGAATATTGCTACACTTCTTTTGGATAAGCAGTCTAACTGCTTTTTGAAATTATCACAATTGTTATCTTTTCCATGAAAGGATGACTTACACCTTCAACTACTATTCTTTTGAACCATTCAGCTGTGCTTTGGAGTAAAACCAGACACTTCAGAAAAATCAACGAAACGTGACATGATAGCGAACTTCTTTCTTGTTCTTATACAGGAAAATAGCTGAAGAGTCCACCAGAAGATCAGGTAGGCTAGTAGAGTATAATCCGGTGCTTCGCATCTTGGACTAAATTATGGGAACAACAGGGACGTATGTATCTTCAACTCATTCCTCTGGCGATCATCTAATCTGTCAGCTTCTATATATCTCGTTAAAACTGTCATGTGGGGAATCTCAGGTACCATCGCATGGGGAGGGTTTTAACTTTTTAAATTTTTTTTTCAACTGGAGCGTACCATCTCCGCCTCTTGATGTGGACTTGGATGTTTTCATGAGGTTGAGGACCACGAATGCTAATAGCAGGAGAAGATAGAAGCAATCGCTTCTAAACTGAGATCGGTAGTATGTTTTCTTCTTCCGAGAGAAGCAAGATTTTGCATGGTAAAAGTCTTAAATATTCCGGTAAATTTGGAAATTTACCGAATGTTTTCGTTAAGGGAATTTACCGCGAAAATGCCGGTAAATCCGTTAAACCGGTAATTCGTTAACCGTTAAACGCACATCCCTGATTAGGTGAGCAGTAGCGCAGTGGGAGGAGGCGCCGGCCGTCCCGCACACCCGACTACAATTTATGTAATAGATTCAGGTCCGCTAAGCCCAACAACGCCTTCCTTTTTTTGGAAGTCGCGAATCGCTACGAAACTTGACTGGAAAGGATAAGCACTGGTTTGCCCATTGGCTAGGCAACACAGCTCGTTGTATAGATGAAATACGCATCGAAATTGCCTCCATGACACCCCGCAGAAGTGTGATGTCGGCGAATTTCAAGATTAATTTACTAACGCGGTCTTTTATCCATTATCCTTTCTTCTACGAAAAGACTCACATTACCTCCCCGTAGATTAACTAGGAGAGATAATACGATCCACGTCTCGAAGGTGGAGGTGAATACGCACCACCAATCTTAACCAATAAGACATCATCACCTGATCCCACGCCAGCTAATCAGGTTACAGACCGTACACGCCTACATATTGGCCAGATTGGCGACATGGACCGACATGACTCAGTGTTGGGTGGTTTAATAACTAGCTATTAGCTGGCGTACGGGATTGAAGCAGAACAAGTATTCTTCTTGAATTTGTGCCCTCAATCTTGAAACTTCTGATGTATGCATGTTGGTTCTATTGCAGTGGAGTGTGTAATCCTTCTTTTTTTACTTTTGATGCTTTCCTTGCCTTAAGGAGACTGTCGATAAGCTAGGAAAGATTGGATAGATCTCGGCGTAAACCAATCACTGAGTAATACCGTACATTCTGCATGCCTGAATTCTGTCAGATGCTTGTCAGACGTCGAGAATTCTCTGACAGACTCAGGGAACCAGTTAAGAGCATCTGCATGATGGGAGTCTACCAAGGAGCCTGCCGGCAGAGAGGGCGTCAAACATTGACGATCTATTCACGTGAGCGCAGCGTGCGGTCGACTGCTTTTTCTTGCGCCGGCCCTGCCGCGCTATTAAGTCCCGTGCCCGTTGAAAAACGTCCACGGAGCTGAGGAACTCGCGCTGGAGCTACATCTCGAGGGCTATGCACGGTTTGATGGATGTGGGTATGATGAGCACAAATCTAATGGTTTCGACTGTAGTGGTTTTACCAGGATACTATCTCAACGGTAGGTCGGAACGGCGCAAGTGTTGTATATGGGCAGAACCGCCTCTCCCTGGGAAGTAACAAACTGCAGGTATCTCGACCCCAATACAACTCTGCGCAGAGTTAGGGGCGACGGAAGTCGCGTGTTGGCGCCCTGTTGATTCACGTGCTCCACAGCTGATGGGCGCGCGCGGGATGAGGGCTCGTATCGCAGACCGGCGCAGTGCACAGGTGGCGTTGTAGGGAAGCGCTCGGGCTCGTGAGCGAGGAGTCGAGGGTTTGGATCTCGCTGACTCCGCTTGTCTTGTAGTTTTGCAAAATCCATGTTTATCATATAGTAATCCATCTAGGGGTACTATAGAGTGTTATAGAGCATGTTTACATATAACATACCACCCATACCGTTAACAAGGGTGGTCCACCCAGGGTCACCGATTTCCCTAAAACTTCGTCTAGGAGGGTTAATTGGGGTGCTGATCACGAATCTGACTTCCGTTTTTCACGATTCTGTTCGCCTGCCGTCACCGGCAGAAACTTTAAAAATGTAATCCTGTGCCTTCCTGTATCTATAATCGTGAAAAAATATCCAGCCGAATCGTGAAGAACGGATATCAGATTCGTGATCAGCACCCCAGATAACCCCCCTAGACGAAATTTCAGCGGAAATTTTTTTGACCGAAGTCTTGTCGGTGGAGTCAGAACGTTGAACTAGTCTCACAAAATATTTATCGTTACATAACTACGGTCACACAAAATAGGCTTCAATCAAGTGACACACAGAAGTGAACATTCTAGCTAATCTGTAGTTTGAAGCATAGTTCCTAATATTTTGCGACGCTTTGATGTAATGGGTTCTGGGTAAGGACAGCCGTAGGCGGCATTTTAGTGGATGAACTTCAAAGGATTGTTATGGACGAGCTCTGCCTGATTTCTAGTATCCATATCCACTCTCTGCTTCTTCACCTTGCTTCACATGTTTCGCGCTGCCAAAAACATTTTTAAACAGGGGTTTACAATAAGTTTATGTGCGAGTGGTGGCAGTCTGTCCATTCTTGTGAGGAGGTGCCGGCTGTAGCATGCACCCGGTTCCAGGTTCCTGGTTCGGATGTCCCACATAGCCCAACCCACCTCACCGTGCAGGTGAGTTGCTACCAGGCTTGCGTGAAAAGGATAAGGCACTGACTTATTCATCGGCTGGCAATCGCAAGTCGTTGCATAATTCAAATACGCACTTAAATTGCTTCCAAGTCATTTCGTACAAGTAAAATCCATAGCGCATCCCAAGAGGTCGGATCGACTTCCTTTACCCTTTTGTTCGTATCCTTATGTTCGCTGTTGGCGGTATCTTAAAATTTTGCATGTAAAGGCTCGTTCCCATCTGTTACCACATATATTGAGGTCGTTGATGAAAGCGTCATGAGCGTCTGGATTTTGTACATCAGAGGGCTGAACAAAACTGAACTTTGGGGTTTTCTCCAATATGACTCAGCTCCCCATTTGGAAAAGCTGCGTTTTTCACGCATACAAAGCGCGTCTCTAGGAAGTTGCACAATCTCCTTGGTATACATAGTTAGCCACAAACTGAATGGAAACAATCCGCCGCTATTTGCCGGCCGAGCTGGTTCCCGTGCAGCTTCTTCAGTCCCTTGTCAATGGCAGCGGTCGTCGATGAGAACTTCCGCCCTTGTGGGTGCGGAGGTGATCTTCGTGTTAGGCGGACGCGCGCGAGAGGTGTTCGTTACTGCGCTTCTTTGTGTGCGGCCGCGTTGTTTCCTGAGGCTGGTGACCTCGACCGCACCTGCGGCGTACAACGTGCCAGTCTCGTCTCGAGAATGCCGCGTTCCGGTTCTGGCGTTAAACCTTCAGCGAGCGCGCGCTTCTACTTCTGCGACGGCACATCGTCGTCTTCCGCAGGCGACGTCGTGCTGCGCTCGGCACCCGATCGGCCGCCAGCCATTGTAAAGTCCGTTTCCGCTCTCGCTTCGCCGCTTCGCGCTTTCCTTCCGCCTTCCTTCTTCCTTTTTTCGCACGCGTAGCGGTCGTTGATATGGCCCGCAGGAGCCGGATAACGGGGTTGGGTGAAGGCTGGTGCTTCTTTGACAGTCTCCCACAGTTCGTCACAATTGGTAGAGTAGTTCTTGACTTTTCAGTTCAACCTCTACCGCAGGCTTCTACCACAGAAAGTAAATGACCTAACACAATTGTTATCAGAATTTACTTTTCACTGCTCTTTGCTGTAAGCGTTCAAAATGCCAACACATTTCAAAGGTCGTTTTTAGCTGCTCTGTACGACTACCTAATCTACATGACACAGCTTGAGCTTAGTTGTTGCGTTTCGAAGCGTTTTCAGAATGGTTCGGGCGAAAAATAGCATAGCTGTGGTTGCTAAGCGGTTCGAGAGAAGATGCCAAAGATGCCACACTCATTATGAAAACTGCTGGGAGTAGAACTAATACCATCTTGACTCTCAAATTTCCCTACTTTGGTGTTCTACATTCAACAGCATTCCTTCTCTGTGGTCGGGTTGACACCCGATAGTCCACTCTATAGATCTTCTACCGTTTTTTTTTCTGACGATGGCTAAAAACTTAGTGCGATCTTCTCGAGGCTCGAAACAGGTGATGTTAGCGATCCGCGCCCCGTTAAACCGTAGCGTGTATATCGTAATATCTGATCGTAATACGTTGAGTTTGAAGGAGGTAGAGTCTTTTTAACAGGAAAAAATAAGATCGGACCGTTGAACTGTCGAAATAATGAATTCTAGGAAAATTAGTTATGTTGGTAGGAAAGGTTTATTAAGGAAAAACAATATTGAAATCGAAAAAGATAAAAACGATAGAATTATGCAATGTACTTTTGTTAAATTTTGAAACTACAGTTACTACGGTTAACTACTACAGGTTTCACAATTTGGACAGTCGTAGACTAAGAATGGGGCTCGGTAAAGGCTTCCTAGGGTTCAATTTGCTCTTTCAGTGGTAAAAAGCAGTCAGCACATCAACTTCTAACGTGTCCATCTGTTTACTTGTTTAGTTAGTTCAGCTTGATAAGCGTATTGTATTACTTTCGGACGACGGAATTCCCTTCTTCAGAGCTTTTTTTGTAACCTAACCATGAAGACGAACACTTTCCTCTCGCCACTATTCACGACAACAAGGACCACAAAATCTATCAAGATTACATATCTGCTGTGTCTGTGTTAAACTGCAAATTACACTAACAGGATATCTAATTTTTCAACGAACTGGAGTGCATCTTTTACACCCCGGCGTTTTATTCCCCACTGTCGTTCATGTCTAGCTTACTCTTACATTTAGCTCGTCCTTACACTTCTGAGCTGATCCAGGACTTCTCAGTTTCGCAGCACTTTGACCTTTTTCATTACAGCAAGAAACGGATATCTCGCAGGGCGGCTTCTCAAACCTATTTATTCCCTTGTAGAGTTGTGTGTAATTGCTTCGTGTGAGCAGAAAGCGACAAAAGAAGAGCTCTTCGAAAAGCTTTGGAATTCGAGAACGCCAGTCATTGTCACGAAGACCAGCCTCGCGACATAGCAGCTGTGTAAAGGCAGCCAGGCGGTCAACATTGGTTGTCCTCGAAACAGCAAAGCCTCTTCATTGCATGTAACTGGTACATGTTTTCTTGTAGAAATTAATTGGAGTCGTACAATAGAGACACAAGATTGCTTTCCGTAGTGATGCGTTTGTGGAAACTGCACCGCGGTTTTCGTTTGGAAATAGAACTCGTTGAGATAGGGAGGAAGAGAAATGCAATAAGGGCAGGAAAGTGACTTAAACAAATTAAAAAATTAAAAAATTTTCTTGGAATATGCTGAAAGCACTTATTCAGGTTTCAACTAGGTTTTGCGTACACAGACCACTCCGTTCGAAACAGGGCTTAATTACTAACCACATTTCTACAGTTAACATTTTTTATTTACTACATTTCTGCTCGATTGACCTACTCGAATAGGCTTTCGAATGATTTTCATTCGATTTTCATAAAATCGTATTTTTCGAATGTCATAGTATTCGAGTATTCAGAAAATCGCATTTTTCGAATGAAATCGAATTCGAGAATTAAGAAAAACCGCTTTTTACGAATATATTCGAATTCGAACATTCAAAGTTGTCAGTTTTCCAAACCATTTGAATGTTCGAAGAACTTTCGAGAGCACGCCTATAATACTAGACAAGTGGTACTCCCTTGAAGCTTATCAGTAAGAAGGATCATAAAAATCTCCAAACTGCGCATTACTCTATGTGCATAATCCTCTGTTTTTCTTTCAGTATTGGATCTGTTTTTAGACTTACATGACGATATTTACGAGGTTATGCGTACCTTTGAGTGCAACATAAGTAAATAAATCTTGAACTATGTTAATGCCATGAAGATCTGTTGACGTACTAAGCTTTCTCACCATTTTCTACACTGACCTGGTTCTCTATGCGCAAGGAATTATGCGGTCTGTGTTCGCGATGTTATTCAACAAAATTCAGTCCCTTTGGTTTGTGGATGATCCTTTTGTGGTAGAAGAAGTGTTTTATGCCGGATTTGGTAGAGGAACAGTTGGCCAATTTCGAGATAGAGTACATAGATAAGCAGGTTCGGATTGAAGAGGTCCCTTCCCCCTGTTAGGTAGCTTCAAATTGTCTTCTCTCAAAGTCGGCATCAGTGAAGTGCTGACTGTCCTGTTCGACGAAAAGGTTTAGAGATTCTCAGAACTTTCCAATAGCCTTCGCATGTCTTATAGAACTACCCTAAAAGCTTTAAGTCGGGTGGTATCCGGGGCTAAACTCACTCACCCACGTCTATCTCCATCCACGGGTGACTGGTGGTGCTCATCGGCACTCACCTGAAAGGTTAGTTGATACGCTGTACCTGTTACATCGGTCCTTTACTCTAGCTGTCTTGAGAACACTATTCTGTAGGATGAAATGGCGTTTGGGGGGATAGTTTCACTAATATTCTCGACTTTTCCAGGCTCCGAAGAAGGCGAAGACGCCGAAACGTCAGCCGAAGTAAAGCCTGTTTAACAATCTTGGTGAACAGCTCAGAGAAGCACGCTGGAATAGTATACCCTAAAAGCATTGGTTTGCAGTTGAGATCGCGCTGATGCTGCACTCAACATGAAATCCTTGAGCGCTCGGAATATCGCTGGATTTAACAGGGAAAATATATAATGCTAATGCAGGTGAGGGGCATGGGTCCAAATCGCAAGATGCCATAGCTTCCTTAGCACGCACAAACAATCGGTGGAAGGATCGGTTCGTGTCCAAACTCATTTTCCTACCGTCCTGGGAGGCTGATTGGTATGAGACTTGTCTGCAAAGGGCAGAACACAGACTGCTTCGTCGGGTGGCACCAATGAGTGTACCAAACACGTGTTCAAACAGTCTTCACGACATCCCATACGGGCAAACATGTGATGTATCCATGAGGGGGACTGACTATTTTTATCATTTATCGTTTACCTTCTAGCGCTGCCCATTGGTTGGACACCGGCCTTCTAGAATGCTGGAATTTTGTGCTCCATAACCACCATACTATTACTTCATCTTCGCGGCAATCTATAGGATAGCTCGCGGGGTGATGTAGCTTTCTTGTTTTGTCATGAAGCACTCTGAACTTTTCACGGCGCAATAAAATCATCTGGAAGACTGCCAGGAAGATTTTTGATACTACGTGTTGTTGTCAACGTACGATAGAGCTATCTCATGTTGAGGTTGTAGTTTAATGTAATACCATTTGAAAAGAAGACAAACAGCATTATGAGTTATTCCATCTATGAGGGTAACAGGTGGATCAACTCTGAAGCACTCTGAACCTTTTCACGGCTCTGTGTCCATTGTTAACCCAAACGTTGATGGTTTCTGTGACTTCGTCTCTTAGCTCTTTCATTCCTTGGAAACTTTTCCTTTTTTTCCTTTGCTTCTGTAGGATAGAACGGTGTTTGTGCGAATAGTTCCTAAATAATCGACTTATTCAGGCTCTGGTGAAGGTCAAAACGCGTAAACGTTAGCCAGTTAAGTGTAGATGTCAATCTTGGTTAACAGTTGCAACCAACTTTATCACATCCGTTTATCTTGTTCTATTTAACCTATGCTATTTCAGTTCTTATTCTTATCTTTAATGGTTCGATTCGCTCTGATAAGTGTTTCTTTTGCACGTGTTTTGAGCCCTTTTATGGGATAAAAATGAGAGCTACTGTTACTTGTACTGACTCAGGATTAAAAGAGTGCACCAAATAGTTTGTTCTTTTGGCCCAGCCAAGCTTCAAAGGGTTTTTGAAAAAGACAGCTTCCCACTTGTTAGGTGGAAGCGTTTTTCGGATCACCCCAGAAGAACATCATCACATCTCTTTTTCTGTTCTACCCTTCAACCATTTACCTACTGAATAATAAGATTCCATGCTGGAATAAAGGTCCCTTTTGAATCTATTCGCTCTCACTCTCGTGGAAGTCCTGGATGAAACACCTATCCACACGTGTCACATGCCGGGCAGGCCAGTTTTTCTTCATAGTTTCTCTGCTACTTCCATTATCCACACCAATGCTCTCCGAGCTAATCCTCAGCGTGTGGTCGGCACTTTTTAGCGTTTGTTCGTTAGCCGGCGGACGGGGTGGTTTTTCCTCTCGTCGTCCTTCCGCCGACGCAATCAGCTAACGTCACGAAGAGAGTGATGATTTCCATAAGAGCCCCGTCTTCTCCTCGCCACAGGTTCCTCAACGAGTTCGAGCATACAGCCATGAGCATTCTGTCATGTAAATGAACCTCAAGGCTCTCAGGCCAGAGGCTAATTTTAGAAGATGTCAGTTGTTCTTTGAAATGCGAGGATACCTGTCAACCGTGCACTTTTTTAAGTGATGTCACTTTGTTACTAGCTGACTTCACAATCTCAGTCTCACACTAGAATAGTTTTTAGGTTAAAAATATCCCACATATATAGTGACCTCGCAATAATCCATTGAAAAGCAGGAAATTGCTTTGAAAATCTGTGTAAATTCGTTAAAGGCACGGCCAGATTCTGACTCATCTTCGTTCTTCAGTTCATAAGAATTGGTCGGATGGTGTCCTTAAATTAACAAGGATTATTGGTAAAAGGTGGCGTTTATAAATGGTTACTTCATAACCACACTTTAACGTAATATCGTGGAGACACTAGAGTTTCTTATTCGATTTATACATATGTATAATTATAATATAACCGCTTGCAGTGGCCAGCCGTTGGGCAGGTCAGTATTTTATCCCTGTCAGACCAGTCTGGTACCAAGCCACCAACCCCACATATAGAAGGCTCTTTTGGCTTGCGCTGAATCCGAACCAAGAACCTGAAGTTGAGGATCGCGCGAGAATGTCGACGCCTTTTCCGATTGTACTACCACGCGCCCGATGTGGTAGCATTCAACAGATTTGGTTACGCACCGCACAGTTTTTAATATTCCCATATAACAACCGCATTCGGCGATGTGAATGCACGTGTCATTGTGAGCAGTTTAGTGGCTTCACGTCTTAGTTAGGACAGCACTCTCTGGTTTTGCAGTTCATCTCTGATATTCCATGAGTTTAAAATACGGCCTAGACTTTTAAAGACTTTCTGGGCAAGAGGTCTCCAGTAAACGAAGCATTATTGTTGTGATTTGAGCAGGTTGAAAGCGTGATTGTTTGGGTTAGGGGATAAACGATATCGATATGAGACTTGACTTAGCGTGACTCTTCTATTGCCCTGTCCCTTGAAGGTCCGTGTTCCGCCCGAACTAACGAAGCTTTGGAGAAGCCGTATAAGAACCGGCTTAAATGTGAATTACTGTTGATTAAGATTTAAGGTGTTGACTTTATCTCGGCTGGGCATCGCACGTTGTTCTGAAGTCAGATATGCGTAAAACGACATTAACGGTATATCGCAGAATCGACGCACAGTCCGTGGCAAGCAGCGATGATTAACATTTTCCTTTATCGTTTCATCAATAAGTAAATACAAACACGAGGCTCAAGGGTCCACCTTTCTCTCCGTTGATAAATAACGTTTTACTCATAAAAGGATAGACATTTCCGCTGATTCCTTCATTTTCCTTATCAAAACCGCTCCTATGGATTATTTTCTGAATTAACGGCCGCACACCTCTAACTTACTCATTGCTTATTCAAGATTTTTTCTTTGTCAGAAAATTCACTATCTGAACTCGAAAAATGGCTCAGATATATTCCTAGCCAGCGTAGTTATAGATTTGATTAGATTTAATTACATAAAAATATTTAAAACTAATTTAATTGAAAAAAATAAAAATTTAATAAAAAAACATTTTTTATAAATTAAAGTCAATAAAAAGCTAAGCATCAAAAACAAAAATTAATTATAAATTAAAGGTAAAAATAAAACTTAAAAAATAAACAATAATAAATATTTTTCAATTTAAAAAATAAATTAAAAAAATAATCTTTTGTGTATACATATATGTATATGTGTAAATGTGTGTACATATATAAATAACATTAGGTTTATATGTTGTAACAGGATGTTTTGTTACGATCAAAACTCTTGCGCCAGGCGGGACTCGAACCCGCATCTTCTGCTTTCCGGGCAGCGATGTTCGCCTTACACATGTGTAAATAAAAAAAATAATACAATAACTATCTAAATGCTTTTACGTATAGATTTTCACACAATTCTATTGAAGAGGAATGTGGTTAGGGGTTGCACTAATTGTTCACTTTTTTCAGTAGAGAAGATTTTCTTGAGACTTTGTTCCTTTGTTTTATATCAAAAAGGTAATGCAGCACCTGACGAAGACAAGGTCCATCGGCATATATCAGATGCAGCCACAGGAAAGTGAAAGAGGAAGGTCCGTCATCCACATGCTAGTTTAACAAACAACTGCGGAACCACATCTGGCCTCAAAGGGAAAGATTCGTGCTCTGCCTTCGCTTAGCTGTGTAACCTCACCGAGGCTGAAGAAAGGATTGTTGAATACTCTATCAATAAACTCTGCCGGTTTTATACTTCATTGTAATAAATAAAATAATTTAAAAAAATAATAAAATTAACAGATTTAATAGTAGCTTAATAAAAACTTAAAATAATGGCAACTAATCTCGATAATGCTCTGAAAGTGCTTCTTCAAGGAACCGGTTGTGATATCATATTTCACGGCCCATAGAACTTGTAGTAGATTGAGACACTGCATTTTCAATTTTCGCCTCAAGCGAGTGCATTTCACATTTTCATTCTTTTTTACAAACCAGATCGTTGTTCAGAAAATTGAGAAAGAAAAAACGCTGCTTCTTTTCTTCTAATGTGCCGCTTCTTTCATTCGAACACATCTCTTTGCTAGGGCACAGCTTCGTGTTTGGAGTGGAAAAATGATCTAACCTCTGCCTGATTCTACTGTTCTAAAGAAAAGTCGGTGGTTCAGGAAACTGAAGGGCTACACTTTCAAACGTCCAGGTTTTCCACCTTGCCCAACGTCTTCCTAGAACGCGACGGTGTACTGCTTGGACCGTCGAGAGAAAAATGCTTCCGTCTCCGTGTCGAGTCCCAATATTTGCCCCGAGAGTTGTTTGACGAATGGTGTCATTGTTGGAGCAAAAACTTTTCCGCCAGTATTGATCGCCTATCGTGATATTCCCATTTTTCAAGCGGCATTTGACAGATGGCTCCACGTTTCCGTGTCAGTCGGTTACCGCTGCGTGGCGCCCTTGTGTCGCACAGTCTCAGGTCTGAGTTAACGCAAGCGATGTGGATATTACGTAGGCGCCCTGATCGGCTTACGGCGGATCGCCGGGTTCGGTAATCCGATGTTGTTGCGAGTGCGTAGGTTGGCAGGAATCATCTGCTAACTGGCTCGCCGTCCACCCTTTGCTGGTATCCGTGTCTCTCCTCACACATCTCCGATTTTTCCTGCAGGGCTGCTTACTCTGTCTTGCGGCGTCATCCGTTCTCGGATGGCTTCAGTCGTTTATTCTAGTTTTCCAGCAATATGGCGACACATTACTAGGTGAAGTTGAGTCTTTTAGAGTGTTTCAGTTGCGAGATCTTTTTGTCCTGATTTCATACAAGAAGCATTTTGCTGCTCCACTCGCTGATTTGTCTGCCTGCCTCTGACTTTGAGTTAGAACTGTTTTGATGCTCCATGATTCACCAGATGCCTTTATCATTTTTTCTTCTTCCTTAAGGGACAGATTAACGCCCTCCTTTTTTCTTTATCCTTTATATGCCCTTTTCCCTGTTGTAATGTGTAAAAGAAGAATTTTGCTTGGAAAAGCATCCCCTTATCACTTCGCTTGAAATGCACACACCTCGTTCGAATGGTTGATAGATTCGCTTTCAGTATCCTAAGCCCAGACTAAAAAAAATCAGAGTGGGCGCTGTGATTGAACTGTGCAGTTGAAAAGGACAATCTTCGTTGAAGCTTCGAGGTTACTATGTGCCTACATATCTCTCAGGTAGTCGCTGTTGCACTGATGTGGCGACCTTTCTCCCCATCTCCTGTCTGCGCTTCATTCTCGTCGTCGTTCACGGTCCGCGTCGCTGCTGTACAGACGAATCGCTCATTCAATATTTTCTTTTCTTACAGGTTCGTGTACTCCACAGCTCTCCTACGCAACGACACTGTCCGTGCTGCTGTCCTCCATTACGTTCGCTCCGTGTAGGTCTGTCTAACGCTGACGAAGACAACGGAATAAAAATGACTTAGCTTTTCTATGACCATCTTTTAAAGGAGGCGTTTGAAAATGTTGAAATTTAGACGTTTTCTTACAACTTCAGTGTTTGCCCTATGTAGGAGCATTCTGAGCTCAGTCTGGCCATCGAGGTGAGGAAAAAACCGAGCAGAAAAAAATAGACGATAGTAGCCCTTCCTGCTAATGGTTATTTATTCTTGTTTTTTTTTTGCTCTATCAAGCAGTTATAATAGGTATGACACTGCTAAAACGTTCAAGAACAACGGGATAGGAAAATCGTTTTTACAATCGTTTTTACATAAGCGTATGTAGGTGAGTACTGTAAAAGGAAGCAAACAGTTAAACATCAAGGGCAGGGGTCACCTTCAATTTGCTTGGTTCAGAATGATGCAAATGAGAAGTCGTGAAAAGTCGTGAAAAGCCACCTCTGCCTAAACCAAAGCTGCATTCTTTGGACTCCTTAAAAATGGCTATTCTTTTACAAATCAGCTTCGGTGGACAGGATGAAGCACAACAATCAAGGTTAAGTGTGTCCTTAACCTAGATTATTCGACTTTCTTCATTCAACTAATCCATTCCAATCGCAAATTCATTATAGAAGGTCGTGTCAGTTCAGTGTCGAAATGCTGCGTTTGAAGAAAAATTTGCTTTGGAAGCTCTGAGGCCTTCCCATCCGGGTGAGGAAGGGTTTCATAATTTTCTTGGAAAATCCAGGGAAAACGTAGGAATAAAGGGTAAACGGGTGGCAGTCCCTGTTTCTTGTACCTTGTTTAATGACACTCCATGAAATCCCGCAAAGTATTATAATAGAATGCGCCACGCATTCTATAATACTTCTGTGGGATTTCATGGAGGCGTTTGAGTGGTTATTTTGCTTACACCTCCATACAATGGCTTGCGGTAGACAGCCCATCAATAAATCAGTGTATAGTCCTCCCCATCATATAGCGCAGTCGGAGGAGGTGCCGGCTGTCAGATGCACCCAATATTCGGATCTCCCGCCGAGGCCAACTCACCCCTCCAGGTAGGTGAACTGATACCAAACCTCTCTGGGAAGGATAAAGCATTGAATTGTTTATCGGCTGGCCATCGCAAGTCATCATAAGGCCAAAGACGCATTCAATTCCAGAAGTAGAGTGCGTGGCGCATCTCAAAGGTGTTTGAGTAGCGCCGCCCCTTATGCCTATCCCTTATTATCCTCTCTCCGTGCCTCTCGTCAGCATCAGCGACTCCGCGGTAGGGGAGATTTGGTAAGCCTTGGCGGCGTCATTTTGAGCATATTACTAGGATGATCTTGCTGCAGTGACAATATAAGCCGCTTGTAGTAAGCGTGCATGCCTAGATTGTAAACAAGCTGTTCTTCTTCGACCTCGATCGATACTGCCTGATGTGGATCGCTTTTCGGAACTGGAGTTCCTGTTTTTGGCCCTATGCTTCTCTGTTCTTTGCGCTGAACAGTCCCCAAGTCAAAAAACAAATTGGGAAAAGAGGAAAAAATAATTTGAGATGGAAGGGCATGTACAGAGCTACTTTATATTGTTTTTCTGTACCCTTGCAGCTCAATGTCGTGACTGAGGTCTCAAATTACAGTGAGGTGCAGCAGAAAACGTTCAAAGCTCTCTGCGCCCACCCAGGTGAACAATGCAGTTATCACGTACTTTGGTTCTGCATAAAGTTCAACTGATCTTACCACTCGTCACCGTAGTGATGTCTATGCATGCGCGAAAGCCATTTTCGAGCGGCCAACGCTTGAATAGCATCGTTGATTTCACCCATCTTCCCATTTGGCATCGAGCAGCAGTCGTTCGGGTCTTGACCGCTTCGACTCGAGCTGTCCTTCTTCACACATATTGCTTTTGATCGCTGGTTCAGCTCCTTTTGAAGAGGTGGTTCATTCACTGTTCTGGAACCAACCATAGTACGAGCGAAGCTTCTAGTACGTGTGGGGATTCCCACTATAGAATTGAGTCCACTTCACAGAGTTCATAAGGATAACGCTTTCCGAAGGGCTACTGAGCGATTAGCTATATCAACAACTGCTTCACCATCACTTAGTTCTTGAGAAGCCAGTATGCGTTCCTACGGTAAGTCTACGCTTTTCGCAAGGCTTATCAAGCGAACTGTGGCACAACTCCCAGATAAGAGAAGACACTTGCCGAATCTTTATAGCGTTTTGTGTCCGGATCCTTTCTTCCGAGACCTTTCCTACTCATTTTCCAGGAACCACGGTGTTTGATTTAATTAGACTTTTCCTTCACATGTGCAGTGACCCGTTGATGGATAGGAAGATCCATTGTGTGGCCCGTCTTTGTCGATTGCTTTAGAGCCTGTCACAACGCGGTGCAAAATATTTCAGCACCATCCTTTTCTCTACTTCTGCTCCGGCTGTTAGGCTGAACGTGGGCGATCCTCCATGTTCTGCTAATAGAGATCAGAGTTCTATAGCTATGCAGTAAAAGAATTAAGGTGTTTCAATGGGATCTGGTGGCCGCCATATTAAATATCTCGTATGTCTGCGTTTTTCACACGTAATTGTAATCTCTTTTTGTTATAACACTGATATGCTTTCACCCTGGACGACTACATATTCTTATTCCTCCTGTTAACTGTCCTATTATTTGAAGCTATTTAACCGATCACTTCAGTGTCCAAAATATAAGTGTTTTTGAGTCGAGAGAATCGCATTATCACTTCAGCCGGTTTTGTAAAAATATGTAAAGGCAGCCGTATGTAATTGCTGTTTATGAACTGCAAAGACGACATTTTTCAAGAGCAGATCTTTTGCTGATACTCCGAGTTCAGTTTTAAAGCTTCTGCTGGGGCACTGCATTGCCCGCCTCATCGAGCAATGGAAACAAAAGAGAATGCGGAACGTTCAAAACTGTGCAGCTATACAAAAGGGAGGCAAATATTATCTTCAGCAATTATGTATACTGCGGTGCAATCTTTCGTCAGCTCCTAACGTATCTATTCGTTAGTTCAATGACTTTCCTACCAATGAAGGGTCTCAGGCGTATGTAAGAAGATTGAAAATAAATAGCACTGCGAGAGTCTTCACCTTTCAAATAGTAGCAAGGTATGCTCAACTTTTTCAGAGCTCCGAGACAACCGAATTACCGGCCGTGAACGTTAACATGGAATCGCACAATTCAACACCTTCTGAATACTCGTTGAATATGCGGACGAAATGCAAAAATACGGCTTTAAAACGGCGGAGTCAGCTGCTCGATTTCTTACCCTCCCAGTGGTTTTGCGTACTTGCTGCATATTTGATGTTTGGAAGGTATTGCGTGGCGCTGGTATGATTTCATAGTGACCCCATAGTAACTCGGCAGGTTAAAGGACTTTTTAAAGGTGGAACATACCTTGCTACTACAAGGTGCTTCAGAATATGTAATGTGATGAAGGTTTTTTGTTATGACTATGAAACAACTAGCAACTTAACAGAATAACACATAAACAATAACAATAAAGACTTTAGGCAACACCAAGTTCGACCGGATTTGAAGTGGCTTCCCTTGGCACGAATACAGGGGTCCAAACGCTTGGTAAAGTTTTCAGCGATGGGCTGCAGGTCATCTGGAGACAGTCGGTTCCGTCCCCGACGCAGAGATTCCTTCAGGGACTCCAGGCTGTGGTGGCGCTCGGCACAGACCCTGGTTTCTAAAATGCCGTGGTCCGTCTGATTCAGATCCGGGGAGTACGGTGAGTATCTCGGAGACGTGATGAAGTCCGGTAAATTGGCTTTGCACCACGCCTGCGTGCTCTTTGCCCTATGCGTAGGGGCTGAGTTGTTGAAACATCCACTGCGCACTGCCGAAGCATTTCTGTTAGTAACGGCCTCGACGATGTCCCATCGGTACACATATTGGATAATTTTTACTCCTCCGTCCAGAAAATTTAGACGGTATTTCTATTCGCGCACGTTCCGCCCCAAGCCATCAAACCTGCGAATTTAGACGATGTTCGATGAAGGCGGAGGTCGCTGGAGTCGCTGTGGACCAGATCCTGTCGTTTTGGCGATGTGAGCCTGCTCCACGGTGAGCAGCCTCTCGTCCCTGTGAACAGTGTTCGTTCCCACTCGCGACCCGAAGCTTGAGTTGGCGGCATCAACGGAGCCGTTCGCATTTATTCTTGGCCGCCAGGTGCTGCCCATTTTGGAACTTGTAGCGTTTGAGTCCTTGTTCCTTTTAGGGTATTTCTCGCTCTGTCATGAGACTGGCACTGATATCAAGGGCGATTTTCCTCTTGGAGACCCTCGATATGGAACACGATTTTCGTTGATTTTTCCGATTTTTCTTCCCGTCTCGAACGATTAACAGCGCACCATCTTCCCCGTCCTGAACAACCTCCTTCATTGCCAAGCTCCTAGAGTCAACGAATTGCTGGGAAGGCAGACCTAGCTAGTGAACGGTGTCGTACTGGCGCTGTCCTTGACGATGAAGCTCCAAAATCGCCGCGTGATTGTTTGACGTCCAGGAAAAAACCATAACTGGGAACAAATCGAACTTGAGAAACTATAACCGGGACAAAAAAGTACGCTGAAAGAGCTACTTTCGTCATGCTGCGGATCAATACGTTCTCGTAGGTGAAGAAACCATCACGTTATTTTGAAATATCCTGAGGGGTGATAATCTCGCAGTGCAATTATATTCCGTTTGGCCGTTCAGACAAAGACCTGAGAGTCGTCCTTGGTTAGAATCTGTTCATTGCTCCAATTTCCTCGTTTGCGCTTTTGCTTTGGCAAACTGACTAGGCTGTTGTAGACCATTCAAAGAAGTGGGTAGCTATGCTGTCAACTTATGGTCCTCCATTTATTCTCATCAACACCCCATGAGATGAGGAGGGATAGGGATTACGACCGCGCTCTTTTGTGAACGTTTCTCCCGTTGTTGCAGCCGAACATGCGGCCCTTCTCGGCAGCCGCTTTCGTGTTGCGTTGCTCCCTCGTGGGCCCAAGAAAAGGCGAATGTATCATAGCTATTTATTGAAACGGATGGCACACCGGTGACAGATATACTGGCGTCTACACCTGCAACCTCGGCATTCCATCCGTCACGTGGACAGCTCGTAAAGGAAACATCGTGCCAAGCAGATGTTTATGTTTCATGGAATGCTGGCACTATTCAGATTTTATGCATTAGTGCCCATTCTTTCGTCGACCGAGCCTTGATACATGCGAGAATGTTCTGGTGGAATGAGAGCGATAACCGTCTTTTGGTATTGCAGCTTGTTATTTTCTAGAGACTCAACATGCATATTTTTTTGCAAATAACAAACTGCAACACCTTTCTCAGATAAAGTGCACAGACGTGACAGCAACCCGCCATAAAGCAACCGTTGTAGTCTCCAATGACGGTAAGCAGAATGAGGCTAGAGTGTAGCTAGTGGTCGTCGTTCCTAGTTTTTCAGCTCCTAAATCCTTTTCCCTATAAGTGCGAAGCTCAGTTTCCATCGAAGAATGGCGATACAAACTGTCGAAAACCTTCGCTCTCCCCGCCCGTTATTCTGACCAGACATAGCAGTTAATCCGTGCGCCTCGTTCTGCCTCCGAGTCCACGTGTTCTCCTTCACCCAGCAACCACGCAGTCATCCATTTTCAAGCCCACCGCCACTCCAGCACTCCGATGATTGACTGTGTAAATCTTGGTGTTTTATTGCCGCCTGCGTGCCATAGAGACATCTTGCACCGCCGCCATGAAAAAAAGCTCTGTCGAGGTCGTTAGGAGTTCGTCAACACGATAGGTCCTGCTTTGCCAAGCCGCACTAGTGGTGACTGCTCCAGTTCTAAACAGTTTTACTGCTTTCTAGCTGAGTTTCGGTGGGCATTCGCTTGCTAAACGCATCCCGGTAACGGCTTGATTAAGTCACCTTCTGCAAAAGAAGTCACTCGCCTTGGACACGTCCCCCATGAAGTCAGTCGCCAAATCGTGAGCACAGTACGAAAGCTCCAGAAGTACGATGATCAGAAGTTATATACTTTAATGCAGTGCAAATCTGTTCTGGTTCTACACTGCGCTCAGGGTGCAATGCCTTCTTAAAGGAGTGGGAAGGGAAACGCATAAAAAGATTAAGATCGGCCCTAATCAACCTCGTTTTAGTATACGCCACGTATTTTACTACATGTCGTCGTAGAGGCAATTTGAATGCAGGTTTGACCCGTGAAATGGCATGTGCAGGCCAGCCGATGAAGACGTAATGCTATCGTTCCTTAACAAATGGTACCAACTCGCTGACCCAGGAAGGATTGTGGTAGGCTTGGTTGAGTTGAGGTGGAATCCATACGAAGAACGTCAATTCGGTCTACACTGAACAGTCTGCACGTCCTCTGCTTGCGGTACTACACCCTTTAGTGAAAATGCATTCAAAATGCACTCGCAGGAATAGAAGGTGCGGCGCAAACCCAGAAGGGACTGATTCTCGCCAAACTTTATTCTATAGCATAGGGTTCGCATTTTCGCACAGAAAGTCTTCAGGCTCCTCCATTGCTTGATTGCTCTGATATGTGCAGGAGCAGATGAAGTAGTTCTCAATAGTTTTCGGCCTTGGTGTCCTAAGATTAAGCTTCCTTTCACAGACCGCTATAACAGGTAAAAGGGATGGCCCAGAGAAGTCGATTCTATTGCCAGTTTTCTCTATGAGGGTCGACCCCGTTGAGAATGTTTACTTCGTCCGTTGCGGAGGACATCAATCGACGACGGATTGTTCCGTGTAGCTGCGAGACCTCTTGGAATAACACGAGGCGATGAACCGTGTTTTCAGCGGCGCAGGAGACGTTCTCATCCAACAGCCGGTAATCTCACTTCATTCGCGTGTCGAAACTCTCAGTCGATCGCCAGTACAAGCCCGGGTATTCAGTGTAATATTCATTTCTGATCGTTTCTAACCAGGCTCGCGTCAGGCAGGAAAACAGCGTCAGAAGTACTGCCGTTCATGCCTGGTGCCAGCATCAAGCGTCTATTGCATGCCTTTCTCCTAGCATGTCTTTACCCATTTCTCAGTTTATGGATGGTTCCCTATGCGAGCTGACATGGTCGCGGCTATTAGGTCTCGGTGGCGCCGCCGAGTTTGACTACTCAGCGAGAGGTAGGCATAAATTCTCCTGCTCGCTCTGCTCCTCGACAATTGGGATCAGCTGCTGGTTAGTTCCTTGTATGCTAAGGCATTGAAATGATTTCTAGGGCTACGCATCTGAACTGAATGGCACTGAACGGAACAATCAAACTGAGCTATTGGCTTTTTCGGTCACTCCAAGATCTCAACTTCATTAGCGCTTCATTCCGATGTAAAAACCAATTCCGAATGCCGAAATGAACAAACGGTGAGTGTTCTGCAATCAGCTATACCCACTCTATTATTAAGTCCATTATTCTACTTGTCTATTATTTTTCCTATTGATAGATGCTCATTGTTTTCTAACAAGGAAAGGAGCTTATTATTCTCAGCTTCGATTTTCGGAAATACACAGTACTTAGCGCGCGAGTACATTATATTTAGTGCTTTAAGGAGAGCCTGCAGCCCTCCTGTTTCTTGGTTCAGGCCCCGCCCAGGGCAACCAAGCTTCCTACCGCTATAAGGTCGTTGGACTGATACTAGAGGTGTCTAGAAAGGACAAAACACTGAATTATTTATCGGCTGGTCGCGGAAAGTCAACTTCACGAGCGTTCATTTCGATGTAAAAGAATTCTGAAAATTCCCTTATGAACGAGCCTCGAGTGTTCTGCTATCATCTAGGTCTTATCTATTTTCATGTCTATTATTTATTGTATAGATCCATACGCATTCAACTGGCTCCGCAACATCCTGTTAAAGCGAGGAGTGCCAGACAAGACTTTACTAATGTCGTATTTTAGTCTATCCTTTACTGACCCGTGTTTTGTTAAGAAAGCTCAACAAGCTTCAACTGGCACAAGAGGTCCATGACGCAAAGGATTAAGAGTTTATACTAAAATCTCCAGAACCTAACCTGAAATCATCTGATGGTGGGTCTCCTTGCAAGCAATCCAGCCTACTTGCAGATTCTCTCCACGCTCATTTTCAGAAAGCAAACCTTTCAGGCCTCTTATTTCAAGACTGAAATGGAATTGAAAGCACCTTTGTGGAGGGCACATGGTCCCAGAGTTGGCCTCAAAAGTGCCAGATAAAGCTGAGCTTCTGTGCTCCCCGCCGAGGTTTACCCCTGCTCTTGATTGTTTGTGTTATCGTTCATTGTCATACCTGATAGCATATGATTGTGTAGAGTTACTAGCAGTAGGTCACAAACCATGGCTTCAGTTTGAATCTCGATTCGTAGCAAAAATATTTTCCTCTCCAAGTCGTCACTACGTCGTGTGGACAGTCGTGTCGAGCTATCCAAACTCTGCATTGACATTCGATGCTCTGGTTGGCTGGTGCCTTCCCACCTCCGCGTGCGGTACACATTAACGACTGCCCCTAGAAGTACCTAGCGTTCCAATCTTCATAATGAAACCAATGCCGGCACTCAACAAGAGGCACCTTTGAGCTAGAATCTGCTTCATCATTCGCGTATACGCCAACCAAGAATTCCGTACGTTAGAGCCAAATGATGCTTAAGGATTTGTCTAGGGACAAAGATGGCGGTGAAGACATCGCACATTTGGCGGATGCATTTTACATATTTCGTGGAGCAGCTCTTCTATCAGTGCCGTCTTGCGGCGCCGGTAGGAGTAGCGCCGCTCATGTCTGCGCATTTCCCGCCAACGTTGCCGTTCCGCGACGCATGATTGGGACCCAAGACCGATGAAGCACAACGGATACCGGTGTTGTGGACCGTCCTTGATCATCGTCCTCCAGAGAGGAGTATTGCGGATCTGATGAGTGGTCTACCGACAACTGCAGAAAACCTCTGCGGCCGGCCAGGCGAACCAAGACGAACTCAATGTTTCTTCACTACCCCCATGTAGGAGGATGCGCTTCACAGACCGAGGGCATTGTGTAGGTGAAATGGTAGAAGGGACGTGGTTTGGCTAGCTTCCCTTTTGCAGTCACGGATGAGAACCTGCGTTCTTTCTTCGAAGACGTTGCAAGACATTGAGTGAATCCGATGGTTTTTCTATTTTAGTTACAATTTTCAAGAGAATTGTTTAAACTGTTGCAGTTGTAATATACAATTTTCACGTCAAATTGGGCATTTTATAAATCAAAATGGACAGTTCACGTTCAGTTCATTATCATGTCAAAGTGGACACCCTTCTGAGCAAGCTTAACGCCTATAAGAAGCTTATTTCTATTTGAATTCGTTCACTTTGACTTCAGAAGTTGGTTTACAAAAGAAGCAATTTGTCTTCCAAAAAGCTCTACTTTGGCGTGAAAATGTTACAAATGGGCCGACTGAAAAGCCACCTCGGTGCCGATGGCTTCTTTCGCCTTCGTTTTTGCGCCCGCCCTATCTTATCTGGTGGACGTTTTCGTTTGACGAAGCGCAGTGCGGATAAGTTCGCCGTAAACGCTTTCGTGTCTGATAGGCACCTTTGTTTCTTACTTCTCTGCGAAATGTTGTTAGCCAGCAGGGCTTCGAGACGCATCGAATCGTTCTGAGTCCGAGAAATCTCATGTGCTTTCCAAGAACAGCTGTTGCCTAACGTTAATTGAATTCGGCGAGTTGCCAGCTTACATGGATTTCTCTCAGAAGCTCATTTCTTCTCAGATAGCGCAGGAGACGTAATCTCTATGATGCGGAGTGCATGAGCAGCGTTATGTGCTTGTGGAGAGAGGGAGAGACTAGTATTGTAGATTATGCATATGATGTATACGAGGTGTAGGAATGTCTGCTGGTGTACTAGCTACCGCTTCTCTGTGGTTCTTCCTATCGTAAAGTGACGTAGCTTTTTAGGTCGAAACAGAGTACTTCCTTCGTTTCATTGAACATATCTGTCCTGGAAGGTGAACAAAGGGAAACTAGGAGATCAAAGACGTGTACCAACTGAGGGCGGCCTTCCCTTTCCCCAATTCTCTCACTGCAGAGCTGAATTTTACGTTATTCAATGTTTTTGGATGAGTGGTAAGGACCAACGGAGGGCGCGCGATAGCTCCAAATGATCAGTGTTACCCTGCACGACTTCCTTAGCATTAGAGTGCCTCGCGCATGTCAAAAGGCGTTTCTCTATTCCTTTATTCGTTCTCCCTTAAGGTTCTCCCTTAAGAACCAGCGAAACCCAAGCCAGCGAGGGTACTCCTTTATGTGGATGCTCCTCTACCCAGTTGTGTAACATGTACAAGCAATACCTGACAAAAGAACTGCACTACATTTCCCAGAAATGTTTCGAAGGTGGACCGACATGAGGATGACGGATCTGAAGGCGAACTACACAGGTTTTGTAAGTTAATATGTGTTCTCAAAGGCTTATAAAATTAAATTACCGTCTTGTAAATTTATTTTCCTTGAAAAACTTTTTGCTCCAATTCATTGCCACATAACTTTTTCGAAGACGACATGCTTTTATCAAAGAGCATCAGAAGGAAAAGGACGAAGCTTGTGAAGTAGAAAAATGTGCTTATTGTACATCAACAAAAAAAAACGCTACAAATCTCAAGGGATTTGAAGTGTGAGATAGTCATTTACTCGCTAGAGAACTTATCGTTTTATCCCTTGGAGAACCTTGAAATTCACAAAAGCCTGTAAAAATCCTCAAAAACAGAAGCTTGTGGTAATCAGTCTACATTTATTTACGGCAATTACTCTTATTGTTTGAGTGCTAACGTTAAGTCCAAATTTTAATGAACGTTCTGTGGTGGAAGTCAGCCGAGGAAGCGAAATATTTCGCTTATCAGTTATTTACGTCCCATGGGACGAGTGTACGGAAACGTGACGAGCTGGCACCATAGTTGGGGGATTGCCGGTCTTAAATTCACCACCACGTAAATGTCTTCTTAAAGGATAGGGATAAAGGACGGTTTTCGGGTCCTCCTTGGCATACGCCATGAGGCCCCATACACTTTTGAGGCGAGCGACGGGCAGCGGGCTACGAAAACGATGAGTCATGCCGTTCCCGCAGTCTTGCCGGCGGCAAGCGGCAGAGGCACGGATCGGCGAGGTACTGTATTTCTAGTCGGGACCTACTGCTGCTACTGCTGCGAAAGGGTAGAGCGCAGACAATCTCCGCCGGCGCCGAATCGGCGCGAAATCGGCGGCGGCAATAATAATATGAATCACAATAGGCACATTCACACTGCTGCGTCAGCGATACGCGGCAAGTGGGGCAACGGCCACTTCCGCTACATTCGGCAGTTGCGTTAACATCGCGATGAGACCAACCGCTACCCTTGGAAATTTTCTAGGTTGGGTACGGTATCGATCGATTTAGGCATCAGAATCGACGTCGCCGTGCATGCTGCGCAGCCAGGAATGATTTGAACCAGCGGCCGTCACCGCGGCGCGGCTTGCGGTGACTGCCGCGGCTGCCGCAAGACTCTGCATGCTCTCCCCCCCTGTGACACGTGTCGCACTGCCGCGCCGCATTGTCGCACCAGTGTGAATGGGCCTTATCGCCACTGCCGCTCCAGCGGCGCGCCGCCACCCGCCCGCCGCAGTGCTTGACCCCGGCGGGCTATGGAATATTCTTAATGGAATGTGTTTCTAATGGCAAGCGTGAAAAATATTTCCCACGTTTTGGAGCTGTCTCCCTTCAATTTGAGAGAAGAGCTTATGTATACCCCAGGTTATATCGAGTTCAACTTCGGCGTTTAGACATTGAATTTAAAACTATTTGAGTATTAAGATTTCAAAAATTTACATATATGATTAACTTTTGCTATTGCTTCCCAGCTTTTGTTTTTTGAATACATTTGCATTTTCAAATCTTCTGTTTGGCAGCATCGTTTGGGAACGTTTTATCCACCATGAGTTCTCTGTCTCGTGTTCTGTAATACGCCACCGATTTACATAAATTGATGAGTCTGGGCACTGCATGAGGGCTTCCACTGCCTGGATTCATAAAATTGTTTGCAATGTGTGTTTCCTACGGAAATAGTCAAGCTATGACTCAGCTTAAGGGCACGGGCAATTTCTCTCTTCATACTTTCCATGTCTGCAATTCCTCTGACGATCTCTCTCCACTACTATGAGACAGAAATTCGGTGCTCAGATGTGGAAATGCTTGAGAAATGGTTCTCGTGCTGAAGTGTCCAATATTTTCTGTCCTTTCAGACCATGCTTTCCTTTTGCCTCATAGTATTGCCTTTGCCTCATAGTACAGTATCAGTTCCTCCACGTCTTGATCTTTAGAGGAATTTTTGCCCACTGTCTGATCCTTACTTCTCAACAATATTGCTTTTATTTGAGTTTTTAAGAGTTTTACCAACGAGGAGAGTGAAACCTCCAAATTGATCGAAGTGGCCTCCTGTAACCGGAGCAACGGAAGCAACCTTCAGTTTGATTAATAGTGGCACCGCGGCCCTGGTTAACTGAGTACTAGCTCGTGTTTTTTTTTTACTACCATTCTTACTTCTAAGCGCATTTTTCAGTGCTCAGTTTTCTGTGCAATCAAATTAGAACAGTAGGAGCTCATGGAAAACTATCGAGTTCTGCGGCGCAAAACCTTGCTGGTAGAAATGTGAATGCAAACGGCATAACGTTGATAAGTGCGTTGTGTCTTTGAAGCCTCACTCTTCGAAAATGTGTGGAAGCAGAAACTTGCACTGCCGATTACCCTCACGCAAAGTTCTCAAATTGGATTAGGGCTTCAAGGAACAGGCGCACGGGTATTCGATATTTCAAAGAAGGAAGGATGAAGCCGGATAAAGGGCGGTGTTAAACAAATCCTTTTGGGATGCGCCACGCAGTCTACTTCTACGAGATGTCATTGATTCAATTTGTACGCGTATTTGGTATCACCTGTAGTGGCCGGCCTAGGGCTAATCAATTATTATAATTATTTTTCCGAGACGAGTTTAGTACTGATTTACCGACCTCGCAGGAAGTTAGGTTTGGTTGGCTTGGCGGGAAAACAAACCAGAAACCTGGAATCGGGTGCACGCGACAGACCTTCAAGTGCTTTACCTCGTGAACGATTCAGAGGTGAATTTGAATCAATCCCTATGTGTGGATTTCGACTCCATTGATGCTGCGAATCTGAAGCCGTGACAGAAGCTGTAGAAGTATGAACATAAGGGATGAGCCGACAAATCTCAAAACGCGCCATGCATGCTACATCAGTTCAAATCGAATCAAATACTTCGGTACATGCCGTGGATGGAGGCAGCATTATGAGTGCCAGCCAATCATAATCAATCAGTCAACGACCGAACATATGGCAGCTAATCAGGGTAACGATAGTAGACGTCGTCCTTGAATGGTAGTCTTGGATGCGTCTGATTCGCTGGCGCTCTCCATCTTCCAGTGCTGTCCACATTGGGGAATAGAACGTGGTAAGGATAAAAATAAGGATAAAGGACGACGTTATTCAATCCTTTTTGGGATGCGCCGCGCATTCTACTTCTACGGGATATCGAGGAGGCGATTTGAATGCGTATTTGGCCATACAATGACTTGCGGTGGCCAGCCGTTGAACAAGTCAGCGCTATATCCTTCCCAGACAAGTCTGGTATCAATTCACCGACCCCGGAGGGATGGAAGGCTTGGTTGGCCTGGGCGGGAAATCCGAACCAAGAACCTGGAATCGGGTGCACGCGACAGTCGGCGCCTCCTTCTACTGCGCTACACACGCCCATAGAACGTGGTACTTCTGTTAAATGTAACTGCATACAACAGAGCGACTTAAGCAGAGGCAGCTTGCTCCCTTCCTAGACATGTTTGCGTCGTTTAGTTGGTTGAGAAGGGGTCGAGCGTGGCTCGTTCATGTCGAACCTTAGCCCATTCGTTTTGTGGGCGAAACAGGCTGCCTATGCTGGGAGCTGCATTACGTAAGCTCCCCTGCATAAAGAACGAAACAAACTGGGATACTCTGTCTGTAGGACAGCAGCATCTTGGGACATCTTCAGGTGCGGAGGGTGCAGGTTAAGGTCTCTTTTCATGAAAAACACCACAATGTAGTCGCAGAAGATTGTGCAGTCCGAGTGGGCTTTCGTTTCTTCCTGGATCAGTTGTAACCAACCAGGTTCTGTGACTGCTCCATCTGCATGTAGACCTGCGGGCTTAATGTGTCTAGAGGAGCATGTGAGGGTCGGGACAGATAAGCGAAAACAAAGCGAGCGAACAATGCTGCCACAGTCATCGCCCGTGTCAATAGAGGACGAGAAGGCGGCCGCCACGTGTTCCAAGCAGTGGCGCCGCCAAACTCCTAGCGTGCCGAACGTAGCAATCCCGTGACATCGTAAGGCTTTAGTTTAGTTATCGGCCGTCAGGAGACGTTCCTTCCCTTCCTTCATGTCCTCACATGGGTAGGGAACTATAGGAGAAAGGGAAGGGAGCGCATCCCTGGAGACTGTTGAACTGCTTTGTGTATCTCTGCTGAATCCTTAATCTGGGTCATTTTCGTAACACATAGGAACACCTGTAAATTGAAGGCTGAAGGTAATGGCTGCTGATAAGTGTGAATCCTGGCATACTACAAGCTCCATAATTTCAATTCTTTGAAAATATGTGAGCAGCTCCAAAATGCACTGGTGTTGTAGCTGTTACCTTCTCTTTCTATGCTCTCGTTGTTGGCGTGCATTATAGTTTATCCTATGCTGTTGTCTCTTTGTCCTGTGTACGACCATATTTTGCGCCAATAAATGATAACAAGGTAGCGAAAAAGGGATGGCTTCCCTTTTTTGCTACCTTCTTATTGTTCTTTGTTATTGTTTCAGTGTATTGATCAGGAATGCGCGGAAATTTTTTTTGGAAAAAGCGGAAGACGAAAGACGGAACGGAAACGCCCAAAATGGCCGAAAACCGGAATACGAAACACGGAAACGAAAATGACACATGTTCGCCAGTTTTTCAAAAGTGCATTAGAAACGGCGTCAGAAGCGGCTTCTATTGTACCTTTGCTCGCTCAGAACTTTGCGAGCAGCAGAATCTTCCACAGATTGATGCTCATCATCATCATAACATAACATAATTCATAATGTTGTTTTGATAACTTTTTAGCTATGGCTAGAGCAACAAACGAAAACAAATTCAGGGTCCTGTCTCACTATTTTCTCGCTATTTCAGCATGCAGTCTCTCCGCTGTTTCCATATCTAGTTCCTGCGACGGGTTTTCGCTGACTTTTTGTTGCTGATATTTTTTGAACGATAGACTTAAGCGACTTAATCACTTGAGGTTACTTACGGACCCGCATTTAAAACTGACTCGGGTGAAGTCTAAAACTAGAGTAACCACCTGATCATTTTCCGTCCAGGAAAGAGATTCCTTTCAACACTTTTAGAAACCAGTGGCATCGTGGATGACGTGGTGACTGCACAGATATCTGCATACTCAACATTAGCAGTTACATTGTGATCACCAAAACTAGTACTCAGAATTCATTCTGGGATCTAAGATGATAACTGGATGACTGATTGATGACAGATTAGTCATGGTAGGTCCACATTTCCGCAGGAATATTCAGCCTGTGCCAGCCTGGAACCCTACAGTCAAGGCGGTACAGCTGGACAATTCCTAGATGGCTCTCGAAGTAATAGATTTGTTTCAGAGTTCAATAAGTCACCCTAGTCAATCAAAATAACAGCTCATGGTAGATATTCGTGATGCTTCATTAAGAAATGAATCGCATAATTCCATTTGGATGGACACCACACCTAACGAAATTAAAAATTGAAATTTGCACCTTTGGTCAGGAACACTGATGTAATCTTGGCAGACAACCGCATGCCACAATCTTCACTGAACTGTTTGTTTCATGATATTGCGCTATATGCTTGCTAAGTTTTGTAGCTATTTGTAACTAATGGATCAGGAGTTTTATAATCATTCAAATGTTGAGCGCATTTTCTTAGCATACAATGCATACATAGACTTTGTCTAACATTAGTTCTGCTCTGCACTCAGTAGCTGCCATATTTGAGTGTTTTTTTGGAAGTCTAACCAATTTCATAAATATTAATACTAGAGTTGTCAAACAGTATTTCTCTCACAGTTATATAAAGGAGAACTCTTTTTCACTGATACGCTGATTGTGTTAAATAGAAAACTAGTGTGGAATAGTGCCCATTTCCTTTTCCGCCTTCCGGCGAAAAACAGGCGGAGCACGGAACGGAACGGAAGAGCCTAAAATGGCCGGGAACCGGAATTCGGAACACGGAAACGGAAATTCCGCACAATCCCTGGTATTGATACTACTCTTGTCTGGTAAGGATAAAACCCGAGTTGTTCATCCGCACCGCCGGTCACTGTATAGGCCGAGTACGCTTTCAAGGAAGAGAATGAGTAACTCCAAGCCTTATCGTTTATCCTAATCTGTCATTTATTTATTATTTATTTGTTAACTTACCACTGCATTTTCAAGAGTGCGTCAAATGTACAGCATGAGAAACAGTTGAAAAGGATGTAGTATACTAAAAATAAGCAAAAAAGACTTGGGCAGAATTGAAGAAATATGTACAGTAGTATCGAAGATTAACTTATGATTAGACAACTCAGGCAGAATTCAAGGAACTATGCACAGGTTCTGATTGATAGGTTCACAGTCTGCTAAAGTTATGGCTCGTTATTAATAATCGCTGAGTGCTCTATTAGTCTAGAGACCCTAATGATCTGTTTCGACAAGATGAGTACTTTTCCGTCTTTGCCACTTCACTTTGAAAAACGTTGTATGATTTTGTGAGTGAGTAACTTAAAAATCATCTTAGGGGAGGGGAACTACCCAACTAACTGGGAGGGGGGATATAACCAGAGCACGTTCTATTGATAATTCCGTGTCCTCCTTTCAGATACTCCTATCTATTCTGTTCCCGGTCCCTAATAGTGGACTTCCTGTTTTCCCTTGAGGCTTGCGAGTATTGTCCGTCGGTCCTGTCTGCTTCCCCCGCAGTAAAATCAGTCACAATAATCGCTGCTGAGCTGTAAGGGGACGAGCCGTCCGCTCACGCACATTGCTCATTGCTGCGTCAAAGGGAACAATTGACCCCTTGGAAAGGAAAAGAAAAGCTGGAGGCTTCCTCGCAGCGGTAGGAATGTGACATTCATCCAAAGGTTGCCGTTCCTTCTAGCAGTCGGCGGTATCGTTTCTAAACATATTCTACGATCTCCTGCACACCTTACGATCATGTATGGTGCAAACCGAAGCGCATTGCCTCTTCTGTGTCGTTTTTTAAACTTGTTCGTCCACTGGGAACCCTTTCGTGACTTCCTATCTTGTTATGCTACAGTTCTTGTGATATTTTTTTCATGTGCTGCATTTCTTGGGCCGATTTAGAGCTCGTCATCAGTTACCCAGTTAACTAGTCAATTACTGAGTATTCTAGCTCTCAACAGGTGAATGTTATGAAAAGCAATTAGTACAGTTTTGAACTGCTTCTGAAGTCATTTGTCGAACATGTAGATTTTGTACTGAATCTTAAGTACCTACCGCATAGAAGAGCTCGAATCGACCGAATTCTTTCCCGCAACATGGTCTTTGAAGCTATTCACTGGTGAGTGTTGCGTAGCAAAGTAAGACTCATCTAATAGATTAAAGGGTTGAATTCAGATTTTTATGTAGACTTTAAGTCATTGGACTAACTGGTCTTCCGTCACGAATTGCGCCATGCATTTTCAGACGCTTTCGATGAAGTCCTTCTCTGAATGTTCTGGTTGTCGTAGGTTCCGTCTAAGCAAGCTTGACGTTTTCGAATTAAAAATGGGCATCTTCTAAATTGAAACGTTCTTCTACCAAACAGGATTCTCCAAGAAGACCAGAGTAATTTTTTGTCCAAGAAAATTTACCATGACTTTCTTCGAAATTTTTCGGTTCATCTGTCCCAGTAAGGGAACACACTGTTCTAAACTCCACGAATTTTTCGCAAACAAAAAAAGTAGACTAGATTCGGTTTTAAAGCGCAGTAAAGCAGTTAGTGTATTGAAATAAAAGATCGCGCCATACATTCGATCAGATCATCCTCGATTTTTATTTGATTGACAGCTAAGTGAGTGCATACGGATTTTTATAACTATTATACTTTTGTTCCTTTCATTCAAATAAAAATCGCGACGAACAGACACAATTTCTTTCTTTATTACAGTTAATAATTGGTTGCTGTCTTCTTGTGCTTTGATGCAAAATTTAATTCATAATTTCCTTGACAAATGAAATCTTAAAAAATTCCTAACAGTGTGTTCACTTATTGGGCCATTGGAGGAGAAAATAAAGTTCAAACAAAGCCATAATAAACTTTCCCTGAACATGAAATTATTTTAAATGTCTAGGGGAATTTCTGTTTAAGTTCTAATATTTTCTGTGGAAGAAGATCGTTTTGATTTGGAAGATATTCAGCTTGACTTCGAAAGAGTCAAAACTGCATAAGACACCATTTAATTTGAAATGGAAATGATATTTGTAGGTTGTTCTCGTCACTGGGTCATATTTTTTGCTCACCAGAATTGCTCTCACCAGAATTGGTGACAACAAAAAGGAGAGAGCGATAGGAGTGTGAGTATGCGTCTGATTGAGCACGAGGTCACTAGGAGGATTGTGTCGCTGAATCGACTTCGAGTTGCTGTACTCCTTGCGCTGTACAATCTGCAATCCGTCCCGTCCGTGTTTCCATAGCTCTACAACTGAATCTCCAACAACTGAAGCATTCGCGTGTGTTCGGACGGTTATCAGTCGGTTCACTGCCTGGGTGGCAACAGCAAACATCCCCCCTTGCACCGCTATCAGCGTTACTCATGGTCGGATGCCTGCACTTGTGTGCCTGCGGAACCTCTCGGTCGGCTGCACTTCCTTGCTCGAGGATATAGCAACTGCCTGATAGAGGGGACTAGAAGACAGCGACGTCTTTGCCTCACCGAACTCCCATGGCCTGTAAAGGTGAGCGCCCAAATCTGTAAAGACGGAAATTCGATGAGCCGAGAGCGCCGCTGGAAAAACATGCCGTCGACACGTGAACGCTCGCCGAAGCGCACTTTGATGACCCGATCATCTTATTCGCCCCCGAATGAACACTTGTCTCGTGTTCTATCACAGAACATGGGCGGACGGCTGCATTGCAGTTAAGGGCACTTCTCTTTGATGGATTTCTCTAAGAAGCGCCCCGCAAGAGACCTCTTGTCACATGGCCTGTGGGCGTCAGCACTTTGGTCAGTTAACGGCTTACAACAGCCGTCCATTACGTAAATCAAAGGCTATCAGGGAAGAAGAACGAAAACAAGGATTGGAGCTGTGAAATGTAGGAAATAACGAGATATAAACAGAGTGACAAACTGACAAACTTGCGTACGCTTTCTCGCCAACTTATGTTAGGCTAGTTGCAATCAGAAGGATGTAGAAAATTCTGTTCTGAATCCAATATATAGTATACGCAAGAACTGAAGGAAGAACTATGTACAGAATTGTATATACAGTATTATCCTTTTAAATCAACGGAAAAAGCTGTTAAACTTTGCGCATCTTTGCCGAAGAAAGCAGCTAGTAACTGTTCACTATATATGTAGTTGAAAATAGTTAGACAGGTACAACTCATGAATACATTTGCAAGGGTTTCACGTCAGCTCTTTCGCTTAAGTTCCGTCTCCGCGATTCTAAGGTTGAAATTATAAAGGACTAGGACAGGAAGGTGGGACATTTCGGCTCTTACGAAGAGTGGATTAAATTCCTCAATTCTTGGAAAGGTTCTTACATGTTTAGTATATATTATTAAAAATTTAAAAATAATGTTTTCTTCGCGTGAAGATGTCGAAACCTTTCTCGAAATTGGACTTTCCTAAAAAGTTCGCTAAGCTCTTCAATTTTCGGAGATATCTGACATATTTCTTAATATCTTATATGTTTTTCACTTATTCAACATTACTTTTTTTCTCCACGTAAAGGGACCAAAACCTCCCATCAACCATCCGTTATTTATTATAGAAAACTAGAAAGGTAGAAACATTCAAGCGCTGGATCCGACCTAATGACTCAAAAAGAATAGTACATACATTACATAAATACGTCGGCTCAGAAGGCTCGTAGGCTTCCTGGAGCCTCGATCACTTACACAGTAATGTTCTACTTTTTTCTCATTACCGTATCTTTTCGCACGTTATAATAGATAAGTTGGAGATGGACCAGTCCAACGTGTATTACAGACCCCCTTCCTCTTTCAACTAGCGCATAACATATCATATTTTCCTTAGATATTGTAGGTGCTCTATTTGCGCTGTGCCCGGCGTTTTCTTGTAAACTCCTCAAGAGCTGCGTCAATTTTTCGCAAGCGCGAAAGATATTCGCGAGTCACCTTCCCCTGACACGTGCCGTGCTACAGACTTTTTTATCTCCTAAATCCAGTTGAAAATGAAATGAAATAAACGTCAACTATTTCATTCAATAATCTGTGAGAATTTGTAATCATGGTTGGACTTAGAGTGTTACTGAATGCCCTATGGTCTAACGTTTGGTGTTCTGTGAAAATAAGTTTCCATACACCTACGTGTTCATGTCATTTCAATGCACTTTTCAGTTGCAATTTTTTAACGTTTGGCAGCGAATCCGTCACTTACTGCAAAGGTAGCTACAAATATGAACACGCGGAAAGCCGAAAAGCTAATTAGTCTTGGTACACGTGCGTTATTCAAATCGCCACGAATTCTGGCTATCCTTCTTTTTCTAGTACAAATTATCTTTCGAATCTTTCGAATTGGCAATAAATAAATAAATAAATTACAGGTGGGAACGTTTTCAATAAGCGCCGTCAATAATATATATTAACAGCTTTTCAATCGACGAGTTTCTCACGTTTTTCAAGAAGGTGGTTACCCATTCGATTCCGTTTATGTCTACCATGACAACATCACATGCAGTTAAGGCTAACACTCCACGATCGTCAATTCGCAAGGAGTTATTCTAACGAATTCAGCATGTAAGCCGCGACACTACAACGCTTTTTATGCTTCATGACAAAAACACGAAAAGCATAGCGGTCAATTGGCGTGGTAAAGTTAGAAACACCTAGGCCACTGGTTCCTGGAACCAGTGGCCTAGGTGTTTCTAACTCCAGGAACCAGTGGCCCAGTTCCAGGAACCAGGAACCAGTGGCCTAGGTGTTTCTAACTTTACCACGCCAATTGACCGCTATGCTTTTCGTGTTTTTGTCATGAAGCATAAAAAGCGTTGTAGTGTCGCGGCTTACATGCTGAATTCGTTAGAATAACTCCTTGCGAATTGACGATCGTGGAGAGTGTTAGCCTTGTCTGCATGTGATATTGTCATGGTAGACATAAACGGAATCGAATGGGTAACCACCTGAGTTCAGAACTTCATAGGATCCTACTGGCCAAAGCATTTAGTCTGAGATACCTAAACTAGCTCTTCTTTGTATGACACGACATTGCTATGGAGTTGCGGCTTGTTTTTGATGCCAGCAGACCGTATAAGATCAAGATCATCAGATTATTCAATGCCGACGCGACGTGGTGGTGATGGCTTAGGACATGTTCAGAAAACGCCGTCTTTTGATTTGTTTTTCTAATTTTAACGCAGTTTTTTGTCGTTGCACACGTATGTGTGTGGCAGCCGGGAGAGGCGGCGCTAGGTAGCATTCTGAACCTGCTCATAGTTCGGGAGCCGCCAATACCAAGCTTGCCCTCCTCTCCACACCCTGATATTGGTGAAGTCGTAGCATGACTGGAAAGGGCAGAATACAATTGTCCAACAGCTTGCTAATGCTAGTCATTCTATAGGTGAAGTACGCATTGTGGTTGTCACGACGATATCTCACAAAATTGGAATGCACCCCAAACACTGTTTTATTTACGATGACATTTATCGTTTAGCGTAGCTATGAGGCACGTGATATGAGAAAGGATAATTTTATTCCCTGCTCAAAAACATAGCGAAGTAAAATACTTCACTGATCCTCTGCTCTCTCCCGTCTGTACCGGTTGGATTGTGGTGTTAATCAAAGAGGACGAAGTGCTGCTGGAAGTTCGACTCTGCGTTCGCTTGAAATATTTCCCACTCTGCTGATCATATTCTTATCGCAACATACTTTGTCGACACAGGCAGTGCAGGGAAAGGTGGTCAGGAATCGCCGAACCCACCCACCGTTGAATTTTGGGTTTGATTCGCGCTTCAGTCGTCAAAGCATATCTTCCCTCCGTGGTCGGTAAATTTGCATTTTGTCTGAAGAGGATAGAGCATTGATTGCTGTGTCGCGGCCCCATGGGCAGTCACCACTTAGTCGAAAGCCATATCGTCCTCCATGTGGAAGCAGAACGTCTGGCGCATTCGAAACGTGAACCCGCTGAAGGTGTACCACCGGGAAGCCTCATTTGAAATAATTAAGGCCCCATGTTCCTCATGTTCTGGTGCTGGTGTTCCTCATGTTCAACCTCATGTTCTGGTGGAAAAGCAGAAAGTGCATGGTGACACGTTTCGGAGATGATTCGCTGGATGCAACATCTGAGCACTTCTAAGAGCAGAGGCTTCCTGGGGCATCCAAACACCATGGCAGGCGGTCGTCGAAAGTGCACGGAAACGCGCTTCTCCTATGGCTAATTGAATTCCAAAAGAAGCAAATGGGGCGGGACGCTGACGACAGACAGAAATTCTTCAGCTATTCTCGATTCTCACCGGCAACTGACCCTACATCACAGGGTATCGCGACGAGCATGCCTATCGCTGACCTCTAGACCTCACAAAAACAGCTGCTTATCTAGTGCCTCGTCCTACTTAACAATGTATTAAAATTGGTTCGGAGGCCGTTAGTTCAGTGCTTAGCGGATGTTCGATGCGGGCCGGGCTAGAAATGCATGCGAATTCCCACGACGTTCGGCTGTAGTGAATTATTCACATGATTTTCGCCTGGCGTCGACGAGGAAACGTCAGCCGTCTGCAACGGATTGGCGCCTTATCTCCACCGCTTCTGGTTCAGACGGCCGCGGTCTGATCTCTGAAAAAAAAAATCAGTGGTAGTAACCAAAGTAGTGGTCCTCAACCTACCAATGTTTTTCTGCTTTCCTAGTCATTCTCAGCTCACCGTTTCTGTGCATCTTCTCAATCCATCACAACGAAGTTTTGAGTGGAATACAGGCAGCAGTGTAACGCCGAATAGCTTCAAAACGACGTGGATGTTACATATTTGGTCAAAGTGAGTAATTCCCTATTTTCCCTAGCTTCAGTGTTTTTTCTTGGGCTTTTTCTTTATCGAAAAGTATTGCTGTGTGCAGATCTGTCAAACCATTTCCAATGATCTAGGCCGTATATGAGGTACTGTGTTCAGAAAAATTGCCTTGGCGCTAGGAAACTTATTAATTCATGAACGCATAGAAATTCGGACATCTACGTGTTCCAAGCTCATTCACCCACGTCAATTTCCATCTGTGGGTGAGCGGTGGTCCTCCTCGGCAACCACCTGTACGGTCAGTTGCTCATTTCCAACTTCGGTGTGGCTCCATCCTCTACTTTCCTTCGGAATAGTACTCTGTATGATGAAGTGGTGGTTGGGCGGGTAGTCTATCGTAAATATTTCGGACTTTTCCAGGCTCTGAAGAAGGCGAAGGCGCCGAAACCTAAGCCGAAATAAACCGTGAAACAGTCTTGGTCAACAATTTGTCTGAGTTGTTATCATTGTAGCGTCATCACCACATGGACCAGTTTGAATCCTTCACACATTGAAGTCCTTGTTATTGATCTCTGGAAACAAATCAGAGTTCAGCTCTACTTCATTTTAATTAAAGGAATGCTCTAATGACCTATATGATGAAAGTATTCGGATTCATTAATATAACTACCTCAAGTGTTTTCCTATGTAGCACCATTATGCTCCTCCAAAACAGTACTACTATTAATAAATAGTTAATAATAAACGCCAAATATTTACTTTTACTTTCTGAGATCCTACCCGATTCTGTTTGAAAGGCTTGGAAAAGATTTTGAATTGGAAGGCGTTTCGATTGACCTGAGTGTCGGGATTTGCCGGGAATGTGTCCATTTCGACATGAAAACGATAAATGTTCTCATCGCTAACAGAATGAGTAGCGCCGATCGTTATTGTCGCCCCTTACTGCACGTTAGCCGCCTTCGTTCTGTAAAAGCGCAGGAAACAGGAGCTGAGTGCCATCATCCTCAAGGCTGCTTTCTGTGCTGCGCAGACGCACTGGCTGCTGACGGTGCAGCGCAGCTCCATCTGTGATCTGGCTAAACGCCTTCTACCACATTCAAACTGCGTCCATTGCCCACACGAGCTCTAGTGAAGCCTAAAGCGATAGTCTTGCTTTAGCCGCTGACTCGTTAAGCCGTAGGAGAAAGTGAGTATTTGACGAGTTCCTCGTGTTAATTGCAGAAATAACGTTGGTTCAATTCCACCGTCTTTCTGGTGCAGCTGACGCTTACGTCAAACTTGGCTAGATCAAAATTACGATCTAGTAAGCCAGCAATACGTATAGCGAAACTAAACTGCTCAAGCGAGAACCAGTATGAGATATGTATCTACAGGAGAAGAGAAAAATTGGCAATTTTAAGCGCCGATGGAAGAAATCAAAGTTGGCTTCGCCACTTGCTTCAGACGAATTTTTGTACTGCGCCCCACCCATGGTTTTTCTCTGAAGAAGAGGGACTATCTTTAAATTCTAGCTAGAATAAAGTAGGGGTGAATTAAGCAAGCGGACTAGTTTATTGATGACCGATGTATGGCTAAGGTAAATCCAGTGAAGGATTTGGGATTTATTTATGATGAAAAGCTTGACTTCTCGGGACATGTGAAAATGTTATACAGGAAAGGTCTAACTCGTTTACATTGAATTTTCACATGTTTGGTTGCTAACTAGTGAAGGGTTTCGAATTTCCATGGAATTTCCAGTTGAGACTAGGATCATTTGAAAGAGCTCGGAAGGCTGATTACGAATATGGGTGTCAAAATTGCAAAATGAAATTCCTGAGCGAAATCGGGTGGCACCACCACAGGTTGGCCATGCGACACAGCTAGCGCGAGAGTGGTGAATCACCATTGCTCCTTAAGAAGGAGCCACCCGCTGTGGCTGTGGCGCAGGCAGGGTAGCTCTCCTGGTCGGGAGGTGTGATGTCGTTGGTTCCATTCCCATTGCTGTGGGCTTTTTTGCAAATCATAATTTATCTTCGAAATGACCTCTATTCGGAATTGTGACACGTGTCTGATTAAATACCCGGGAGCAGGCTCAAGCGTGGGGTGCGAGAATCGCGGGAGGGGTCGTACTTCGATTTGGTTCCTAAGACAAAATTCCTCGAAGGGATCGTTCTTTTGCAAGTGTTGTAAGCAGAGGTGTGTGATTAATGAATTTATTATTATTATTCAATTAATAGATTTTTGACGCAAATAAATAAGCTAAATGAAGGTTTTTTAGGCATGACAATGATATGGCAACACCCTGAGCACCGCTTCTTCTATGGAAAGAAGGCGTCATTTGGATTTGCAGAGTTATTGCATTAGATAATAAATTTTTTAACCATTTTTCAAAACAGCTGAAATGGATCGATTGCTGCTCAGTTTTCGCAGTGACGGCGCGACACTTTTTTAGTTGAGAGATGTAACTACAGAAGTTGAAAATGGATCTTACCGAAATTTATCCTTCAGTTTGTAGCAGGAAAAAACAGCCATCTCCTAAGCAACCTTTTATCCGATCAGGTGGACTGATTTTCCTATCGTGGATTTCTGCAAAAATTAAATATTTCCTAAAAAAGGCTACCACTGGAACTGAAACTAGAGTCCACAACAGCACAGCATTTGTTTAGTTACTTGCTCAAAAAATCAAGTCTTTCCTAAGCGATCTTCCTTGCAATCAGGTGAGGTCATGCTCAACATTTCCTTTTTTCGAAAACAAACATTTTTCTCCTGATCAAAACGATGCCTAGAGTTATGGTCAGTTGAACAAAGTACAAGTATAGCACTTTCTAATCACATCGACGTGCGATCGACCAGCGATCCATCCTTTTTGATCACATCGAAAATAGCTCCAGATGAGCTGCTTTTTTTGTTATGTATCAAAGAAAGATTGTGTTTTTGTAAAGCTATATTTCAGCTCTAGGCATCGTTCCGTTCAGGAAAAAGTTTATTTTCGAAAAAAAAAAGAAAATGCTGAGCAGGAGCTCACCTGTCGCAAGGAAGATCGCTTGGGAAAGACTTGATTTTTGAACAAGTAACTAAATAAAAGCTTTGCTCTTGTGAACTCTGGTTTCAGCTCCAGTGGTAGCCTTGTTCAGGAAATATTTTATTTTTGCAAAATCAAGGATAGGAAAATCACTCCACCTGATCGGATGAAAAGTTGCTTAGGAGAGGGCTGATTTTTCCTGCTACAAATTGGAGGATAAATTTCGGTAAGATCCATTTTCAACCTCAGTAGTTACATCCCTCAGCTAAAAAATGTGTTGCGCCGTCACTGCGAAAACTGAGCAGCAATAGGTCCATTTCAGCTACTTTAAAAACTGATTCAAAAAATGTAATATCTAGTACAATGACTATTTCGTTTTTTTATTGGATACAAATCCAAATGACTTCTTCCTTCCATTAAAATCCAAATTAAGTCTTCTCCCCGTAGAAAAAGCGGTGCTCAGGGTGTTGCCATGTCGTTGCCATGTCTAAAAGTCTTCATCTTTTGATTTATTTGCGTCAGAACTTTATTAGTTGATTATTTATGTTTTCCTTCTCTTTATTTCTTTTTAATTATGTTCTCTTTCTTTCACATTTTCTAAAATGGTTGCAACATAAGAGACAACTAACATTGAAATCCATCAATTTTCTCGATGGGGGGGGGGTAGTACCAAGACCCTTCTGTAGCGGGGGGGGGGGGTCGTAAATTTTTGGCAGAAATCGCAGCCCACGCTTGAGCCTGCCCGGGAGAACTACCATACCATACCATGCATTCTACTTACCTTTTTGCTTCACACGTTTTTAGCTTTGTTCCACGAATGCTACCAAGGTTGTTCGAAACACCTCTTGTTATTCAATATTCAGATTTGGACTCTATTTGTGCAAAATAGTAAACAAGAATGTCACCCTAGCAGTTTTTTGCCTTCGAGTATTTTTACAAAATGGCAGTTTTCCCAGATATTTAATCACATGCCATAAATCAGAATAAGAGATCATTTTGAAGATAAATTATGATTTGCAAAAAACGGCGGCAATAGGATTCGAACCTATGACGTCGCACCTGACTAGCACCACCACTGCGCCACTGCCGTAGCTGGTTGACCGCTCTTACGAAGCCCCGGTGACTCACCACTCTCGCGCCAGCTGTGTCACGCAGCCAGCCTGTGGTAATGCCCCCGATTTCGGCAGGCCATAACTCGCTCAGGAATTTCACTTTGCAATTTTGACACCCACATTCTCAATCAGCATTCCATGCTCTTTCTAATGATACTGGTCTCAGCTTAAAGTTCCATGGGGGGTCGAAACACTTCCCTAGTAAGGGCAAAAGAGTTCTGGCGATGGCATCTAAAGCTTACGTCAAATCCATGAAATCGAAAAAAAAAATTGAATTCAGCTCTATGTACAGTTTTTTCCCTTGTAAAAAGAAGTACACTGCCATGCTTGAAAGGGTCCAGAAGAAATTTGCTAGATGGACGTTAATCAGAGTGGGGGGCTCTATGCACACCAGGATTCCAGGGGCCAATATAAGAATTAGTTATCTGGGTCTTCCCACTCTAGAATAACATCGTAAGTTGATGGATGTTTGTGTGGTCTTCAAGTTGCTGATAGGTCGTTAAGGGCATTGCCTCGAAATCCTATTCAGCATTGCCGTCGGGTTCCACGGCGGTCTATGGAAGCTGTCTTACGTCAAGCTTAGATCTAATCTTACGGCTACATCCTTCACGGTAGGAGCTGCTCCTGCCTATTTCGCGTTAAGTATTGGTATTCCATCCTCCTCACGCTCGCTTCAAACGTTTAAGCGTATGGCCAAACGTGCTGGTCTATAGAAGGGTGCACTTGTGCTTCTTTGTTGTCACGCTGTGGTTTTTCTTTTTGTTGTGTTCAATTTTCTGTAGTCTCATACGCGCGTCTCAAACACAGATTCATCAACGACTAACCCGTGGGTGTAGGGGATAGAGATACCCACGATGGAGCCATCGTCTCTGACTCTCGCCTTATCTCTAGCTGACTTTACAATAAGCAAATAAACAAATGAGTAAAAAAAAATAAATGAAGGGTAGCTGTAAAGTTGGCGTTAGTCAATTCTTTTGCGATATGTGCATCGCATTCTTCTTCTACGAGATATCTTGGAGGCAATTTGAGTGCCTGTTGGGCCTGTACAATGACATGGAGTAGCCAGTTAATGATCACGTCAGTGTTGTATCCTTCCCAGACAGGTGTGCTACCAATTCACATCCCTCAACCACAATAAAACGTTATTCTCACAACGTTCGGTGCTTTGCAATAGCAGCTTGTTTGCATAGCGCAAAATCCGATAACGCTTAAAGCTGGATTCCTGTGCAATATCCCACGAATCGCTCGCGGTCGCTAACATGTAGGTCGCTATAATTTGCTTTTTCTTTTTCCCTTCTGCGTCACACCACCTGAAGCTGAACTTGATTTGTCACCTGCTCTCTTCTACTTTTCGTGAAATATTGAATGTCCAGGTCTGTCCTGTCATGCATGCTCTAGCCTATGCATTCCCTTTGTTTCTGATTGATTTTTTGCCTTCGTTCGGGATCGTGTCGTTTGCCACCTGCGAATCATTTATGATTATGGATAGTCAATACATGCACTTGCAGGTCCACATTCGGCTACTCGATTCATATTCGACACTGCATTCTTCGTGCGCATTTTTCACTTCTGATGGATGAGCGCAGACGGTTTCCTTTGCTGCTTCCCTACCAAACTTGTTGACGCATGCCAGTTCGTTCGTTTCAATGGGTCTTCAACTTCACGTGAAATGCGCAAGATGTTTCTATTCTAAAAAGAGGTCGCACTTTTGAGCCCATAACGAGATTCTGAGACTGGAGAGTTTATGCCTCGAAAAGCTCCCCGCTAATCGCGTGTGTCATTCAATTCCGCGAGCAGTTTTTGCCTCTGTTTTAATGCGCAGTTCTTTCATTTCGCTGACACGGCCTCGTGTTCCACTACTGCATTCGTCTCATGACCGTACTTCCATCCTGTTTTTTGGTCCGCCTCAAAGCACGCGAACCGCTAGTGTTTAAAAGATATTCCTTGTCTTTCTTTCTATTCATTTTCTCCATTTTTCCGCTCACTATTGACCTGATTGGGCCTGATGGGATGAAAGTTCAACAGTTGTTTTGTTTGGCATCTGAGGACGTGTCCTCGTAAGAAGAATTAATCAAAAATTGTTAAGAAGTAAATTGAGAGGTAAAATTAACAAAATTAAAAGATAATTTAACAAATAATAAAATTACGAAATTATAAAATGTTTAAGTATAATAATTGTTTAAATAATTATTATAGCATAACAAAAAGGTTCGTCTGAAGACAGTTGCGAAACGAATCTTTTGATATCTTTTATATCATTTTATGTAGCATTCTTTTACTTATTTACAATTTAAAAAATTGACACCACAATTTTCTTTATTTCTTTGAATTTCTATCTTTTCTTCTGTTTTATTTTGCGTCCCGTCAATCCGTTAGATTTGTCGGGCGTTCTGCGCAGAAAAAGTAGGTCGCGGACTTAAAGAAGGCTTCGACCACAAAAACATCTTTGTAAGTGTGATGAAATCGCCTTCTCACAATTAGTAGCACCTCTCTGCGATTGGAACGACAAGGAATGTTGCCCGAGCAATTCTGAGCGATTCTGACTGGTGTCGTCAGAGATTGCAGGCCATGTTCATGTCCTAAAATTTTCCTGAAGAGGAGATGAATTCTTCCACAGGAGAATGGGTGAAATTTGCCTCAAATGCTCCTATGTTATATCCTATATGTTGAGGTTTTTGCTAAAGAGGTATAAAACCTCAACATATAGGGTATTGAGGTTTTTGCTCAATATCCTATATGTTGAGGTTTTTGCTAAAGACAAGAACAGTTTGAAAATTTTTGGACGTTCCCGTATCTCCTAGGCTCGTAGTATTATCGCTTAGGTCCGAAGAATTCAACTTCTTTAGTTTGTAATTGTCCTGCGGTTGCTGTTGCGAACACCGTTTCTGCGAGAAACATTAATTCTACAGCATATACCTTAGGACGTGGGCATAGAGTAGGATTTGATCTGGGCGTTTCACATTTTTCATCGCGAAGACTCGAATTTCTGGTGTGACCTGAAGCTGGTAGCGAGCATTAGCCTTTCGGTAAGCACTTTTATGTAGCGCAATAGCGGCGCGAGTAGACGACAATGGCTTGAGTGGGCGGCAGCAACAACTCTAAGGTAGTCCGTTTCCGGAATTGAGTTAGAAACGGTATAGTTGCAGTAGCCTGTCTTTTTCTTCTAATGATTTCTTGTTTTCTTCGTGTAGCAGCACAAATAAAGAGCGAACGCCATGCTTCATATGTCGGGATAATCAAGATCTCTTCATTCTGAACTTCATTGATCTGCACAGATAGTGTTTACAAATGATCTGGAACGCTAAGAGTTGATAGCAGATCTAATTTTCTAAGTCTCTTCTTAAATGTCGGAAATTAAGTGCCTCTGTAATATTGCGGGAAATTAATTGAAGCCATCTCGCTGTTCGAAAGAACAGTGAGTTTAATAGATTAGATATATGATCTAATCTATTAAACTAATGATAAACTAATGATCTATTGTATGCATTAAATTAGTGCAGAAGCAACGGTATAGTCAAAATAGAATAGGTAGACACGGAGCCAGATGTTCTCCGTCTTCTTTATTTCTTCGACGCTCTTGAAAGGTCCACAAGCCGCTCCCATCCTCCTGCCTGCTCCTGTGCTTTTTGCTTTCTATTTTATGATCTTTGGAAGGATAAATAGCGCAAGACTCAGTAAGCAATGTCGAAAAGCGGTCCGTCTACCACTCAGTGGGAAAGAGCTCAGTAGTCCTTCCAGTTCCCTCCGTGCTTGGATTTTCATGCGGAGCCAACTATCCAGGTCGTACTGTAGGGAGTGATTTTTATAGCGGGATGTTTTGTCGTGTAATTGGTGACTACACTATTGTTCCTTAAACTTTCGTTTGTAAGTTATCGTTTTTCATATCTTCAATTAATTATCGGGTTCTCTCCTCACCAGAGGTTCTCATGTGGCTGATCTGTTCACTTTAAGGACCATGTGGCGCATAAACCCCTCGAAAACCTTCAGCCACTCTTGCTACTTTGAAGAAATTCGCTCATTCTTAAGTGCATGTTTATGACAGCCATAACCACACGTCAACAAAATAAACAGGGGAAGATCTATGCCATAAAATAAACAGTAAAGATGTCATGTGCAAGGATTGGTCTTCGCTTCGTCGAAGTATATGTACCCTTGCATTTGTTTCTTATAATAATACGAAGTAATCTGGAAAAGATGTAGAAATTGCGTAAGCTTGCGTTAGGAGTCAGAGCGTGAACGTAAGGCAGCTCGTTCTTGAACTACTGATGGAAGGCGCTAGCTCTACGACCATCTAAGCTAGCGACAATCAGAGCCATTCCATCACGGGCCATGTACCTCAGAAGTCTCCCTAAACCGACAGGCATCCAACCCACGCGGTTGCATAAAGGGGAGGATAACAGGTTGAAAAACATGGGTACGGAGAATGAAGACCTTCAAAATTGAAAAGCACTGAAATTTCTTAAACGAAAAAGAAATTGCGATCAGGGACTATTCTTGGGAATTGCAATCACGTAATTTACGTGAGAGAGTGTTAATCGGGAAACTCGGTCGGTCCATCGTCAGCATTTGCACGTCGTGTTGCGTTGAGAAGCCAACGGGTCAGAAATGAGCACGAGTTCAATGAGCGAATTTTCGTTCAAAGGGCTATGACGCCAGAACGAGGCGCACCGACCGCAGATGTTTACGCCTGACGTCGAGTAGAAGGTCTCGTGTTTTCACGCAGCGTACTATTGTGGCACTAGAATAGTCACCTGTCAATGTGAATCGATCGTGGTCTGGTGATGAGCTCACTGGCGAAATCATCTCTCTTATTCTAGATTATATATAGTAATGAAGCCTGTGAATTCCACGACTCATTGGAGAGCAGGGTAAAGTATCGTTTGGGATGCAAACTAAATGAGTCTTGTAGAGCTTGTTTCATTGCTCGCCGGAGTCATTCGATTGCTTCTTTAGTTTCGAATTCTAATTAAGCCTCAGATCTGAACAGAAGTAGAAGTGTAGAAGAAAATGTACGAGACGTAATGAACCGGTGGATGTTCTGGAAAACCCTGAGCAGATGCTATGCGTGGAGATAGTCCAAAGGGGAAAGACAACCCAGGTAACATTATGGAAGCACTCAAGAGGCTGGTAAGTCATCCTAGGATGGAAGCAAATTGGGTGAATGAGACTCTCTCCCTCCTTCGGGTCTACTTGTCAACGATCCCAGCTTTGCTGTTCGTTTGAAACTCTGGTTTCATTTGAGTTCGTGACTTTTTGACGTTTAAATAACGATTACCGAAACGCTCTAGCGCAGCATAAGCCTGCCAGCAGCACAAAAAAAACCAATTTGGCTCCTCCTGCTTCTTAAAGCTTATTTTCGGACCTCTCTTAGATTCGCTTTGTCTTCCTAAATGAGCTCGGAGTTTTTCTCGACCAGTTTTTCTGTTACACTGTTAAGCATTGAAACAGCAGCAGAATCAGTAGTGGTGGATTTTTGATTTTCTGCTGAAGCTACTGATGTTCGCTAGGTTACTGCTTTCCGTTTCGCACTACCTTTGAAGAGCTTCCAGTACTGTGGTCCAAGAGCTAACTAGGCGCTCATATAGGACATGGACCGCAATTCTAGCATGGTTGCTTAAAGTGACGGCCTAGGGTGACTCGTCGTCTATGCATGTAGTAAAGTACGAGGCATAGACCGGTAGCGCTTTTCACGACTACCAAGGTTACCTGTATCATCTGTCGTCCCGCTGATCATCGACTCGCTCGAAGGGGCGTCAGCAGCGTTTCCATTCGTCCCTCTCACGTGTCGTCTCTGTACTCCCTTGGGTCCCCTCCTGGCTAGAGGACACGAAGAGCGTTCGTTCAGGGCTTTCCCGATGAATTCCGGGAAAATCCGTTCAGCGGTTGATGGGCGTACTGGTGTTCTTTTGACCAAAATGGCTGAATTTAGTCGACTACAGCTCTCGCAGAGCGGGTGTTAGCTAAACGCTTTGCCTTGCCAGCCCACCTAATTTTCGACAACTTGGCCTGTGCGGCAGCGTCTCATATACTCAAGCGTCCATGAACCGAAGTCACTCCTCTTCACTATTCTTCTCCTTTAGGTACCATTCCTCTCGCCATTAGCGGATTAGCGTCACTAGTGTGCTTCACCTTCTTTCTTCGTTTTTTCCTGCCTTTCACCTTCTACACACTTCTAGCAGTAGGCCTCCAGGCTAAAATATGCATTCTCGTTTCATATTTCATTTGACATCATGCCGTACACTGGCAGGACAACAGGCATGGTACATTATCCTTCACAATGCTGAATTTCATCGTAGCATCTGTGCATTTTAATCGTAGTTTTTCGTCAGTGAGTAGTGTGACTCAAGCTTCACCTATCTTTAGAGCAGCTCTGCGTGGACGTTAAAGGAGAGCTTCTGAGAGAATCGATTTGTGAACGGTTTCTCTATAATCGATCCTATTTGCGAATTTGTTTCCCGAAAGCGAAAAGGCGGTGCATGCCCTAAGCTGCCCGCAAGCAAAAGTCGCTCCTGTTTTCTTCTCTATTTAAAACAGCTCTGGCTCCCAAGGGTCTTCAAAGCAACCAAATGGATTGACGTTCCCAAATGTACCACCGCAGAATCACGTGTATCAGTGCGTGCGGAACTTCTCCCAAACCCTGGGTGTGCGATCCGGTCAGCCTTCAATGGACCTCCTGGGGTTACCGGAACCAGTATTGCCACTTTCCAAGTCATTTACCGTGTTATAGGTTACGACCAATGCGAACTCGTTTTTCGCCTCCATTGTTATTCTCGTAGCTGGGAAATGTGTTGTGTATGACGGTTAGTCGGAAGTTGAGCGAACTTGGACAGGCCATGCAGGGACTAGGCATTCGGAGCTGGGGTTGCTCCTGACGTGAGGACGCAGCGGAAGGTCGGAGAGCTTAATTCGAAAAGCAGAACAGCCACGGGCGCCCCACCCGCCGCGGACTGCCGGCTAACGTCATCTGGGACGGAGTTTGCGTTTGCTCGCTCATTCTCGTCATGTCTCCTTCAGTCCTTTCTTCCGTCGCTTTTATCTCTTCTGTTTGCGCGTTCCTTTTACTAATTGGCCTGCGGCAGGTGTCCAGTAGACCCTTCGATGGCTCCCAAATTTATGGTTCTTAAAATATACTTGCGTTTCCAGTCGTGCCCACCGTGTATTACTGTTTAAACCGCTGTTCTCCATCTTCGGGTTATTTGGAGAGTTATTAGTGGCAGCTGTCCACCGGATGCTACAATACCGTCCCTGTCTTCTGAGTTTTGGGCGGAATAGACGCAAAGAGCCGCCGTTTTCGCCGCTTTTCCATAACTCCTTTCAAAGTAACTTGTTCAAAAAAGTGATGGAAACCAAACGAATCCTCTCTGTGCGATCTCTCCAGTGATGTAGGTAGCATTTACTGGTTTTAGAAAAAGCTGATTGGGTGATCTGTATAATCTCGACGACGGCGAACCCCTCCCTCGCATACATGCCGCACTGAGCAGTCATTTTTCTCGTGATGTTGTTACAGCGTGGGAGTATCTTATAGAAACGAGGTTATTTTTAGTTAAACAGGTTGGACGATCATCCGAGAGGGCTGGCGAACGGTCTGCCAATTGCTGCGAAGTTATGAAGGGGTTAAGCCGTTAACGGTTGGGCTCCAAGATGTGACTCCTATTGGTATTTGGCCTAGGCAAAGGAGGGCCGTGGTCAGCTGTTAAACAAGTCAGACTAGTCTAGTACCAACTCAACAGCCTTGGATAGAGAATAAAGTTGGACAGCATTGCCGGTACCAAAGCCAGCAAAGGCGATTCATGGTGTGCCTGATGGCTGGCCCCTCCTCCGACTGCGCTACCAGGCGTTCAGAATTTTTCTTAAACCATTATCGATTTAGCTTAAAACGGCACCTAGATCTTAAATTATCTCATTTTCGAAATCTATTAAGTTAGTCGTTTGTTACCTTAGCACGGAAACCAAACCATGTGGATTCGAAAAGCGCCTGAGCTAAGTTTTGCCAGTGTCATTTTGGTGGCCGTGGGTTATTCATTCATGATCGTTTCTATTTTGTTTGATTACATTTTTGCAATGTTCCTTCGAAACTGCCGCCGTTTCGTGAATATACCACTCCAATCGGCATATTCTTATCAGCTCGTCGTGGGGCTGTGCACCATAATAAACAACCTTTCATGGCGCGTTGAAGTGCCTCAGAGATGTCATAGGATTTAGAATCAGTTCGGAATGAAATGCCCGAAGTGACGTTGCCTCAGCGAGAGTTGCCGTCTCTTGGCGGTTTTCAGAACTGCTGGTGTCAGAAAGTGGAAAACCAAGAAGAACTAAAGAGTTCTCTGCTAGTGCTTTGGGGCTTGTCCATCCTCTGATCGCGTTCGATTCTGCTGCTCTCACCCCCACTGAAATCGTTCTTTTGTTTGCCTCCAAAGTGATGGAGGATCTTTTTAGTCCCTTTCCTCTACCGTTTAATACCGTCACGCAGTACACGTTACATATGAGAATGCTCTCATCGGCTTTCTGTATGAGCATAACCACAATGCATACAACCGAAGGACTGCTAAACGTAGCGTAGATCCGTGGTTCCCCCTATGAACGGAAGACCGTCTTCGCATTGCCGGAGAACTGCCGAACTATGATGTCCAGTCGTCCAAAAGTATTAAAAGTGTGCAGAAAGCTATCCCGGGAATACTATGTCTGCCTTGGTTCACACGTAAATGTTCCGCCGCTTTGTGCACTCGGATTAGTGAGAGGCAAAAGGGCGTGTGTACCTGCAGGGCGGTCTCTGCGTGTATTTGCATACATTTCTGATCACATGCAGTTGTTCGCCGCTTTGCTAGAGCTGTGATGCTCGATGACGTGCTAAACCGAAGGATTGCTAAACGTAGCGTAATTCCCTGGTTCCTCATGTGCACCATTCGTTCGGAGCCTGACTCCTCAATGTGCCGGCCGTTCTTTTTACTTGTCATGTCTGGCGTCTTCATGATCTTATTTAGTTAATTGTTTGCGCAATATAGTGCGCACAAAGAACGTCTTAGACACGGTGGTACAAGTCGCGCAGGTGAGCAGCATTAGTAGGTGGGAGCGCGCCAGCCAATAATAACCAAACAGAACACAGCCCGAACACATGCCAGCCCATCAGGATGCCAACTGAATACGCAGTCTGAACGGCAAGCATTCAATGCGGTCTGATTGGTTTAGGCGTTTCCACCTACCAATGCTGCTCACCTACGCGACATATACCGACACGGTAAATCGCAGAAAACAAAATGTGAGAAACAAGAAATTGAAAGCCATCAGCGACACGAACTGAAATCAGTTAACTGACAAAAAACTATATTTCTACACACTGACAAAAGAAGAAGCTAAGAATGTTTATAGAGATACGAGATACGTATGTGTATAACGACGAAAAAAAGCTGGTGATACTGATGAATGAAAAAGAACATGTGAGTACGAAAAAGTTCGAAAAAAGTCAAAAAAATAATCTGGCACTAAAGAGTACTTATACTTTCTTCATCGGACACAAAGAGTGGTCGGTGGAAGATCCAGTTTGCCAGAATAAAAAGCTGCATAAGGTCTCAGTTTTTCACTTGCCACCACGGCTCTGAATTTTTGAAATTATCTGAGAAACACATCTCACCAAATTCCACAAGGCAATACAAAAAAACTTCTTGAGCGGTGCAGCTTAGTAGTTCTTTTTATCATCTCTTTATTAAGTTGATTTTTATTGCTTGTTTTGCTTGTTCCTGAAGAAAAGTCGAATAAGCCATAGGAATTAGGATCTAGAACGCTGTTTAGAAGCCCAAATTGTGCGGTCGATGGCAGCAGTCCTTCTGAAATAGCGAGGACTGAACCATCCGCTACCTACTTGGAGCGGAGGAAAGCCGGTGGCTGCTGCGTGGAGTCAAATCGAGGTTCCTGGTTGAGGTTCAAATCATTCAACCAGGTCTTCCTTCCTTCCGGACTCGGTGACGGACTCGGTGAATTGGTGTCAGACTTGTATGGGAAGGACAGAAAAGAAAGAAAGTGGGAAACACTGGCTTGTCCATTGGCTGGCACACTGCAAGTGGCTATTTAGGCCAAACTCGCATTGAAATCTCCTCTATAATATCCCATAAAAGAATAGCTCATCTCAAAAAGGAGTGGTTAACGTCGCCCTTACTCTTTATCCTTATCGCGTACACACTTGAGGTGCCATATGTGAGCCAAGTCTTAATGAAGAATAGCGAAGAAAAAGAACAAGAAGAGGAAGAAGAAGAAGGAAAGGCAGAAGAAATGGAATGAAGAGAAAGAAGGGGATGACTTAGAGAACAAATTTGCAATGCGTTTAACAAATCACACCTGTAAGTGTTCCACTAAAGCAGTGAGGCTTCGTTAACGGGAATAGGGTTTGGAACTCGGATCCTGTCTCCTTTGCCTGTTTTGCGGCTTTCTTGTATGATATTGCGTGCGTACGAGGTTCCACTTGTTCTTTCCCATTGATCGTACTTCCCTACTACTTACTAAGTGCTATTCAGATCCAGCCTGGTCGACACTACTACTCAGAGAAAAGAAAAAGCGACAAACATTAGGGTAGACAATCTCTTTGGAATTTTCTCTGCTGGCACTGTTCCGCAGAAGTCCTGCTGTTTGTTGCTAAAGCGAGGAGAATCTTGATTGGAAAGGAATAGAGCCTGAAATCTCTTCGTCATTTACGTGTTGTCACCTTTTGTCCAAGTAGCAGCCTAGCCTGCTAGACTGACGAAGCAGGAATCGAACTGTGATCACTCGATTTCTGAAGTAGATGCTTGGCTTGGCAAAGTCCAGATTCCAATATCCATGGTGTCCACCATGTATCACTGAGCGCGTCTGGAAGTATATGACTCGACTGTGAATTGAAAGTGCAGACCGATTAGGCCGTGCCTACTTGGAACAAGCAGAGAGCCTCGATTTCGGGTGAACGCGATAGCTGGCGCTTCTGCTGATTGCACTCACGGGCAGCAGCGTGAGCTGTAGCAGTGAATGAATAGAGCTTAAGTTGACCCCAAGCACTTTACGAGAGCGCGACGTGAGCGTTCTACACTTTAGAAGGGTATGTGGCGTTGCTAAACCTAGGAAGAAAGCTTCGATAAAGCCGCTCTAGAAGTGCACATATTTCCGTGGTCTTCCATACCGTACTGTGTGCCTTCCTTGGTCTCACTCAGGCTCAACCGAGTTCTCGCAGGATGGGCCACGTTGAGGAGTACACGTTGCAGTGCTGGGACATTGCAACGAGCTGAAGGTGAACGACGAGTGCATCTGCACTCGCTCGACCGCTCCTGATGCACGTCGGCCACACATCTCTCCAGGCCATTAGTAAATGCTGGGATTAGACTTGTTCATGAAGGGTGAAGTAGGCGTCAGCTTAGCGCTCTAGCGGCTTTTATCCGCCAGCTTATATCACCCGTCCATTCTCCTTAATGACTCCCACAATCGCACTGATGTCGTGGGCAAATTTGTGGGAAAATTTTCCTCAAATGCACCACTTTAGTTAACATTGCTGGGTCACCATGAGTCCTCATAAATTTATTGGACAACTATTATGCTTTAATCCGTAGTCTCGGAAGCTAGAACTCTAGGTGATGTGGGATGGGATAAAGGACGACACTGCAGCTTTTCTCCCCGTCTATAAAACAGTATTATTTATCAAATCAATTGTAGTTTTTTTTAGCTTCAACGTAGTTTTCACATTTAAACCTGACGCCTCCTTCATATTCTTTGTGTTCACGATGTCTTCACATTCCACTGTCTTCGATTCAGCCGGGGCTGCTGTCATCCTTGAACCTTGACCTGCAGCCAGTTCAAAAATCACTCACGAATGTTGCTCACGGAATGCAGCAACTTAGCTGCTTTTTCGTTGCTCGAAAGGTTCATGCTACATCCTTCCTCATCTAATCAGGGCCGTCAAAGCCAGGCTTTCGCTGACACTGCGGAGTTAATTCACACCGTTCTTGCCTTGCTGACATTTGTATGTCCTTCTCGAAGCATCAGACAAGCTCGTACCAAAACTAACCAGTCTAACTTCCTCACAGCTCACCAACAGTGTCATTTCTTCCCATCGTAGCTATTCGAGACAGTGGAGCCGTTCTAGATGAATTATATTTGGCTCCACGTGTTGATAATGCTGGAAAGGCGCACACAAGATAGGTGGTACGTTGAACGACCTTAGCGTCTGATCATTCTGGCTCACTGTACGAGGTATCAAGGTTCAATGAAATTTTTGTGATTTTAAAGGTAGTATTCTCTTTCAACTGCTCTACACTGCTTTAATTAGTAGTTAGCTCTGCGTCTGAGCGCGCTCTTTATCGAGCATATAAAATAAATAAATAAATAAACAAACAAATAAATAGAATAATATAATTCTAAAAATCGACCACTACCCCATGTCGGTATACAATCTTAGGTTCAAGAATGCTGAAGGGCTGGAGCAGTTCTCTATCGGTTGTGGATTCGCGAAAAATTTCCCGATTAGGTAGTGTTTTCTAATAACATCAATGCCTACGGGACCATCTTAATTCAGACTAATGGTAAGTTAGATTAGGCTAAGTTTGTTTTGTTTCACGAAATTGGTTTGTTTTGAGATTCCCTCTCTCGACCTTACCTTCATCCTGAAGCAAACGGCTTTCGTGAAGTGGTCTAAATTTCGTGGACCAAAGTCCATGAAATCACCAAAAAAGTGTTATAGTGATCAGCTTACAAATTCAATTTAATCTCTGTTTATTTCTTTAGTAAAACACTTTCCGTGTGCCACTTTACGTGAATTTAAGTAACTCTTTCTACACCTGAGACATATGGCGTATGAGAAATCGATGTTGAAAAGAACAGATATGAACTTTTTCCTTTCTCAAGCAGGTGCGATTGCTTTTCGAGTTACATACGTCTCCTTTAGTAATGCTTCTTTGCATTTTGCTGGAGTTTTTGCCGGAATCAGAGAAAGTGCATGGGTTGCTGGGATACGATCTGTGGTTGATTCGATTGGCCTTTCTTCCTTCAAGTGCTGCGAAGCCTTTCCTTTGGATTCGTTTTCTGCTTTACCTCATCTAACTGCATTTATTCACATTTCCTTCATATCTTCCATTTGGGTGCAAGGAAAAGGGTAAAGAAGGTTAACAAGTTGTCTGAGGTTGCCGTATTTAGCTTCGAGACCCGTGTTCGTTGGCGAAAACGTTATCTGTATGGGTGAAACGAACCGCGACGTAGCTTCACTGTGAAGTGCAGCCTCGCTTCTGTTGTTGACCCGTTTTGCGTTATTTTTCTTCGGGTTTCTGCAGAGCGTGATAAATAGCATATCATACCACAAGTGACGGATCTCTCCTCCGATTTGACAGAGACCTTTCCGGTGAACAAAACTGCTGAATGCTGAACGTGAAAAGCTGTCCACTTTCCACCCAGTCGAAATGCCTGCATTATAACACCCAGTGTGGTCTGGGAAAAGTGGCCCAAGGGGAAATCCTTCTAATTATTCACCGACCTCTATCCATTATCCGTTAAGGTCTGTGTTTGTGCTTTTCATCATCAGTTTGTGTGATTCAGTTTCATATGAAATTCGGTCGTCTTTATAATGTGCGCTAGGCAACGCATATGTGGACGGTGTTGAGAAAAGTACCTGTGAAGGAATAATCGCTCGATTTCCATGAGAATGAAGCCCTGTATAATTGGCTCCATTTTCTACCGTTTTTCTTTTTGCTTTGTGTGTTTAATCGTCCCAACTTCGCTGTCACTTGTGGTGCTTTTCTGAGACAGTCGGCTTCGCTTCGAGCAGCTGTCTCTCTCAGCTCACAACTCACTCAGATCTCCCTATACCCGGACTTATATTTCAATGGCAGAACAGCGAGGTGAGGGGCTGCTTTAATTAATACGATTTTCGGATGCTTCGCGCGTTCTATTATACCTCTGCGAGATATTGTGCACTTTGAATCCATATCCAAGCTGGACAACGCTCTCAGCGCCTCCGGTTTTGGTCTCACCACAGCCTCTTTATTGACTATTTCACGCAAGTCACTATACTGGTCACGCTTTCAAAGTGCGTTCAAGCAAGAAGCAGAAAAATTACTTGATGCCCTTTGTAAAGCAGCCTTTGTCTGGGAAGTTGGTGGAGAAGAGGTTTCCTTCCTCCTGCACGCAGATTTTCAAGTGAAATGTAAACAGAGAGGTAAGGATTCAAATCAGTTTCATTAAGCCTCAAGTGGCTGGTATCGAGGTTGTGAGCTGTCATAACGATGTTTTGTTGCGATCAACACTTCTAGCGCCAGGCGGGACTCGAACCCGCACCTCCCTCTAACCGGGCGGGAATGCTCTACGCCATTACACCACCGGCGCCGTTTGATCGGACGCAACATCCACACCTGGTGGGACCGATCAGCACCCATCCCGGATACGGGTGGTGTAATGGCGTAGAGCATTCCCGCCCGGTTAGAGGGAGGTGCGGGTTCGAGTCCCGCCTGGCGCTAGAAGTGTTGATCGCAACAAAACATCGTTATGACAGTGAGGTAAGGAGTTGCTTTATTTTCACCGAGTTTCGGATGCGCCACGCTTTGTAATTCTACGAGACGCACTGCGAGTCTATATCACATGCATACAATGCTTCTCGGCAGGAATCCTTTGGAGAGTCAGCATTTTATCATTTTTAGATAAATCTGGTACAAGTTCACTGACCCGGACACATGAAATGGTTATTTGGCCTGAACTTAAATGCAGTGTGAAATTGTTTTGAGTTGCACATGAGAGCAAGCGTTTCGTAAAAGTGGAATGCGTGGGGGCTTCTCGAAGAGCAGGAAAGCTGATAATGATGCCTGCTAGTTGTTAGTGAATAGGATGTGTCACTGCTAATTGTTACGAGAGCTCCTCATTTCATTTTTTAACATCTAAATGCTTTTATTTTTGCAGAAGATCTAGTCAAAATTAGGAGGAAGTACTCTCAAAGTTATCAATAAATTAGAGTATCTTAAGCTAACGAATTTGAGGAGGGAAGAGCAGGGGACTGAAATAAAACAACAGCCGTGAAAGCAAAAAGTTCTAAAACTTGTGTCACTGGGAGGACTATGTAGACACTAGACGTGCTGGCACTTTTAGGACACTGATGATGTGAAAGTGCTAACTACACCAAAATACATATCCTAAGGCTGACGGTGGTGCTTCGGACCTCTCCTTTTCCTCTCATCTAGGGCTTTGTCATCTCGTTCTTTGCATGCTTAAGAAGCCTTGGGGCGATCATCAGTGTGAAACCCACTCGAGAAGTACTGCGTCATCCGTCTGTTGATTGTCTACTACCTTCAAGTCTCACGGTCTGTTTCCTAGGTTTTGCTCATCTGACACATTTGAAAGGCACCGAATAGTCTCTCACCTTCCGCGTATCTGCAATTGTGAAGCTTCTTACCATTATGCAGAACATATAACGGGCTTCCAGAGCGATTCTGTGGCCATGCGACCTTCGCCGCAATCCTCCTTGACCAGTTCTTCATACATTTCCGTTTTTATTTCTGTTTTCACGCTCTCACGAGGTTCGCCTGAACCGTGCACATGTGTGTCAGTCCGTGTTATTTATTTTTCCTTGTCGTTTCGTCGCTAATGATGTTCGTCATTCGAGAAACTCGTTTTCGTTTCGATCGGCGTCCACTCTCGCGCATAGAGGGAGAATCGTTACTTTATTTGTTCGCCTTCTACGTGGAGCAATCGGTAATCAATTCGCCTTCAGGTTTCAGACGCGCAAATGTTCGAGTACGATAGATTGGCACTGGACGTGCTGAGCCTATCTCCAAAGCACGACCAGGTCAGTGAATTGATGATATTCGCCATTCGTTTTGCGTTTTTCTCATTTCATCTCAAAGTTGATAATAATTACATATATCGCGTTCACAAACTGTATTCGTCGCGGGCAAACCCTAGTTGCCAGATGGTCTAATCTATTCAATAGCTTCGAAGACTTTACGGTGACTTTTTGAAATTTTGTTGGAAAGGTAGGAGAAACTCTCCTAAGAAGTGTCTTCGATTTTGATATAGTAGTGAAGACCTTCCCCAGTTTCCGAGTTTCTGAATTTTCCTAACCATAAGTTTTGGTGCACCTACCTGAGTTTTATCAAAATTTTTGATATGATTTGATATTTATTACGACGTATAAGACAGACGCAAAAAGGAAATTCAATTTGAACCGAACAAATAACAACTAGCAAAGTAAAGCAAGCAGTACCAAATAGATATTACGTAATGCCTCTAAGTAATGTGAAATCTAGGTTAAGTGGTGATTGTGTGCGAAAACCTTTTGAATGAGGGAGAGAGCAGGGAGGAGGAGCTGTCATAGTAAGTTTTAAATCGGCTAATCCATGACAGCGAATGAATTCCGTTGAGAGGTGTTCTAGGTCTGGAAAAGGAGAGTTTAGTTCCATCACTGGTTCGAGAGGACAACAATTCAAAAAATAGAATTAATGGAGACTAATTTATGGAGCAATTCATACACAATGCACAGATCAGCAACCCTTCGCCTACTTTCTAGAGAAAGTAGGGAAAGATACGCATTTCGGTGCTGACGGGCCTAAAATTTGCTGGATCTGGTGATGCTTCTTTTTTAAGCACCGGTGTATTATAGGAGTGCTTCCATAGTTCTGGAACCTCAGCATACATAATTGACTCATTAAGAATGTAGGAGAGCGAATTCGCAATAAAATGGGCAATATTTCGAATAAAAATGAATGGGAATCTTATCTGGAGTAAAGGCCGAGGACTGTGGCCGGGAGCAAATGTGCTGATAGATTACTATGGGATCAAAACAGGGAAAAACCTTCATAGGGTGAGCACAAATTGAAACTGACCAGTGGCAGTCTTCCACCATCGCTTAAGAACACCTTAGATAACTCATCAGCAGAAACGTTGGCTCTTTCAAAATCAGAAAGAAGAGGTTTACCCCCTAACCTCCTAAAGGTTGCAGAAATGGGTTTGATTTGAGAGCCCAGAGTTCGTGAATTTAAAAAATGTTGTTCTTGTTATTAGACTCGACTAGTTTTTTCTCGATTGAATTTACCTAGTTTTTTTTGCAAAACGTTTACAGAAGCGATGATAACCTGTCCAATCACCGCTGAACTTTGCGTGATTAAACAAGCTCTCCTTCAAAAAATATCTGTCTGATAACTGTGAACTTTTGATTTTACTCTTCTTGTATGCATGGCCACGCAGTTGTGTCCACAGTATATACAATCCTAACCGGTGCATGGAATATTCCTTCACTCTGTTTGCTTGTTCCTTGATCTGTATCAATTTCATGCTTAAAAGCAGTTGTCGAATTATCCTACCAACCCTTATTTTTGTCAGGGTTCAGATGTGTGCTCATTTCAAGAAAAATAATATCGTTCCTATAAATAATTTCTCATCGAGTTCATTGTACGACGACTACCGCTCTTAACCCTAAAAAATTGTCCATCCTTTGTCACGTTTGTTTTTTAGTTGTTGTATGTGTTTCTGAGCCAGCTTGCTACAACAGGGTAACGAAGCCGCTTCGATTCCTCCCTCCTTTGTTTCTAATTCAACTTCAGCATTCGGTGGTATCTACAATAGTTAAGCTCTCGATTTTTTTGAATACTTGAATGGTTTCAAATGCTCACAAATTTCGAACATTCGAATTCGAATGTATTCGAAAACTGCAGTTTTTCTTAATATTCGCATTCGAATACATTTTAAAAAATCGATGATTTAAGTAGTCGAATTGAATACATTCAAAAAAGTGATTTTTTGAATATCGAATTCGAGTGTTCAAACTCGAATGCAAATCATTCGAATCCAATAGATCATTCGAGCTCAACTGTATTCTATGAAAACAGGTCGCCTATATATACACTGCATCCAAGAGAAAATCTGGCAACACATGTCTCCTAGCTGATTTTGCAAGTGTAAAATACTACAGATAAGCTGTCTGTGATATTTCCAGGGTGGAGGATTAGCGTAGGTAAGCCTTGCAGGGGATAAACTACTTTGAAGGAATGGTGAGATTCACCTGCTCCGATACTGGTGTTTCCTTACACGAATGCTAGTAGTAAACGGCATGAATAGATCTCTAATGTGGATTTTCTATAGTAGGGTTTACGTGAGCACGGGAGCATAAATCCAGCACCCTCCAGAACCCACTAGGAAGGGGCATCTGTGAGGCCTTGTTCGCGGGCTCCATCTTCGATCCATACAGTATTCAACCAAGCCTATGTATGCACCTGCGTGGCGGTTTTTGAGTTTGCCAATGTATTTGTCTCGGTTGGGTAAAACACTAATTTTTTCAATAAGCAGCCGTATCGAATGTGGCTAACAACTGTAAGTCAGACGTATCCGATCCAATGTCCCACCACAACGTAGAAGTGCAAAAGATGTGCACCTAAAACTTTAGAATAACTCAGTACTTTACCTCTCATTCAGTGTCCGTAGCAAGTCCCTGTTTCAAAGTATCCACAAAAACACTTTTGTTGCCTTCTTGAGGTAATTGCTATGGACATATTGCTTTAAAAATCGAATTCGAAGGTGCTGTCCAAGGGGTTCAAGAAATGGAGATCTGCGAAATTGGACTTGCTAAATGTGCATAGCAGTTACACATAACAACGCATAACATTCTTTAATCGATGCTTCATTGAGTTGGTATGCTTGGCATACGTCACAGAAATATAATAGTTTGTTAACGATTAGCTTTGTTCCTTATACTCTATTCGTTATCCTTACTCCTACCTTTGACAGCAAATGTCATGCCAGCCCATGTGCCGAGTAAATTTGATTGCAGGATCTTAACAGTTTTTGCCTGTCGAACCCGCATAATCGATGATGCCTTGCATACTTTTATCCTACTCGAGTTCTCTAGTGTGCAATATTTTTGCGAGAGAATTTCTCAGTCGATCACGTTTTATCATATCTACTCTGAAATTTCAACTCACTGTCACGCAAAGAATATTAGAACTTGCAAGGTTGAAAAGAACTCTCTTGAACTTTGGTGTGGGATGAAATTCGAAAATAGTGTATTACTCTAAATATTGGGCGCGTGTAGCGCAGTCGGAGGGGGTGCGGTCTGCCGTGTGCATTCGATACCAGGTTCCTTGTTTCGGATTTCCCGCGCAGGCCTTTCATCCCTCCAGGGCCAAAAAATTGGTACCAGACTTCTGGGAGGAATAGAGCGCTGGCTTGTTCATCGCCTGGTCACCGCAAGTCATTGTAAGGTGTTGTGTAGTTGGTGTGCAGCTGTTGGAGTATTGTGGGTCACATACTCTTCCTGCAACCTGATACATGCAGTGGGATTAGGTTACGTAACAGCTTAGAGAGTAGGGCAATGTCGAGTTCAAGACGCATTGTTTCCGGGGAAGTGGTGATCATCATCGTCAGTTCGAGTTTGGTTCAGATGTTTTGCCGTTGAAGTTATCTGATGTACTCCGTTCTTCGGTCCTTTTTAGAAGAAAACGGTGTGTTTCTCAGAGAAATCCTTGCTGAGTCGGTGCAACGGCTCTTAGTTTGAGTCTTTAAAGTGAACACAAGGTTGTAGATGGCATTTATTTCTTCCTGACATTCAAATAAACTGCTGTCTCCGGAGGCACAGGAATCCACCACAATTGGGGCGTAGTCGTCATGTCGTCGGCTGGCCAGCAAGGTCTAGTGAGCCTTGCTTCCATTTTTCGCCAGTACGGGATGGCACGAGCCCATAGGCACAATTCGACCTTCCTGTAAAGACGGAAGGGAAGTACCTATCTGGCGTTTCGAGGGGCCGATAATTTCCGTCGTTTGTAAAAGAAACGTTAAGGTCATAGCAACCCCTAAAACCTGCTCCTTAATGGTTATTAATGTTATGATCGATTTTGTTTGCTAATGAAGTAGAGGTTATATTAGTCAAAAATAATGAAAATAAAAATGAAAAAATTGATCAGTTAGTAATCAACAAGGAATGCTATGAAAATAAGTAGTGACACCCCTCTAGGCTTGAAAGAAGACGCTAACGTGTATAAGTTTATTTTTGGCTTTATATATAAACTTCCGTTTTCCATTTTCCACCTCTCAAAAACGTTATATGTTGTTTTGTGCTGTTTCTTTTTACTTACGTTGCCAAAAAGAGGCTGGAATCCGAAGGAGGCAAGTCTTCTACTTTTTAAAGGAAAATATATTTGACAGTGAATCGTAATAAATTCCATTCAGTAGAGTCCATTGTTCGTAAGACGTATCTCAAATTTAATTCTCCAGGGACGCCAATGGATCTCGTCATCAGCACAGCTGATTCCATCAGATGACTGCGGATCGTCATCGGGCTACGGGTCACCAGGCCGCACACCGCTCGCCAGTCCCCAAGGAGCTGAACCATTCGGAGGTGCCGCTTTTCGTGCTCATGTTTTTCACAGAATTTGAAGGGAGGTGGAAAACAGTCTCCTTGTTTTGCAGAAGATTAAGGAATACTGTGCTGCTTAGGCTTAGCAGTAGTTGGCATTTCCGCGACCATTTTCGAGCACTTTAAACGATGTCGGAGTTGTTTTCGCAATGGCGGTGAAAACTAAGGTCGAAGAAGTAACTTATCTTTGAGGAACTGCGAGTACCCGTTAGGCTATGAAGCGTGTAAAGAACTTCTCCTGACCAGAGTGGATCTGAATCGGTGTCGCGTACCTTTTAGGAAAGGGTATCGAATGTTTTGTCGCCAGAAGAGTCAAGCGCAATACCTTTTAGGGATCGTGGAAGAAGGTGTACTAAATTTTGCTTCATGGGCAGAAAATAATATTGGCTTGGTCTAAGGTTAATCTCGTTTTATATTTGAGCACACATTTTTGAAAAGCTAAGCTATTTATGCTGTGAGGTCTCCAAATGAAATTTTTCAGAATCTCTGTTTCTTTTTTTCTGTAATCAACCGAAACAGAATTCACACAGCTGGGTTGCTGTAGACTTTAGCAGTGGATGAATTCGTCGTTTGAGTTGATTTGAAAAAGACGTACAAAATCAGTCAGGTATTGGGTCGCCAAACCGCTGCGGATAACTTTGTTCAAAACCGATTTCAGCGAGCTCCGTAAAGTCCTATAGATAGGAATTCAACTCATCGTTTAAATACAGAGAAGCGAAAAACAAACAAAAAGGCAAAGAACGGAAAGCTGGGAAACTTATTCCGAGCAGCTCTTCAGCGCTCGATGGGTTCTGTGCACATAGTCTCGCGCTTTCAGCACTGTCACTACCCGTGCATATTCAACGGGCGTTTTCGGATGGCGTTGTCACTTCCGACGATTCGGCGTCGCACATCGGAGTCGGACTCGCATCTCCCGATCCGAGCAGGCCGAAGCTTACGGTGGGTTTCTTTTAGTTATTTGTAGAAGGCGGTGAAGAGCTGAAATGCTGCATCAACGAAGGCTGCCAGTCAAATGGTTTGTCGAAGATGCGAAAAAATTGGTACAAAAATGCAATCTGAACTGAAGTTTTGGACATTATTCGATATCTTTACAATGCTTATAGGCCTGTATAGGCGTTTGGAAATCACTTGTTCAGTTCCTTGAATTAGTATGTCTGACGAAAGTAGCACCACATGCCCTTCATGTGTGTAAGCAGCTAGAATATTAGGAAGCCTTTCAATCAACTTTTGTGTAAATACGTCCGTCTAATCTGAACGATGTTGGGTACATTTGTAGCCGTTCAGGGCCTTCCTATTACCCTAATTGCTTACTTTGTGCCCTGTTTTTCCTCAGTTGTCATCTGCACCATGATCGGGCTTCCAGAATTTGCCTCAACAACATTTACCATCGTTGTTGTTTTGGAGGAGTAGACGTAGCCGCGAAGGTTTCAAGTGAGGTGGATGCAGACAAGGCTTCCATTTCCACATTCTCTCTTCCCCCACTCCTAGTCTGTTATTTTTAGAGTAGCTAAGAATTTTCCTACTCTACGCCCGAATTTCGCCTTGTGGACTGCAGTCAAAGGGGGTGCCATCTGTCGCGATTCCAAGGTCCTGGTTAGGATTTTCCGCCTATGCCAATCAAACCTTCCACTCCTCCAGGCCAATGAATTTGTGCCAGCCGTATCTGGAAAAGGCAAAGCACGGACTTGGTCATACGCTGATCAGCGCAAGGCATTCTATAGGCCGAATACGTATTCAAATTTTCTCAATGGCATGCCGTAGAAGTAGAATGCGTGGCGCATCCCGAAGAAGATTAAGCAATGACTTCTTTATCCTGTTCTTATGCCCGAGTTCGGCTCAACGCTAACGTCCTGTTACATGCCATCATCTGAAGGTTCTGGAAATCGATGACGAGCCGTGGTAACTATGGCGTCATTCTGGAACGTACCTAGTTCATGGGCTTGACAACTGCACTATGAAGACCGCCTTTTGAGTGGCTTTCCGATCACGCGGTTTCAGGCCCCTGTCGCTTCCCTTATTCAAAACAGTCAAGGTCATTACCGATCAGGAGAAGTCATATGAGGTGATTCATCCCGCTGGCCACCTCCCAGTGATTTCGTGCCGCGCTCGCAAATGGCCCTTTTTGCGTTCGATTTCGAGACGTGCCATACGCCGAAGTGGAAATGGCATCGACCTAAAAACCGACTGCTGAGAGGTCTGAAAGTCTCAGACGAGGCATGATGTTTCGAATGACGTGTTCAGGGATCATTTCCGTGCATTGACGCATGAAGGACAATCCAGTATATGCGTGGCTAAAGTGCTTTGGGAAACTTGAACAGGCCAAGAAACCCGAGACAATGTGCGCCAGATTGAGCAGAGACACACGATTGGAAGAAATGGCATTGTTCTGGAGACTTTTTCATGAATAGAGAAATGGAACTAGGCGGACGTTGCCTGAAAATGGAGTCAATCGCGTGTGAAAGCGCAGAGCGCAAAAAGTGCAGACGCTCATTCTCCTATATGTAGAGGTTTTTTACTGCAGCACTGCTGATATTTCGAGAGGTTTACTGCTGCATTTGGCGGAGGGAATAGCGAGCGAAACAGCTGCTAAAGACAGCTACTTGTATACCTCCACCGAATAAGACTAGTCCTAGTGTACATGCATTTACTTAAAATTGTAGGAGAGCGCCTCAGTTCCTCTGGCACTGGAGGACGGCTTCAGCAAAGACGAGATCGCTGGCTTCGAGGAGTTGTTATGCTCACCGAAGAAGGCGCCACCAACGAAGTACCAGTGTCACATCTGTTACCGAACTGGGCACTACATCTCCGACTGCCCCATGGTGAGCTAATTCCAAGTTTAGGGTGCTTGACAGTTTATTAGAGATCAAAATCGTCATGAAATACGGAGGGAGAAGCTAGAAAGGTTGCGAGTCAAATGTTTCAGCGCTTCAATACTCCCTACGATGAGCTGACGCCGTACCAAGGAAGGAAGAAGTGCTACGGAGAGTTCCAAGTAGGCTTCTTCGACTACAGACACGTGTTATCTGATATTATCTGAACCGGCTGGCTGTCCGCGTAAAAAAAAGAATTGCGGTAATCTGCACCTATAAGTCAGGATCAACCAGTTAGAGCTATACAACAATGCTCTGATTAATTTGTTTAACCAGCCTAATTTTGTAGCAGCGCTCTGTGTAGGTCATAGTTCCAATCTGTCATGTGAAGTTTGCAAGTAATCAGTCTGATCATCTTAAGGTGGTTGTTAGGGAATCTAATAATTATGTTTCCCGTAAGGGGCTCAATGCTTGTTGGTGCGATGAAAAATTAATTCTGGGAAATGTCCCGACTCAACATTAAAGGGGATCCTCATGAATGGACTGTGTAAGACGCTGCTAGGCACTTGTTGCCAGTATTAGTAACGGTTCAATAAGGTTTATTCCATCGGAACATTCAAGCTGCGCGCCTGGTCCACGGGTCGAACGGTTACATATGCGAGTTCCCCCTTATAGGATTGGCCATAATGCTTATATCGCATAGAAGACAATTTTCTGGAGCATAGGCTGTGCTTACGTGGTCGGAAAGGATTTTTATTTTCAAGAAGTAGCTTGTTGTTTAATGAAATCAAAAGGGCAATCGGTGTTTGAACTTCGTATGGCATAGTGCTCCCCTGTGCAGGAAGTATTCTGGGAAATCTCGTTGCTTTCATGGCGGTACCAACCTAGCGCATTTTTTGACCATAGCGTGTTGTTTTTACACTACAGTCGTTCGGTGTGCTGGCCAATCTCTCTGAGCGATACATAATCGCTTAAAAATAGGGATTTTTAAGCCTCAATTTGAAGGCCTTCTGACTTCATAAGCTCCAGATGTCCCTTACCGGATTCCATTGTGACAGATCGGTACAGAATAAACTGCAATTCCAGTGTCACCAGTGCAAGCGCAAATGGACGAGCCAGAACTCGGTGGCGAACGAGGCGCAGTCGTGTATCAAGTGCCACATTCCGGTCTTCCCTCACAAGCAGGTAGGTCCTACTGAAAGCCGTGTACTCTCATTGTCAGATTGTCAGAACACATCTCTACTGCCTAATTTTCAGCTGCCTGTGGAGAAGGCCGTCGCGATGGGGCTGGTCAAGGCGCAGCACGCGATCCCCTCGAAGATTGCCCCAATCGGTCATGGTCGTCCTCCGGCAAAGGTCTAGTGCGATGCTCTTCCAGAGGGTAGAAATCCGGTCAACTCGATCCCGAGAGCCAGCAGCGCCGTCGTGCGTCGTCTCGACGGGTCCATATTCTAGTAATTACCAAATTATCCAGAAATCCTCTTGATATCGTGTTTATGTCAGTGTTCTACTATCTGTATAATTGTGTCCTTCATTCGCAGAGGATTTGTTTTTGTACACAACGTTTTTTACTGTGTATTTACTAGACGTCTAGTCTCCTAGAGTACCTTACGTCCTACGAGTTTGTGTCTGCTTTGGAAGCTCTTCGGCTTTTTGGCGTTGTTTTTTTGTTTTTGCTCGGAGGTTTTTGTAGTGACTGTGTTGGCTCTAGCTGCGCCGATGTTGGAAGCGCATATGTGTGGTTAGGTTATGTCACCAGCTTATGGAATGCGGGCTTCTGCACCAGGCAAAGGCTTACCCAAAGGTGTGGTGGTCATCACAACCTCTAGCAGTGGTTCCATAACTGGAGGTCCGCTTGCAATTTTCAGCTGAAGCTGTCGAATCGACGGCGACGGTACTGCATTAACCACGTCAGCCCGGCTCGGCTTATTCTTCCGTCAAGAGCTTCCGCATCTGTCGTTCTCTCATGCGTTCATAATTGCAGGGCTCATTTCTGTGTAGTGTAGCTGAGCGGCGGTTAGCCGGCGCGTTTGTGTGTATGTAATGTGACGTTCCAAAGGCAACTATCATCAAAGGTCCGAGTTACGGTAGCTGTGAAGCGTATCGCTAGCTCAAGGTGAATACTGTACAGATGAGGCGTTTCTCTCAGTGGTCCCAATGCCCCGTGTCGTTTGTGCGCTTGTACTATAGTTGTTTCTGTTCCTGTCCTCCTTTCTCCTTCCATACTGATGCACACTGTTTAGTTTTGACCTACGGTTTTTGTAAGTACTGAGTGTGGCTATTGAGAGGTATATATACATATTGATATGTTTTGTTGTAATAAAGATTCTCTAATAAATAGCTGTACACCCAGCATACACTATCGAAGACTGAACCAGTTGTTGACAAATGTTGCAGAAAAGCATAGAGAGCAGGGAAACATATATCGTATCACGTATCGTATGTATATGTATATCGTATCACGTATCATATGTATCGTAGACACGTTTTTAGGAATAAAGCTAATCATAAGCTCCTCCCTCGAAAATGATGATGAAATTAAATGAAGGCTTTGCCTTATTTTACTGAAACAGTATATGCGGTAGTGATTTCAGAGGCGGTTCTGGAATCTCCTCCCTCTACCTTCATACTTGTACACTAACGTTTTTCCTTCCTCCGTGGCATTCCTAACTTGGGATAATTCCTCTTTACTAGTAAAAAAGTATTCTGAGAAAAATAGATTTTTCAAAACTGATATTCTGGATCGAGTTTACTCCTTTACAAAAAAAACATCGTGCATGAAATAGCATATCCTCTGGAACACATATTCAATCTGAGTTACACTAGAGCAGAAGCTTCTATTAGATGGAAACACGCGTTTGTCATCCCGATTTCCATGAAGACTCCACTCAGCAATCCCAGAAACTACCGGTCTATAAGTATAACCTCAATTTTTGCTAGAACCTTTGAGAAGATACTGAAGAAGCATATCTTGACGCATCTTGATACCAATAAAATAATCCCAGAAAATCAATTTGGGTTTTTAAAAGGTAGATCCGTAGAAACAAACGTTTTCACTTCCTTGAATGATTGAACTAAGTCAATTGAAAAAAAAATAACGCACGGATGTGATGTATTTTGATTTCTCAAACACCCAGATGATGTAAAAAGCCTCCATGTTCGGTTTTCATAAAACCTGGGCATATTGCGAGAGTAGTCTTAATGCTTCTGTGCCACGCAGGTTTGTTATAGTGGAACAACTTTATTCGGCCGACGTTTCGACTACACATAACATCAGTATGGATCAGCAGTTGGTAGGTCTCAGTTGCTCAATGGTGTTAGCGTAGCTGAGCACTCCCTCAGTACCTGTGGAACAACAGTGAGTTCGGCTTGCTTCAGTAGGATTCCGCTTGACACTCGTAGGAAATATTGAAACTGACAGAGCTGGAGAAGGACGTTTTTGCCGAAATGAGTGTCTGGTCTTAGGTTTCGAACTTCTTTCAGGCCTTTGAAAACGACGAAGTTGTCGAAACGTCGGCCGAATAAAGTTGTTCCACTATAACAAACCTGCGTAGCACAGAAGCATTAAGACTACTCTCGCAATATGCCCAGGTTTTATGAAAACCGAACATGGAGGATTATGCAGTTCGTACCGCCACAGATGTTCGGCATCGTTAAAGAAGTTCTAACTCTCCGACAAAAGATCGTGCTCACCAGACAGTCCCTGTTCTTCCTCCAGCGGTGCAGAAGAACCGATCTCATTCCGAGATTCATTCGAAATAAGCAACTTGGGTCGATATGTAATCTACCGGAAGATCATCCTAGAATTCGTGCTATCTACCGGTCGGTCCTGGGAGTCGCTATCAAACAGAAGCAGTACATACTGTACTCAACGTTGCTGAAATGCACTGCGAAGGAGGAGTCATGTAGATGGTTTTTGCAAAATGAGGTCTGGAGAAGGATCGAAGCAGATCTGTGATACTCTTCGAGCAAATGCAAAATCCACTCTCTGTAGAAAGTTTGATGCTCTTAGGAGTGAAAACAGGGGAATATTTTCTGATGGTAAGCTTTTCACCGGAGTTCCACAGTTATCTGGGAGCCGAGTGCCTCAGCAGACGACCACCACTGCCGCAGCGAATCAGGCAAGAGTTACCGTTATTGGCAATGCACTCATTTCCCCGAAAGCGTTGGATTTTTTGGATTTAGGGCCATCATTTTCACTACCGCAGCACGTAAATGCATCGACGTATCGAAAAGTAGTGAGCGGGTTACATAAGCTAAGAGATCAGCTTAGAGCGAAGGCAAGAAACAACCCTGACTCTCGTACAAACGAAGAACCTCTACGAACGATGCTCTCACCTATTCCGTTCCCTCGCGCTTTTTACAAGGAGCACGACCCTGTTCCTGAAGTTGATGTCAAATTCAGAATTCTAATGTCGGAGGTGCTTCGCGTTTTTCGTGGTCACAGAGGTGACCGAACCACGAGTTTGACAAGAGAACAGTGGGAAGGCTTCAGAGAATTGCGCGACCTAATAGCTCGTAACGAAATACGACTCTCTGTTAGTGACAAAGGTGGTGAGTTCGTTGTTTGTCCGGGACTCCTGGATAGACAGATATCTGAACACCATCTCGCTGACCAAACGGTTTATGACGAGTCATCAGAGAGACATTTTCGTTCGCAATTCCACAGGTTAAACTCTGTTTGGAAGTCTGTGGGTGAGTCGGCTGGTCTAGATAAGCGACTTATCAAGAGGCTGAAACTGGACACGCCCACCTGCCCGGTATTCTATCACCTGGTCAAAACGCATAAATTGTCTGAAGAGGACAAGAACTCTTTGAGTGCAGGCGCATACAAAATCCGACCCATAATAAGCTGCGTAGATGGACCGACTGACCGAATCTCCTGGTTCCTCAACAAAATTGTCGGTCAGCTTCTCAGCTTCATACCTTCACATTTGGTGAACACGGAACAATTTCTGGACCGCTTGCGATCTAGTACGCTTCAGCAAAATTGTGTGATTGAATCATTTGACGTGACTGCGTTATATACCAACGTAGATAATAACGCTGCTTTACAAGCACTTTCGGAGATGCTAGATGAGCATGGAAGAAGTATTACTACGTTTGGTTTGAATAAATCACACATAATGATGCTGGTACAAGAATGCTTGAAATGTAATGTTTTCAAGTGGTCCGGAAAATATTTCTCGCAGTGTAGAGGACAGGCGATGGGACAGCGCTTAGCTCCAACCCTAGCGATCTGTTTCATGAGCAGAGTGGAACGACCAGCACTGGAGCGCCTTCCCATAATGTACTGTCGATACATTGATGATTGTTGTATAATAACGACAACGCAATCCGAGATGGATGAGTTGTTCAACATCCTTAACACACAATCACAAAACATTAAGTTCACTCGAGAAACTCCGTGTGAAGGCTCGCTACCCTACTTGAACACTCAAATTAGGGTAGCAAACGGCTCTTTCAATGTGAAATGGTATCGTAAGGGTAGCTCCAAGAACATCATAGTCCATGCAAAATCTGCTCACCCTCTGCCTGTGAAACGTGTTGTGTTCTCAACATGTACAGAACGGCAGTGGGTGTGTGCACGGGACATGAGGAGCGCGAGGAATCACGTATGCTTGCCCACAATATTGCACGTCTCAATGGGTACGATCCAAGGCAACGAAATGGCCGGATGGGATCTGGGCGTGGTGCAAATGCGCGGGAAAACAAAATATGTCTCCAGTTACCCTTTATTTCTTAGGAGATCACGGAAGTTGTACGTCTATGCCTGGTGCGAGCAAATTTGGACGATGATGTTGTGCTGGTCAACATACCAGGACACAACATCAAGCGACTGCTAGTTCGCAATAGGCTTTACGATCGCTCATGTATAGCGAGAGACTGCGTGATCCGCCCTTATGGAAGGAGTGGAGACTGTGCGCAGAAAGGTGTGGTTTACCAAATTCAGTGTTTAAGCTGTGGGGAGCTATATATTGGAGAAACAGGGAGAGCGCTAAGCGTTCGTATCAGGGAACATCTTGCTGGTAAGGAAAAGCGTAGTTTGGTAACCCCTCTCGGTAAACATCGAGTGAATGTCCATCACGGAGACGATTTTAATATTAAATGCACTGTGTTGCTTCGTGAAAGAGAGATCGGTCCCAGAAAGGTCCTAGAGGCCTTCTGGATCCGCGAGCGTAATCCAACAATGAATAACCAAAGTGAGTGCATTTCGATCACCAGTGAGTTTTTGCCGTTTATCCCGCTGTGCGAACTCTGAGACCGTGCAATCTATACACTTAACATCAGTATTGATCAGCAGTTGGTAGGTCTCAGTTGCTCAATGGTGTTAGCGTAGCTGAGCACTCCCTCAGTACCTGTGGAACAACGGTGAGTTCGGCTTGCTTCAGTAGGATTCCGCTTGACACTCATAGGAAATATTGAAACTGACAGAGCTGGAGAAGGACGTTTTTGCCGAAATGAGTGTCTGGTCTTAGGTTTCGAACTTCTTTCAGGCCTTTGAAAACGACGAAGTTGTCGAAACGTCGGCCGAATAAAGTTGTTCCACTATAACAAACCTGCGTGACACAGAAGCATTAAGACTACTCTCGCGATGTAAAAAGCATTTATGAAAGCCGAACATGGAGGATTATGTGGGAAGTTTTGGAGAACAAGGCTTGCACTACTTCCCACAAAAGTATGAAGTCAGTGAAGGATGATCTGGTCAAAGCATGGAACGAAACGGACGTGGACTACTTGCGGCGCACCGTCGATGCCTTCTCTCGACGTCTTCGCCCCTGCATTCGCAGCAAAGAAGACCATATAAAATACAGGTGATGCTATTCTGTTCGCTAGATCATTGTCGCCATTTTGTATATAAACTTGTTATATCATATCATACTCTATAATAATCCGCTAAGCGACGAGTCACACTATCGATCGACACGATGAGTCATAAAATAGGGGAAATTACGGGGAAGTTACGGGGCACAAATTAAGGCAAGAAAATGGCGGAAAATACCAAGACGCCTTCTACGCGCCGTGCCAGGCGATGCAGTAGACGTGCCGAACACGTCGGCGACCGTGCATGGCGAGCCGTAGAGGTGCCGAACACGTCGCCAACTTCAGCCCTGGGGGTAATCAAGGTCGCTGAACCTGATTATGGAGTTCGTCTTTGACGTGTAGATCACCATCGATCGATATCGATCAAACTATCGATTTTTTATGGATGTCGTCCAAGCGGTCCGAAACTTCAGCCCTAGGGGTAATCAAGGTCGCTGAACACGAATCTGAAATCGACCAATCAATATCGATCGATATTATCGGTTTTCTGTGGGTGTCGTTCAAGCGGCACGAAACTTCAGCCCTGGGGCTAATCGAGGTCCTGAGCGGTGGTTTTCTCCCAGATTTAACCGGTCGGGGTGGAGGGGGGGGGGGGGGTGGGAGAGACGCCGGTGGTTTTCTCCCAGATTTAACCGATCGGGGTGGAGGGGGGGGGGGGGGTTGGGACGCGCTGGTGGTTTTCTTCCAGATTTAACCGATCGAGGTGGGGAGAGGGTGGGAGACACGCGGATACTATGGCCGAAGGAGTGCTCCACAACAGTCTGAGAACGAAAGCACTAATTATCGCCAATAAATTTTTCTGAACTGTCTGAAGATAGTGCCGACGTCGAAGGGATGTTGAGAATTGAGGGCTGGAGAGCTTCATATCGAAGAACTACCCACCTGATCTTCTAGAAGGTGGATCAAGGTTCGAAATTACAAAGGTTTTTAAATACCTCTTTTCACTGTTAAGGTGCCGAGAAGGCTGCACAAGCAGAGTAGCTGCTTGAAGTGAGTGATCTTGGCTTAGTGACCCTCTAAGGTCGCGCGGAGCGCGCAAGTGCGAGACACGCCGACAGTGCGAGACACGCCGACACGCCACCTTGAAGGACTTCATTCCGGCAGAAGAATGTCCTCTGTATAGACCGGATTTGAGTCCACTGAATTACTCTATATGGGAAGCTTTGGAGAACAAGGCTTGCGCTACTTCCCACAAAAGTATGAAGTCAGTGAAGGATGATCTGGTCAAAGCATGGAACGAAACGGACGTGGACTACTTGCGGCGCACCGTCAATGCCTTCTCTCGACGTCTTCGCCCCTGCATTCGCAGCAAAGGAGCCCATATAAAATACAAGTGATGCTATTCTGTTCGCTAGATCATTGTCGACATTTTGTATATAAACTTGTTATATTTTATAATGTATTGTTATTTCTAACGTTTATGTTTAGTGCGTCAATACTTTTTACGCACCCTGTAGAATGCGTGGCACATCTAGGAAAG
>OX377201.1:34626036-34917546 GCA_947396885.1 Heligmosomoides polygyrus polygyrus
CAGATTACAGTCTTTCCTACGCCCAATAACACCATTCAATTCAGCATGAAAAGCTGGACCGAATGGTATCTAGCATGGCCCAGTAGTAAGATATCGATTTTCTATGACGTCATCGTCCGCGAAGGCTCGGTCTGGGCGCCTACGTCCTCGATGGGAAATCGTCGAAAAATCCATTTTTCTGAAATTGGTCGAGAGTGACACCTTTCGATAGAGCTCTTCGAGCTGAAGACAACGGTACCATTGCGTGAGTCGAAAGCTCAAATCTGGGTGAGTAGGAGCGCAAGAAACTCTAACCGCTTTCTTACGCCGCTCTAAACTGGCAGATGAGGGCAAGGCAGTTCAGGCAGCTGAGGACTGGTGAGCATGTCACCGTAAAGTGCCTTCAGTGTTCTGCTAGCATACGCGTTTGCATGCCGTTAGCACGCCGCGTCCTCCTGCAGGGGTCAACTGAAGTCGGAAAAAATCGTGTCACACACGGCTAACCTGCATTTTCGCGCCGCTATAATTTCGCTTCTTCAAAAGCTATAACGCTGCACTATCGCGTACTACTAAAGCTTTCTACTGCCTACAGAACCCACGAGCCGCAGCCGGAACAATTTGAACTCTACAGAGTTATTGCGCTCCGAACACACTCGCACGTGCAATTTGCGAGTGGTCGCGCCTACTCGATTGATAGGTTCGATTCTGTATGCATTGTTTACGGCGCACTCCAAAGGCAGGCTTTACAGTCCTAAGGCAATTTCTGAGTAGGGCGGCTGGGAATTTCCGATAAAACTCCCGAAACGGTCACTCTACAGGCTCTCGCGCCCACTTGATTGATAGCTTCGATTCTATATGCATTGTTCACGGCGCACTCCAAAGGCAAGCTGGACAGTCTTAAGGCAATTTCTGAGTAGGGCGGCTGGGAATTTCCGATAAAACTCCCGAAACGGTCACTCTACAGGCTCTCGCGCCCACTTGATTGATAGGTTCGATTCTGTATGCATTGTTTACGGCGCACTCCAAAGGCAGGCTTTACAGTCCTAAGGCAATTTCTGAGTAGGGCGGCTGGGAATTCCAATAAAATTCCCCAAACTGTCACTCTACAGGCTCTCGCGTCCACTTGATTGATTATGTCCGGCCTATATGCATTGTTCAACTCTATTGATTTATATGTCAACAGATAGAGCATGGCTTGCTGAGCTCAAATATATGTTTCTTTTCACAAGTGCTTGACTTAAAGTGTAGAGGAGATGTGCTGCTTGTTATTGTACAGTAACACTTCTACAGTCTTGCCGTTTAGATTGGTATAAAACTTACAACAAACCATGTGGCTCATCAGATAACACGGTACCGCTCGTTGGCGTATTGGTGGTCACCATGGGTGGTCACCGTGGACGGTCACCAATACGCCGACAAAAGGCGCGGGAAAGCGCCTATAAAAGGTGGCCGGACCACACACCACCCGAGTTCTTCGTTCACCAGTTCGCCAGTCCCAGTCTTCTCTCCTCGAGCCGTAGCCGCCGCCGCCGTTCTCCAGCCGCAGCCGCCGCCGTCCTCCAGCCGCAGCCGCCGCCGTCCTCCAGCTACAGCCGCCGCCGTCCTCCAGCCGCAGCCGCCGCCGTTCTCCAGCCGCGGCCGCCATCGTCCTCCAGCCGCAGCCGCCGCTGCCCTCGTGTTCCAGCCGCCGCCTGTCTCCAGCCGCCGGCCAGACCACCGCCGCCGTCGCTCAGCCGCCGGCCAGACCACCGCCGCCGTCGCTCAGCCGCCGACCACCTGCAGCTGCCGGCCCGACCATCGCCGTCGCCGCTCCAGCCGCCGACCACCGTCAACCGCCGGCTCCACCAGCTACCGCGGCTGCCCTGGCCTCCGTCACCACCATCTTGTGGACGAAATAAAGGGTGAACCCGGAAATCTTCTGGCACATCGCGCCCGCTAGGCGCCACATGGGGGCCGAATTTTCCCTTTAGGTCCACTGTAGGAAAAAAAATCGGGTTTTCTAGGGAAAACCGGGTTTCTAGGTAGGAGGCAGTGGGTGAAGTTATTTATTTCACCTACTGGAGCACTAGGAAGAGGAGTTCCCCTCCGCCTTCCAAAGAGTGCGAACAGCTCTAGTGCCGCTCATCGCGGTTGAGCTGTAACACTACCGTCGGGTAGTACCACTGACTCTGAGTGGCAATCCACCAGAGAGATATCAGTGGAGCGAATAGAGTTTCTGCAAGGCAGAACTCTGCCCAAATTTTGAAAAAGGGTACAATTCGCTGCGGGCAAGAAAAAGCACCCGCTTCCTCCAAGCTTAGGGTTCACCAAGCTAGGGAATACTGCTCCACAGGAAAAAAATAGCTAGCCGAAAAGCCCAATAAACAAGGGCAGATAAACTGCGATACAACAGTCAATTTCTTCGGTTAGTCCACCCTTCTCCGGGAATTCCAGCACCAAGTAGGATCTACTAATCAGCCCGAATTGCTGTTCCAAATTCGTTCCTCGAATAGCGCTGCCTCACGAGTAATCAAAATGAAAGAAAGTGAGAATTTGTACTTCCAGAAAATGGAATGTATGCAGACTATCGACGAGGAGGTGGAGAGAATGCTCCAACTAGAGAAAGGCGAAGGAGCTCGTGTACAGGCTCGTCAGTCGCAGGTGACGACACTAATGGAGCAGGTACAGAAGCTCACGCAGCTGGCAGCTCATGTGAGAACCTCACTGACAACGATAACAAAAGGACTGCAGGCGTTGCAAAAACTACCAGAGCGGGCTCACGAAAAGCTGTGGAGTGATAGCGACACTCGCCAAGCAGCCAAAAATCGAGATGAGGTGACGAAGAAGCTGCAAGAACTAACCGACGAAGACTGCGAAATCGTTAGTGGCGAGCTTGAAAAGGTAGAACAGTTTATGATCCAGCTTTCTCAATGGCTAAGCCACGATTGGGATCAACTCATAGCTGAGCAAAACGAGTTCTACGAGCAGGCGCAGCACGATGATCAGTGCATACGCCGACTAGCGAAACTTCTGTGGGTAAATTCAACGCAGATACCAAGCGTAGTGAAACAGCTCCTAGAAAACTCCAATAAAGTTGCAGCTCCTATCCAAAACCTTACACGCGCATCTGGGTCACCTCTGAATCAGCACTGCAACGATAGGGAAATGTCGTTACAGAGAGACCAACTGCAGCATGCGGACGTGGAGGCAGTGGGCTTAAGGAGTGCTATGAGAAATGTTCGAGAAGGGAGCACCTTCGCACACACCGAGCTCCCACAGTTCGATGCAGGCCAAAGGCGACGAAATTTTGATAACGTCTCCTCTTTGCAGTGTTGGGAGGACGTAAACTGTCTCATGGCCAAGTCAAGCATGCCAGCACAGAGGCCGCAGAGGAGCCAAGGGTTGGAAAACTTCACTACACCTCAGTCAATTCAAGATTTGAGTGTAGGGGCGACCTTAGCGGCTATGGCGCTACCGGAAGTTCCCACCTTTTCGCATCCACAAGAGAAGGGATTTGAAAACTTCCTGACTTCGTTCAATATGAAGTACGGTAGGCTTGGTCTAGAGGACGACATGCTCATACATCTCTTCTGCTCTAAACTCGAAGGCCAGCCAAAGACAATTGTGGAAACATTACCACAGTCCTGTAAAAATGGCGATTTCAAAACCTTCATAAGAGCGGTAAAAGAGAAATTCAAAACTACAGAATGTGCGAAACGCACCGAAGCCTATGTAAAACTTAGGCAGTTGAAGCAACGTTCCACCATTTCGGATTACTGCGTGGAGCTTGAAGAGCTAACATGCTGGGTTTACCCCGATGCCAGCGAAAAGGAACTTTCAATGATCCGCGCTGGAGAGTTGATAACACAGCTCACAGAATGGGATGAATATATCCAGCTATTCAGCACTATGGAGCAATCCCAACAAGAGGAGGCCTATGAAAGGCTTAAAAGTTTAGCGCAGTGTATCGAAAGAAGCCGACAAGTGGCTAACACTGTAAGAGCCTCTATGAGAAATCATGGTTTCAGGCAGCCCAATAGTGCAAACATTAGAGCTCATAGTCCCACTAGGAACCCAGAGGTTCCAGAAGGTGACAACCACGAGAGAATGGAACGCAATCAGTCTATTCAAGCAAAATGTTCAGACTGCAGAAAGAAAGGACATTTTTGGAGGGACTGTTGGAAAGCCCCAGAAAACTGCAGTGAGTCCCAAAAAGCAAATCTGACAGAGGCCATAATGACAACGAAGTCCTCAAATACGCGAGTAGCACATGCGGTGGAAGAAAATGAGCAAAGTCCAGCTCGGACTTTCACAGCAACTCTTGACAAGTGGACTTGTGGAGGAATTAGAACCGGCCCAACCAAAAGTGATCTGTTCGGAAAACGGACACTAGAGCAAGTAAGCTTACTGGGCACTACCAAAGCAGCTCTCATGGACACAGGGTCTCAAATTAGCATTATGCCCTTAAAAATCTTGTCAGAAGCTAGGGAACTTGGCTTTGATCTAGACAGAAATGTCGAAGAAACCCCGTTGTCGAAGCAAAAGTCAATATATGACGCTTCGGGTAATAAGATGAAATTTTTGGGAGCGATTCGACTGGAAGTCAAAACGAAAACCTCTCAACCACAAAAAATTGCCATGTTTGTCAGAAAGTCAAAGGATGACATCGTAATTCTCGGCACCAACGCTCTGAGCAAGCTAAACATGGTGTTAAAATCGAACGAAAAACAAGATCAACTGAGAGGTCCGCACTTCAAAAGTGGCGCAGAGCCGTCACGGCCGAAACAAAGAGTGAGGTTCAAGAAGCCCGAAGCGAGCAGCACAGACACAAACGCTGCGATCGTAGTGCGACGTGTGTCCATACCACCGACACAAACAAAAGGTGTACTCAGTTCCAGGCCGAAAACAAATGCTGGAAGAGTTTTACGGTCAAACTCGGAACTCATTCCGGACGTGGCATGTGGCTCAAACGAACCCAGTGTCGAAATTCTTGCCACGAATACAGGCCAAACGCCCAAAGTATTTCGGGTAGAAGATAATATTCCACTCAGGGATGAGATGAAGAGCTTGGAACAGCCTTTTTCTATAGGGGAGAAGGTGTACATGCGAATCTCCGCGGAACGACCCGGATCTAAACAACCGAAATGGGTCAGTAAATGGAACCGACCTTTTAGAATAACAGAGCTCACTGAAAATAGTGCTGTGATCAAGCCTGTAGCCGGTAATGCCGAGCCGCTAAAGGTCCAGTGCGATTTCTTAACAAGGCTGCCTATAGGTATGGACAATGATCCAATTCGAACAGCGAAGCAAAGAAGAAATAGAGGCAGACCTAAAAAGTCATCTAGACAACACAATGAAAACATCTGTTTCAGAATCGAGGCCGGATTGCCACAAGAAGATCCGCTTCATTTTTCGCGTACTTACGATTGTGGCATCTTCCCTACGAAAACCCAAACAGCTCTGCTAAGCCTTCGCGATCGACGAAAAGAGGAAGAGATCATGGCAATAGAGTCAGGGCACCTCACAATCCTTGAACCAGCAAGAGGAATTGTGGCCAAAGTGACCGACTCGTACGAAACGATAAACGACAGCGTTCCACTTGGACGCTCATCAACATTGGAACTATTCCGCGCCGTGGTGATGCAGAGATCCATCCGTGGTAGATGCAGTGTTTCTAAGCCAAGTGAGGAAGTTCGCAATGAGCACATTACCACTGCTAATATTTTCCGCAACAATAAGGCCACAGAAGCCAACGACGATGAGCCACAAAGTGATCAGTACAAGCAGAGTGCAGGACCGTCCAAAAGGCCGATCAAAACTGCGAAGCCCAGTGTCTTGTACCTACATGACGCCAAAAAGAAGCGCCAACGCCATGCGCACCTCAAGAGGCAGCAGTTCAAATGGAAATAGCCGTCAGGAGCCTGGCTGCCCGAGGAGGGGCGTGTAGAGGAGATGTGCTGCTTGTTATTGTACAGTAACACTTCTACAGTCTTGCCGTTTAGATTGGTATAAAACTTACAACAAACCATGTGGCTCATCAGATAACACGGTACCGCTCGTTGGCGTATTGGTGGTCACCATGGGTGGTCACCGTGGACGGTCACCAATACGCCGACAAAAGGCTCGGGAAAGCGCCTATAAAAGGTGGCCGGACCACACACCACCCGAGTTCTTCGTTCACCAGTTCGCCAGTCCCAGTCTTCTCTCCTCGAGCCGTAGCCGCCGCCGCCGTTCTCCAGCCGCAGCCGCCGCCGTCCTCCAGCCGCAGCCGCCGCCGTCCTCCAGCTACAGCCGCCGCCGTCCTCCAGCCGCAGCCGCCGCCGTTCTCCAGCCGCGGCCGCCACCGTCCTCCAGCCGCAGCCGCCGCTGCCCTCGTGTTCCAGCCGCCGCCTGTCTCCAGCCGCCGGCCAGACCACCGCCGCCGTCGCTCAGCCGCCGGCCAGACCACCGCCGCCGTCGCTCAGCCGCCGACCACCTGCAGCTGCCGGCCCGACCATCGCCGTCGCCGCTCCAGCCGCCGACCACCGTCAACCGCCGGCTCCACCAGCTACCGCGGCTGCCCTGGCCTCCGTCACCACCATCTTGTGGACGAAATAAAGGGTGAACCCGGAAATCTTCTGGCACATCGCGCCCGCTAGGCGCCACAAAAGAAAGTTATACAAAAAAGCCGCTTTGGAACGCTCCAAAGCGGCTTTTTCGGGAATTGACCAAAAGACATGCGCGGTACTGTATTTGCGAATGAGGAAAACAATGTTCCGCACATTTTCGTAAATCGGCTCGCAATGGAAAACTCGATCTCGGAAATCAAAAAGTTGGAGGCGTTCTGATTACCACCGATGATACTTAATAGTTGCTTCTAACAAGCGTGAATACTAATTTAATGCCGACAATGAAGATAAATCAAGAGAGAGGTTCATTGGATATTTTCTCGTAGTATTGACGTTACGTGGAAACTCACAGTTCCAGAAACCTCCCGCTTTACGGTGGACCTGGGAATCCCCCGGTGGACATTTTCACAACGAGATCGACCACATCATCTTCAACGGCAAGTATTGCCCGTCCTCGTTGTCCCCAAGTTCTACACGGGATCGGAACACTGCCTCCTTCGCGCGAGGTTCCGCTTTTCGCTCCATGAAGAGAAGGCTGCGAAGTTCAAGAAGAGGAGTCCAGGAATGACCATCAGCTGGGAGCTCTACACCTCTCTTGTCGGCCTTTAGGAAGATGTCGTCATGGACAACATTGACGAAGAATACGACCGCTTGCGCCATCGCCGCGACTGGTGCTAACGGAGCCGAGAGCTTGAAGACCACCAAGAGACGTCTGTCTCCAGAAACTCTCGAGCTGATACGCCAGCATGGAGCAGCAGGAGCGTCAGGCAACTACCAACTGAGCTTGCGAAGCTATGCAGAGCGGCGATAAAGTAGGATCTTAAGGAGAGAAAGGCGGATGTATTGGCTGAAGCTGCAGAGGCAGGGTTGAGCATCCTTAATGCCATCCGGAACCTCGCCAACTACAAATGCAAGATAACCGCTCTCCGGCGTCCTGACGGAACCGTCACCTCTTTCAGAAGGACCATGGAGAAGGTCATCCACGACTTCTTCTCCGATCTCTTCGATAGCCACGTCCAGCTGCACGCCATCTTCCGCAGGATGGATGCGTCGTCCCCTCTGTTCTTCCTTACGATATCCGACACGCTATCTCGTTGGTGAAGAAGCGTACAGCACCCGGTCCCGACAGGATCAGACCCGAACACCTGAAGAACCTCCACCCAGCGCTCATCAACACCCAGGCGCGGCTCTTCACACGATACCTGTCGGAGTGCAAGGTTCCATCTCAGTGGAAGATCAGCAGGACCGTCTTGCTGTACAAGCAGGGAGACGTGCACGACATTGGAAACTATCGCTCGATCTGCCTGCTGTAAGTAGTCAACATGCTGTTCACTCGAATCATCCTAGATAAGAGTAGCAGAACGCTAGACGAAGGACAGCCATGCGAACAAGCAGATTTCGGAGAAGATTCAGCAGCTTTAACGCACACCATTTTGAAGCTCATCAAAAAATCGCGAGAGTGCCGCTGTGCCTTAAGTTCATCGACGTCAAGAGGGCATTCGACTCCGGAAATTCTTCGATTGCCGAAGCGCTGCTCACCCAGGACGTTCCTGCTCAGTACATCAAAGCCTTTCGAGAGCTGTACAGTGGATTCACGACCAGCATTTCACCATTCTACAACGACGTCGTCATTGACGTGAAGAAAGGGGTTCGGCGGGGAATACCATATCCCCGAAGCTCTTCAGCGCCACCCAAACGTCAGGCGCGAAATCGAATGGAAAGACAAGATAGTGAAGGTAGACGGCCGGCAGCTTCGCTTCGTTGACGACATCCTGCTCATAACACCGACCATTACCCAGAAGGAGTAGATACTGGTCGACTTCGACCGTGTATTGGGGAACGTCAGACTGCAGCTGTACCCTACGAAGATGTTCGGGGAAAAGTTTCTGATGTCCCACCGTTGCCCAACGGAGCAAGCATCTCTGAATGCTCCAACTACGTGTATCTAGGCCGCGAGGTCAACATGGCCAACGATCTAGCGCCAGAACTGAGCAGGAGGAAACGAGCCGCTTGGGGAGCTTTCAAGAGCGTCGGAGAAGTCGCGATGAAGATGAAGAACGACCGACTCCGTGCCCACCTATTCGACCCCACCGTTCTTCCTACCCAAACATACGCCTCAGAAGCTTGGGCTATAAGAAAGCAGGATGAACACGCAATTAGCGTCGCACAGAGTGGAATCGAGAGGATCATGCTCGGAGTGGCACGACTCACGCGATTGAGAGAAGGCCTCCGGAGTTGCGAGCTTTGTCGACGTTCGAAGATCAGAGACGCTGTCGCATATGCCAAGTTGTCGAAAATTATGTGGGCCGGCCACGTAATTCATTCGGAAAATCCAGTTGGATGCTTTCATTGAGTCCGGAGGAATATCAATGAACACCAACGCGTTGGTCGGGCTTCTTCGCGAAAGCATTAAACGAACGATATGACGTTCATTGTGGCCCTCGAGCGAGGGGGATCCATTGGAGCAGTCTGGCACGCGACGGGACGCGAATGGAGACGTTGGTTACGCCCTCTGCAGCAACTTTGTGATCAATAGGACGACAGATGATGCAGGTGATTGACGTGACCTAGGATAGGAATACCTTACTAGGAAATAGCCGAGGCGGCTGGTCGTGTAAAGGAAAACAATCATCATGGCTGTATTCCCTATCAAGGCGTAATCCTTCACTCTCTCGTCTTTCCATTCGAGTTCGCGCATGACGTTTTCGAGAGTGGCGCTGAAGAGCTTCGGGGCTATGGTATCCCCTTACCGAACTCCTCTCTTCACGTCGACGACGACGTCGTTGTAGAATGGTGAGATCTTGGTCTTGAATCCACTGTACAGCTCTCGAAGGACTCTGATGTACTGAGTAGGAAAGTCATGGGCTTCGGTAACCGTGTCATTTTCGGAGTCGAATGCCTTCTTGACGTCGATGAACTTAAGGCACAGCGGCACTCTCGCGATATTTGGATGAGCTTCAAAATGGTGTGCATTAAAGCTGCTGAATCCTCTCCGAAATTTGCTTGTTCGCATGGCTGTTCTAGCGTTCTGCTAATCCTATTCAGGATGATTCGAGTGAACAGCATGTTGACTACGGAGAGCAGGCAGATCGGGCGATAGTTGCCAATAAGCACCTTGTACAGGAAGACGGTCTTGCTGGACTTTCACTGAGATGGAACCTTGCACTCTGACACGCAGCATGTGAAGAGCCGAGGTGATGAGATGAGCGCTGGCGGGAGGTTCTTGAGGTGTTCGGGTCTGATCCTGTCGGAACCGTGTACTGTACGCTTCTTCACCGACGAGATGACGTGTCGGATCTCGGAAGGGAGAACAGAGGGAACGACGTATCCATCCTGCGGAAGATGGCGTGGGGGCAGGTGGACGTGGCTATCGAAGAGATCGGAGTAGAAATCGTGGATGACCTTCTCCATGGTTCTTCTGGAAGAGGTGACTGTTTCGTCAGGACGCCGGAGAGCGGTTATCTTGCATTTGTAGTTGGCGAGGTTCCGGATGGCATTAAGGATGCTCAACCCTGCCTCTGCAGCTTCAGCCAATACATCCGCCTTTCTCTCCTTAAGATCCTCCTTTATCGCTGCTCTGCATAGCTTCGCAAGCTCAGTTGGTAGTTGCCTGACGCTCCTGCTGCTCCATGCTGGCGTATCAGCTCGAGAGTTTCTGGAGACAGACGTCTCTTGGTGGTCTTCAAGCTCTCGGCTCCGTTAGCACCAGTCGCGGCGATGGCGCAAGCGGTCGTATTCTTCGTCAATGTTGTCCATGACGACATCTTCCTAAAGGCCGACAAGAGAGGTGTAGAGCTCCCAGCTGATGGTCATTCCTGGACTCCTCTTCTTGAACTTCGCAGCCTTCTCTTCTTGAAAATACTATACGGACCAGGTCTTGCTCTGCCATATGTACGCATGTTATAAACATGGTTAAAAAAGAGCATGGTATACTTACGTTTTCGGTTACAGAAAGCAGCTCTTCTCCAAGTCCGGATGAACTCAGGTGCTGCAGCACCTGAAAGCGAATTTCCTAGACTGGGTCTACCTCGCACACAATTAGTTAAATAGGATTTCATTGACTCCGTTTTTATAGGACGTCGATGCTATTGGGATGTTACCTTCATTGCATTGTCGACGGTTTCTCGAGCACCTGAGACCTCCATCACCATCTCAAGCACTCTTCCGCGATCTTTGTCGTTGAATCCAGCGGCTTCCAGCATCTTAACAGACTTACTGTCGTTCAGATAAGTTCATTAAATGTCAGACTGCTAAAAAAATACTGTAGTAAAGAAGATAGCAATTAGCAAATGGAGGCAAATGAAGCAAAGGTTGGCACTGATCATCTTTTGTGAGGTGTACCATACAAACAGCATCCGCAGAATATAGTAGAGGCAATTTGGACGTGTTTTTTGGGATGTAGAATTGCCTGCATTACCTAACCAATAAACAAGCGTTTTGTTGCCTCCAGACAGACTTGATAAAAATTTCCCGATTCCAGAGGGAAATGGCTTGGCTGGCTTGCTATGATCTGAATCCTGAATCGAAATGGCGTGTATGCGCGCAATAGTAGACATGTCCTCCGACGCGCTAACTTCACGGAAAGCAGTACATATCTGTCCATATCTGTAACAACAGCAGGCAACAAGATGTGAACAGCTCCTAGCAGTCAAATCAACAACCCTGAAGGAAGATAGCTTGCGAGTTTGCTCACAAAAATCGGTTTTACTTAACAGGAGAGATAGACCGAGTCCATCTGAGAAAATCGTTCACACAAAGCCTCTCAGAAACAGGCTGAACGCACACCAAAAGCGACACAGACCGTTTGATTTATCTTGAAACTGGCATACCGTTGGCACAGGCAATATCTGCTGCTCTGTGTCGTCCTTATAGAATGGAAATATTGCTGGAGAAAGAAGGCCTTTCGAGTGCGTCTTGTCCGGCACGAGAGGCGCAATCCTTGGACTGAGCACGCGAGCGTTTTTCGCGCCCTCGAACGAATTCACGATGTCAAACACGTCCTTCAGAAAGGGTGGGACGAACATCTGCAAAATATTCTCGAATTCGACATTATAGAAGACACATTTGAACAGAGAAAAGATGCCGAATAACTGTCAATTAATGTGGTGCCGATAAAACTTGTCATTTAATCTAGGAAATGTATCAAAGTCTAAATTTTAGGGTCAACATTTCAACAATCCTCTCATCCACAAAATATTTTAGCTGTTTCCAGCCTTCATGTTATCTAGCATACATAAGGGGGCGGAATTAAGCCGTCATTGAAACGAGCCTTGGCAGGAACGTACCTCATCAGATCTCTCGGCTGGGATGCTATCAGTAACAATATCGTACACTCTGCTGTCATAGACTCGCGCTCCGGGCATTTGCTTGTTGCTTTCAAGAATTCTAGTAAGCTCTTCCATACGCACATAGGTCGTCGACCACTTTTTTGAAAGATCGTTCACTGGAACTTTTCCGAAGAGTGCAATGAACAGATCTGCCACTCGGTGAACCGGAGTTGTCGCTGTATGCTCGAGCAACGGTGGAACAGAGCCGACGTTGTTCATCTGAAAGCATATCAATAAACCCCTCCAACGAATATTCACCCCGTATCACCCTCACCGAGGGTGCCTCTTGTTCGTCTTTTGGTAGAACTAGCCGATAAGGGCTTCGCTTGGACCGCTCCTTTGAAATACGCTGCAACAGTGATGCTGCGCGCTCTCTTTCAATGTTTCTGAAGTCCAGCCGTCGCAACCTGATCCTTGACGGACGCCGATGTGATTCTGCGGGGATCGCATTTCTAGCTCGATTCCTGCAAAATAGCACCCTTGGAACAGCAATGAACTGAAGGGTTAAGGCAAAATTCGTTTTCGTTCTTGCATACTTATCTTACTAACACCTCAATACTTCAGAACTATTCATTATCCAGACGAAAAATCCAAGGCTTATTAATGAGTTTAACGTTAGTGTCTTCCTCTGCGAGTACAAACGCAGATCATGCCAGATAACTGTCAGGTGTTCGAAAAAATAGTGCTCACCTGGCATAAGTGCTTGATGGAAATCGATTCCGCCTCCGTTCAGCTTTTAACAAACAGACTGCGGTCTTCTTCAGATCCTTTACGTAAACGATTCGCTTCAAGCATAGCCTCAACCTTGCACCAGCTCCTGCAAGTGTTTCGGCACTATTAGCCTGTAAAGTCTCTATGTCTCTCATCTTCGACAAACACGACGTATTCTCGAGCTGTTGACCAAGACTGTTACGCCATTTATTTCGGCGCCTTCGCCTTCTGAGCGTTTCCAGGCTTTCCAGGCCAGTATTGATCGGGACTTTGATCGTCCGATCGAATCCCTCCACCCTTTTCAAGGACGGACCTACAGTAAAAAACAAAAGAAGGCTCATAATTAGGGTGAACAACACTGTACATCTGCCAGGGTTCGAATCAGCCTTAATGTACATGAACAGGAGATCCCCTCCCCCAGTTTAATCTTATTGCTTGTTTCTTACGCGCGTGATCTAAGGAAATTCTGAGAAGGCCTACTCAGCATATGAAAGCTGGAAATGTCATATTTAAATGAAGAAATGGAAAGTGAAAGTTCGCCAAGTGAGGAGTCATGTGCAAAGCTACTAGCACCGTCTAAAGCCGCTCGTTTAACCAGAAGCAGGAAATGCTCATTTACATTTTTTTGGGTATCCAGTAAACGTTTTTTAAGTTGATTCACTTCTGAATTATTCTAAGCGTTTCTGTAAGACTAATAGTTTGCAATAGAAAATATGAGACACATTGTAAATCAACTCACCGCTATCCAATTTCTTCAGCAGTTCCTTGGCCATTTGCCCCATCAGTGCTTTCAAGGCGAAGAGGTACCAGCTTTTATGAATTTCCTTCACCTTCTCAACACCTCGACTGTCTAGAGAAATGTTCTCCAGTTCTTCCGGCAGCGGTTTGTCCCATGGGGTGGTCGGCTAAAGTTTGTACTTTGTATTTAAAGGCATGAGGAAAATTTGTTCTGCCTCGACGCACAGGTGCCGTTTCCTATTTTTGCAGCCACTACGTAACGTCATTATCTCCTGTAGGATTGGAGTTAAAAAGTCAAAATCAGAGGCCGGATTCATGGTTGGTAAGGTTATGGGTGGATAAGTTTACCCAGTGATGATAATGGGCAGAGGGTAAGTTTGGCATTCAAGAGCTTATCAGCGTACCAACTTCATGCGGGAAATTCGTTGAGCGGTTTATCCACTGGCGTGCCTTTCGCTTCAGGTTGAAGTCGATTCGTATACATCTTTTCTACTCAGTATAATAGATAGCGGAAGTCCGAAGTATGATTGATCTTGAGAATGATAGACTCTTATGCGTGGTGCAGCACGTGTTCTTTGAGCGGAACAGCGTTTCTTAGCCACAAAAATGTTAGCAACCACAGAAAATTTTTATTCGCATATGAAAAGGAGGAAAGATCGTTTATGGCTGAGGTTCACAGTGATAAAAGATAACGTAATATACACAGAGCATATTATTTCTCCGGCTAGAATGCATGTTTTAGCAATGAGTTTGTTTTAACAATGACTTAACACAATGAGTTTTGAATGACAGCATAAGCAGCTTGTGTTTAGGGTGTCTTACTGTTGTGTTGTCGCTTCAAAACCAAAAACAAATGAATTTTGTGTGGAATTGGGTCCTTGACGATTGCATGGGGCAATGCTCACGAATGAACCTCACTGGAGGAAACTCACCCACTGATAAGCTTGCTTGGTGAGGATTATGGGTGTAGAGTAGATTTAGTATTTATGAGAGTAGGTGGACCTATCACTGGATACTGTCTACAATTCCAACCGATCATATCCTTATGAAAGGACTAGAGAAGATCGTGAGTTATATGAAAAAGATTTCGCTTCGTATTCTACCGGTTTTCTTGGAAGCAGCAGATTCAATTCACTTTAGACATGTAAGTGTACGTAAGCTGACGAATAGTCATATTCCAACTCTAAAACCTACGCGTTACGCGAGTCCTAAAACGCACACGCGTAATGGGAGCTCATATGTACCTTCTCGAAGTGAAATCACTAATCGTAAGCCATTTATTTCCTCGTGATCGTCAAGTAAGGGCGGGTATCGCTCATGTACTCTTAAGTAAGTAATCATGTGTAGAGCCTTCCCCATTTAGGTAGTTTTCTGAAGGTGAAACTGTTAAAGTGAAAAAGCTAAAGCTCCAATCGACTTACTCAAATCAATATAAACCCTGACATTGTCAGACAATGCTGTGAGACACTTATTCGCATCAATGACCAACTTCATGGGATGCTAGACGAAAACTTATCAGCCTTTCCCGGAAGAGTTCGCATAGTTTCTGTTACTAGGCGATGTAGTTTCTTCGTTTAGTTTTATCCACAATCCCAAGAGCAACTTCGGGTGTGTCTTGTAGGTGAAGAAAGGCATTGCGAAAAGTTTAAGAGCAGAACCCATCTAGAATTCACAAGCCAAATTCATATTTAACCCATTGACGACTGCGCGGCAAATCGCGTGTCTGGCGCGTGGGACCGCGCGCGGGACCGCCTTGAGGCTCGAATCTCGTGCACTCACTACTTCACGGTATTCCAAATGAAGCTCCCTCTCCAATGGGTGAGCCACATATTGGAAAAGGCCGGAACAGGTTCGAAGCAAAACGTAGATGTATTTGCTGCTACAAAAAGGTCAGCACAGAAAAGGGCGCACGTTCGTCACGAATCGTGCAAACAAGGTGACCACACGATGTAGCAAGTAGAACCGCCCAAGCTTTTCCAGGCTCCAAAGAAGGCGAAGACGCCGAAACGTCAGCCGAAGTAAAGCCTGTTTAACAATCTTGGAAACAGCTTAAGGAAGAAACACGCTGATGTAGCAAGTGTTTGAAATCTTTTTTCTAAATTGGGTTCAAGTTTTTCGCAAGAAATTTGACTAGATGTCTTAACCATGACCATTTTTGTAAGATATACGTAGCTGTTCGTGAGTAGTATCTATTTATTTGAGGTTTGAATAGTGTGTTGTGCTGATTTTTTTTATCAAAGCTTTCGTTAGTAGTAAATGATTCTCGGGCCACTGTGCAGGTAGCATTGGTAGGACCCAATGAATCTAATGAATACTAGTAAACTATGAAAAATCGAGGAAGTGCGCAGCAGCGAACATTTTTTTTAACAGCGGGCTAAAATTGGGCCGCGCGGTCCCACGAGACAGAAAAACTGTGGGCTGAAATTGGGCCGCGCGGTCGTCAATGAGTTAAACTAATTTTACGATATCGTGAAGATGAATAGTGCGCGGCACATACCAAGCATCAACGAATTTTAAATACTCTTTTAAGAATGTCGACTTAAAAGCGTATGGTCGGCGGAGACCTGAAATCTGTAGGCTGCGTCTAGAAGTCAAATGAAGATAGGAGGAAAAATTAGAAAAGAAGTGAAAAGGGTTCAAAAGTTTTTATTATAAATGTTAAGGTTAAGTTAGGTTAGGTTAAATTTTGTTGTTGAGGTGTTCCAATGTTCTAAGCTATAAACTAGATACCACAGTGTATTTAGAACCACAAGATCACAGGCACAGTCGGTGGAACAGGACCAAAGCCTTGTCAACTCCCTAACTGTTTCGAGAGTCGACGAACACATTTCCAGGAGTCCAGAGGATTGAAGCCTCGATTAGTCAAAACTTTTGATCTCTTTATTGTGAAAGGAGGTTTTGTGACTTTAGAAGATAATGACAGAGGGAATGGAGACAAAGAGAGAAGTGAGGTCAACAACTCTCGTTGTTGCTAAAGATTATATTTCTTAATACACTTAGTGTTGACGCAAATTTGCAGGAACTCCCCAAAACCTTTTAGCAGCGACAAAGAATCCCCGGAGATCCGCGAGAAATGAAATATAGCTGTGCAGGCAGCGTAGAGAAGAAGTAGAGATGCTTCTAGTGCCAAGAAGACTGCAAATTGAAAAAAAAACTAGGCGAGAAATGGAGCTGCTAGGGGTTGAACAGCAGCAACATACATGTAATTTACATAAATGAGCAACGTCAGCCACATACATGCTACATATTGTTTAGTTGTGATCCGCTGTTGAGCAGAATCGCCCAGTTAACAAATTACTTTGTTTTAATTGTTTTTCATCATAAAGTTGGACCAAATAAGAAAAATGAAACGTTGGAACATATTTTCCTAAAAGAAAGAAGTAATTGGTATATTCTAACTTATTTCACTTCTATTTTTAAGCCTGAGATCTTTAAAAGCCTTGCGCAAGGTTTTCTTTTGCAGGTTCGCCTTCGAATGCCGTGTTTCGAGAAACAATTGGAAGTGCTAGCATGCAGGTGAACATCACTTTACAATTAAACTCGTTCTTTCTTCAAATCGTTTAAAAAATTTCAGAGATTTTTTCAGAGAGTTTGCGGCTTAACTTCGGGTGCTCCCAATGCAACGTAAGCAGAGTTGTCTCTCGGGATTTTTCATAATAGAAGAATTGAATTTATATGCTATACTATACTAGGTTCATTTTGCATTATTGACATTTTGCAGTTTTATGATCGATGCGAAATGAACAATATTGTTGGAGCTCTGGACAAAATTCACGTTAAAATTATAGCCCCCTATGAACAAGAAATCTATGTGAATAGGTAGTAAATCTCGTCAAATGATCTCCATATTTTCTTATGTTTAGCATTTGAGCATCTACATAAAACAAAGAGAGCTTCCATTAAATTATAGAAAATACTACTAGTTCATAAACCTTGGAGCTGTAGCTGAATTTGAATCAGCGGTCTTTATGGGCGTATCCTGTAAGGGCACATAATTTCAGGGTAAAATTATATTCATCCCAGTTGATCATCACTATGCTGCCCATGCACAGGTATTCCCGTCTAATACTCTATACATAGAGTTAACAGAGGGAGGAAAACAACGGATTCTGTTGGCGGATAGTGCCTTAAGACCTGAGCCGATCGTTCTTATTGAACAGTTTTACGAGAAGAAAAATCTGATGCAGTTATACTACACCGGCCGTAACTTTTGGTTTTTGGGCGGAAAATGTGCAAAAACCGTCTTTTTCTCAATAATGCCTTTCAAACGGAGTATTTAGAAAGGTTAATAGGATGTTCGAAATAAGCTCTGGGTAACCTTTCTAATGAGTTGGAAAACGGTCAGTGAATGCTTAAAAAAGTAGTCCTGGGACCTATATTCCTCTCCGTCGCAAGGCGTCGCACTGTTATAACCCGCTTCAATTTGAATTGTTCGAATTCTAGCTAGTAACAAACGGTTGCTCTGTTCAACGAGCATCCAATAGCTTCTGGCAACGTTCAGCTTAATAACACGCCACCTATTTATGAAGCGCTTTCGTCAGGGGAGGCGTTAATTGATTTACGACCATTCCGAAACCGCCATCTGCACCTCCTTCGGACAGTCCATCAAGCAAACCCAGTGAAATTCGGACTTGTCTATTTCTCTTAACAGATCTGAATTCAGCTTATTTTGCATCTTATTACGAGCAAACACAGCACCTAATATTCTTATTTTTGAAGTTATAACAGTATCATTCGAAGATCGGCGACGTCACATTTTAGGCAAGGAAATGACCGCTGCACTCTTTCCAATTGGAAGGTTTGATGCTTTGAATTAACTGAATAAAGCTCCATGTAACTATAGCAAACAAGCTTACAGAACTAGGAAACCTATCCATAAGTTCCATAAGTGTCACTTTCCATTTGCAGCAAGCGATTTTCTTCATGTTAACTGGGTTGTAGAAACTTTTTGAAAACAGAGTGAGCGTTCCTATCTTTTTCGTAGGGTAGCATCCTTAGTTGGGTTTTGAAGAACAGCAGTATATAAGACTGGCTTCGTTCCAGCTGATCATTTTGAAGCGATTACAGAATTTCCCGATTTTCTCTCGTTTTCTTTTATTTGTCCTTCGGGTTGTTTCTATGTGAGAGTGGTTACGTTGGCGACGTTGACGGCGCAGCTTTGTAACAGTATAATCCGGTTAAAGTCCGAGCTGGTCGATATATCACCATTTTTGAACTTAGTCGAATTACAAGACTGTAGGTCGGGGCTCGACCTGAGCCTAGCGCTCGGAGGAGGTCACCGGCGGCCGCCCGGAGGAGGTCACCGGCGGCCTTATATGGATCGTACCTGGGTGCCGTACCCAATGGCAGAGTGCTACTCCGATGGAGCAATATAACAACACTGATCAATCTTTTGCGAACTCTTCGACGTTTATCCTTCGCCTTTGACTCGATCCTACAAATAATGTCGGATTTGGACTGTCAAATTTAAGCTCAAATATCTCAGCTCGTAGAATAGTTTTTTAGTTGAAACAAAGCATTGTACAGGTTTTTCCCTAACTAAGCTCGGTAGCATTCCATATATAGGAATAACAATTTATCATCGAATTGGGAACTTTTTACATCAAGTTGGACACTCTTTTAAATTAGCCTAAGTAGCCTAGACCAAGGCTTTGAAACAAATCGAATATCTTCTCATTCAAAACGAGCTCCTTCCACATTAAACTAGAGACTTTTCGAACAGGTCTTAATAATCTTTTGTTCAAGGAAAACTTTAGTATGACCTTCTCTGAAGTTCAGTCCACCTGCCCAATAAGTAAACGCATTACTTGAAATTTTATAAAATTCTCATTTTTTAAGGAAAAAATGACAGTGCAAAGCTCGTTTGAAAAACAGGTGGACGTCACTTTTTAGTTTAAAACCGAAAGAGATCGCGTCATGCCCTCGTCCAGGATGTTGCGATTTTTATTCGATTGATGGCAAAATTTCAATTTGCATGGAGTTTCACACCTGCAAACGAAACAGCAAAAACAAACATATCCTCACTTCGACGCTTCATGTAACAGCAGTTGCGCTATCAATCAAATAAAAATCGCGACGAGCTTTCGAGTGCATGGCGTGAACTATTATCATAATTTGATTCGTTATTTTCTCAAGGGTTTTAAAATTTTCCCGTTTAAATCGCTTAATTTTTCCTACGATTTGAGTATGCGCTTTGGCGCTATTGAACTGCTGTTGTGACATCAACAATTTTCTATTCTGTTCCTCCAGAGTTATTATCTTAGATTATATAGGATTTTTTCTGCGAAACGCTGATCAGTGGTTCAGTAAAAGCGGAAACCAATTAAATTGGTGATGTTTTTTACTACCATGCAATGCAGCATTGACCTGCAAAATATCGCGAAACCGGGAGCCCATCGGTACATTTGCAGAAGAAAAGCCGAAGGAATAGGAATCGGAAAATGCAAACTGTGTAGTGACCGCTGGTTACATTTACGTTACACCGTGTTACATCTACAACAAGTGGGCAATTCATAAGAATGTATAATAAACACCCACCTCGGCTAGAAGACAAAGGAATAAAAGAATGGCAGAGCACGATGAATTCACCATTCCATGGCGCTTTCCCAGAGTTACTCAGCTGTTTTGATAGTGACGTATCTGGCCTACTTCTCTCGCTGTAACGGACCGGGTTTTAACTGGCTGCGCAGTGCTCTAACTTGCCTCACACGGGCGTAAAAACTAACTCAAAGCGGCCGTAAAACCACGTGTTAAGCGGAACACTCGCTCCAGAAGTGTCACCAGGGTCAAGCTTGAGATTAGAGAATCGGGGAGGACGAAGAACAACAACCTTGTTTTGGGGAGGGGAAACGTACTCTCTTCTGCTTTTGGCAGAGGAATGTCCTGTATTTTTCCAGCTTTTTCAGTGATATCTGTATTTCTTGATAAGTTGTTCCTCCCAGATGTGGCTTCGACATTGAAGAGTTAGTGCAAGACATGTTTTGAGAACAGAATAAAATTCATTAAGGTCATTAGGGTACTGATTGTAGTTCAAAATAAGATTTTCTGACAGCAGACTTCAAATAAAACAGGACCAGTTCAATTCCTGCAGATTTTTTTTCAGGACGTCATGGATACGAAACAATTTTCACCTAAAGGACCGACGCCCTCATCTGAAATTATACTCCAGAATTGTATTGTATAAAATTTCGAATGTTAATTACTAACGATGGCTTAAGTGCTTTCCATAGAAATATTTTTTTTTCGCTCTTCGAATCGACGACGGAGTCGCCACCAAAGGATGACTGATGGTCACAGAAATAATTTTCTCCCTTCTGAAGGACACAACATCAGAAAGTGAAATTGTAGCCCATGAAATATTAAGCCCTGCTTGACACACAGGGATAAAACCACGTTTTTCTGAAACGATATTCTATATGATCAGGAGTCTCGATCTTGAATAATTGCCGAGAAAAAAGCGTCTGAAAAATTAATTTCCTCCCTAACCTGATAGAAGCTTTCACTTTCAGAACCTGCTTTTTAAAGTATAAAATCCATATTTCTTCTGTGGCATGAATTTCTCCAGATGTTGGCCGAATATCCTTTGCTTATAGTAGTGCCCTGAAAGGAAAATCGTTCAATTGGCAAGCTATCTTGTGAAGAATGGTAATTAGCGCCCCTTCTTCTACATTGTCTTGCCGGTTCGCAGCATCTGTTCTCTGAAATATGTTTGCGGCTTTTTGTCGACGGTCCCGGGGGGACCGGCTCTTCTCATCAGCTCGCACTCATCTGCGCCCTGTCTTCATAGGGCGATGTGGGAATTCATTATCGTCTGCGCTAGCGAGGTCGAAATTCAGCTCAAGTGGAAAATTCAACAGATGGAATCATAGATCAGTTATCTCCGTTGAAGAAGCGATAAGTTGTGCATCTGTCATCTCAAAAAAGTGGAATTACCAAACAAACAAAATGAAAAATGTCATAATTTCACAGATTAGTTCCGCTCACTTGCGTTTTCAAATCATTCCCGCAGAATACATTTTGCTTTTTCTTCAGAAGCTCAGATCAAAGATCACTAAGTCAGTCCTTGTAATAATTGCCAGCATTCTGACCTTCTTCTGTAAGTGATTCAAAGAACAACATTTGCCTTGTGTTGTATTCTTGTACGACAAAATCTTGGTAGGAGTTTCAGCGGCTGTTTCTTACTTACCACTACTGGTTAGGCTTACTCCGTGTTAAAGCATCAGCGAACAGAGTTTCAGAAGGCGGTAGAATGAAGTTCCTTACTTTGAGTTATTTTCTTATTTGGTAACAGTACTCTCAATGAAGCCGTAGAAAGTTTTGCGAAATCACCAATGCACATTTGTTCTGCGAAAGGGTACCCACCAATATGGAGCCCTAACATCAGGGGTGTACCACATGGTTCCACCAGGTTTTCAGATGCTTACAGACTTAGTCCCACCAAATATAACACTTATGTTCACCGCCTGTTGTCCATTCATCGCCAAACCTAGATATTATACCCTAAAACGAGACGGCATCTTTCACCAAGGTCAGTCAGTATTTGTACCGTAAAAAAAAACGTCGACGGTCTTGAAAGGAGTGGAAGGTGAAGCAGCTTTTTAGATTCTTGGCTTTGGCATCTGGTTTGGCCTTCTCGCCTTTTGCAATCTTTTCGAAAGGTTTGAATTCACAGGTTTAGGTACCAAGTACACAACCAAGTAGTAGAAGACATGAAACTCAAGGTAACTGGCAGCACAAAGGACTCAACGTCGCCAATCGCCGTATAAGTATGTACTTGTTTTTTTGACATTAGGACTGAGTCCAAACAGCTTTGAGAGGTCACATCAAGCTTGCACCTCTCACTCGAGTTCAACTTTGTCTTCGCAGGCGAGCATTACCGTATTAGCATTACCGAGGTCGCTGAACACGAATGTGCAAGGAACGGGCTTCCGAAGATCCCTGGTAATGGCATCCATGACAACAGCCAAGAGCAGTGGGAAAGCGCAGAACCTTGGCATAACCCAACAGAGAGTGGAAATTTTGTCGAAATGCCTGTGGCAGCTCGAACTCGGCTCCTTGTGCAAGAGTGGTATTTCGCACCCACTCTATGTATGACCTCTTACTAGGGAAGGGTCTCGGTCTCCCATGGAACTTCAAGTTGAGATCAGGATCATTAGAAAGAGCTCGGAATGCTGATTACGAACATGGGTGTCAAAATTGCAAAGTGGAACTCCTGAGCAAGTTATAGCCTGCCGAAGTTGGGTGGCCTCACCACAGGCTGGCCATGCGACACAGCTGGCGCGAGAGTGGTGAGTCATCGGGGCTCCGTAAGAAAGATTCGCCAGTTAAGAAAGACAGGGCTGTCGTAGAGTGTGCGATATAACCAAGTGCCACGCGATCAAAGGCGTTCTCCATCTCGAGGAAGGCAATGTGCACTCGCACGGACCCTGTTTCACGCGGTGTTTCTCTAACAGGAGACGGGAGGAGTGTATGGCATCGATGGAGCCATAACCAGCCACGAAGCCCCACTGGTGGTTGGAAAGCTTGACGATTTCACGAATTGGTCTATCGAGTGTTTGCTCCAAGATCTCAGATGCTGTGCAAATGCAGGCGAATCGGTAATTTGAGCAAACTGCAAAACTGCCCTTGTTCTTCCAAATCGGAGTCATCGTACGCTTCTGGCAACTCTCAGGCACCTTCTTCCCGCCACAACTCGTTTAAAGCATTTCGCCAACCACTTAGATAGGTAGTAGAATTTACCAAAACTTGTTTGACAAGTCCTCAGGAACCAATCGCCTTGCTTGGCCTCAACTCCTTTAAAGACGCATCCGTCTCCACCAAGGTTTAACGGTGGGTAGGAGTCGCCAAAGGGATGGACGGATGAGGAAATGCCGCAATCAAAATTCCCTCAAAGAAGTTCCGCCACCGCTTCAATGGCCTTTTCTGGTACTTTGGCCGCTCTCATCATTGACGCGAAAAAAAGCTTCGCGATATGCTCGGTCTTTTAAAGGCGACTCTTCCAGAGTGGCTGCAGATTTCACTTACCATCGCGTGGCTCGAGCTTCTTGTTTACATCTACATAACGACTAACGAGTGGTTTTTGCAGTCCGTTATCTGCCTTTATGTTATGATGGTGTGATGGAGCGATTTCTTCTCTGGAGTTTTTACCGTCACGCTGTCTATGATTCATGAATTCGAAGTCAAAAGAAGAGCCGTAGTGGCCATCGTCCTGGTGGACGGCAAGCATCCTCACGCTATCGACCACTGCTGCAGTTCTCTTTGCCATTGTTGATGAATGTGATGTTCTACAAATTTCTCTGATGTTTTATAAATCGAATTTTCGCCAGGCGTAAAACCTCGGCATTGCAAGTTCCTCAAGTGTAGTATTGTGCCAAACGAGATTTTTATGGTGAATCTTCTTTAATTATTCGTGGCCGAACCTTTCGACGAGATCGTCTTCTTCAGAGGCATGAACGTGGTACAAGATTGAATTTGCACTCTACCACCGCCAAACGCCGTAGCCATTCTAGCAGTTCCGAAAGCGTAGAGGGCACCATCATGCTCTCGGAAGAAAAAAGTAACCCACGATTCGATCCACCAAGAGTGTCGATGTCACCCTGCGTTAGTAAGGTTAGCGAGGACGAATGCGACTTGCACCAGCGGTTGGATATTGTTTGGGCTCCTTATACTTGGATTTCTAATGGTACCACATTACTGAAAGATATGAAATACCAGTGCATAATGTAAAGGCGTAGAGCATCCCCGCCCGGTCAGAGGGAGGTGCGGGTTCAAGTCACGCCTGGCGCTAGAAGTTTTGATCGCAACGAAACATCGTTGTGACAGCTTACAACCTCGATACCAGCCACTTAAGGCTTAAAGAAACTGATTTGAAGTGCATAATGATTCTATGTTTTAATCTGTTGATCGGCGTTATCGACTATAATTGTGCAGGATTGCTTCCTTATCTGTTTCTTTTTTAATGAGCCCTCTCAAGGTGCAGTTATAAATAAATAAATAACGAACCTGCACGTCGTCCTCCCCTCTACAGCTCTCATCTAGGCACAAACGGCAAGTCAGAAGGTCGTGATTGACAGGCGTTCATAGCGGTAGGTTTATGGCATCTGTTATACTCCCGCGGGAGCATCCGCGGAACGTCCGCGGACCAATGGTGCACGGCGGAGGCGGGCGTGGCGAAGCGCGGCGATTGGCCAGGTGAGGAGTCTCGGCGTGATTCCCGCCCTTCCGCGGATGCTCCCGCGGAAGTATAACTCAGGCCTATGCTGGGATTCCTTGCGAAGATCCAGAACGCCTCCAAAGCTTTGCGTGTCGAAATTTCTATCTCTATGGCCAGAATCGTGTATCTAATGCCGAAATGGTTTCCGGCCAGGTCAATCGCCCTATGCTTTCGTAGAGGTTTCTTAAATTAACACGATCTTTGCCAGCAAGATGCTCTTTAAGTCGAACAGCTAGCCTTCTTCCGGTTTCCCCAATATATGTGGCGTTACAAGCTTGACAAGGCTTCGATTTGATAAATTGCCCCCATATGAGAACAGCCACCTAGTTTACAGTACGGACATGCAACGCAGTTCTCTGATAAGCACTTCTTTCTTCCGGTTCTAGCACCACGTTCACGGCTCTGAACACGGCGATCTTGTCGAAACGTTGGGCCACGAATAAATAAAGAAGATTCACCATAAAGACCTCGCTGGCACAATAATGATACTTGAAGAGCTTTCGCTGATTTTCCGGCTAAAACCATAGTACAGGGTTAACTGCAATTTTTTAAAGAAAGCTAACGATTTGTAAAATATTTAGAGAAAAATTTTCGTTTAAAAAAGTTATCTAGAAAATTTAGCTCCCGGATTTTAACACACACCTCTGGTTCAAAACAGCACAAGTTCATTGATTCCAACATTGTGAGTTCAACAACGCAATGTACAGTGGAGGTACTGGTGAGTAGCAGTGGCTTGCGTTCTTCATTTTTCTGAGAAGAGAGATACAACCAGCCTATCTACGAAAGCCCTATCTCTAACACGTAGATCTCATTAAGAAATCACTCTCTCTTGTACCAAAAAGTTTTAAACGAGGCGAACGATGGATGATCCGCGCTCGCTGACACCGCGCTCGCTTACAGAGTGGTGAACGCTTGAGTGTTCGCGTTGCTCTGCAAAACACATCGCTGCGATTCCTTTGCGGCGAGGAAAAAATAGTATACACGGGACAATAGAATTAGAATTTTGACGATGTTTTACAAGCGAACCAGCGACCGAACAATAGCGTTTTATAAAATGGCGATTGACCAAGGAATGACCAATTTTTTGGATTTTAAAGCAGTGGAGAGGAGGAACCGTTTTGCTCGAGAGCATCGGCACTTATAGTAGTGATAGTTTGTCCCGCGATGACGTTTGAGTAATGCTTCCCCGGCACCCCGTATCGCGCGCGAAGAAAATGATCCGTTCAACATGGGATGATGCGCACTAGACAAGCGAAAGTCTTTTGGGGCTTAACACAATGACAACTCCGGATATTTCCGGGCGTCGGGATTCGTAAGAGTGCTACAGAGGCCGTCAAACGTCAGTCGGGTTTCAGAAGTCGTGTCGACGACGTCGTAAAGCGCTGTGATTTAGAAAACGTGGATACGTAGATAACTCGTAGAACTTTGTCGAAGAACATAGGGGAGGAAGACGCACTGTTTTGCGTAAACGACGTCACTGAACCGTTTTAAGATGATACCGATGCTTAAGGCAGTGGTATGGCAGGGTGAAGCGTGGGGTTCGATTTTTGCCAAAAATTTACGACCCCCCCCCCTTGCGTAGACCACCGTTTTATTTCCTATCCGCATTGAATTTTTAAAAAATTCTCATGCGATTTTTGTACCCTTTAATAGGTTCTTCTTTCCAGGTGCAGCTTCCACTGTGTCATATTAGTTTAAGAAAGAGTGTTACTGAGTAACTGTTTAATTTACCAGGCAGTCCAATAATTCCTGTCCGAAAATTTTCAAAATTCTATAATTTTCCTTAGAAGTGTTATAATATCAGACAAGTGTGAAAACCTTTTAGAAGGTTCTCCAGAGTTCCACGCTAGGGGTATATAAGGCGCAGTCGCCGTCTAGCTACCAGTACAAGCTAAACTGGACCAATGTCGAATTCCTGCGTTCGTGTACTACGAGAGGCTGCTGGGCAACGACACGGAGAGTACATGCTTCGAAATCAATTACAAGTGATAAAAAAGACGCTAACTAATTCCTTCTGGAATGCAATATAATTTTACGGGAAGTCGAGGACGCAATTTGAAAGTGTATTTAGCCTAAACGATGACTTGCAGTGGCCAACCGACAGACAAGTCAAGTTTTTTACCTTTCCCAGACAAGCACATAAGGCACCAATTCACCGACTCCAGATGGAAGGAAGGCTGTATTGGCCTGGACGTGGATTCCAGAACCAAGCACCAAAAAACTTGTGAGCGCTACATTTGGCGTCTCCTTCGACTGCGCTACCACGCCATCGATCACATCAATGAAAATGCCTTAAAAATTTGAGAATGCCGTGAATTGCGCAAGTGCCCCAAGGCGGAGTACCTTCTCCACTACTCTTTAGTATCTACGTTGCTGAAATTGAAAAACTGTTTGAATTAGAGGGTGATAAATGCAAACAGTATGCGGATGACCTCAAAATTTATAGGGAAATACGGAGTAATGAGGATGTAACTACCCTTCAATCAGCTATTAATCGATTACTGCTTTGGTCGCAAAAGCGGCAGCTCCCACTCTCTCTCCCAAAAACTTATCAGCTACGGCTTGGATGTCCTAGACTTCCTGCTTCCTGTTTTTCCCATTATATCCTGAACTATCACTCGATCAAAAGGGTACATGAAATCAAGGACCTAGGCTTCCACTACAACGACAAACTTGACTTTTCGTTGCACTGCAAAGAGATCGTAAGGAGGGCTATCACACGCACTTATCACATTTTCAAAGCCTTAAGCACCAATAATAAAAATTTCCTTCTTTTGGCTTACAAAATATATGTAAGACCTATTGTCGACTGGCTGGCTGCCCAGTTCTTCGCCCGCACGACAGAGCCTAACTAGCTAAAGTGTACTCCAGTCTTACACAGCAGCACTAAAGGACTTCATTCACCTGTCCTCGAAAGAGCCCTCATTTGTGTAGCGTTGGGAGGGATAAGTATAGAGAAGCTGCTAAAATCTCAAGGCCTAACCAAGCTCCGCAAATTGAGAAGGACTAGGATGATGATCTGCACTTACAAAGCCCGCAGGCTCGCATCTGAAGAGCTGGAAAAGTTCTATAAGGAAGATCACACCTTTTACAAGGTGACTCAAGTGTCTGCGATTTCAACGCCAAGATCGGGCCACGAAGGTAGCCGGAAGAACTTTACATCGGAATCCACGGTTTGGAGTGGAACGAGCAAGGAGAAAGGCTGCCTGAGTTTATCATGTCGATCAAGACCATCCATGGAAACTCACAGTTTCTAAAGCCTGCCATAGGATGCAGCCGGGATCTCCCGGTGGCCAGTTCTACAGCAAGATCGACCACATCATCTTCAACCGCAAGTATTGCCTGACCTGACCGACATCTCCGTTGTCCCCAAGTTCTTCACGGGATCGGACCACAGCCTCCTTCACGCGAGGTTCCGCTCTTCGCGTCAAGGAGAGTAGGCCGCAAAGTTCAAGAAGAGAAGTCTCAGAACGACCATCAACTGGGACCTTTACACCTCTCGTGCCGGCGTTTCGGAAGATATCGCCATGGACAACATTGACGAATACGACCGCTTCGTGCACCATCTCCGAGATAGTGCTAGGGGAGCAGAGAGCTTGAAGACCACCAAGAAACGTCTATTTCAGGAAACTCGTGAGCTGATACGCCAGCTGGAGAAGCACGAGCTTCAGGCAACTACCAACTGACGTCCGAGCATGTGAAGCTATGCAAAGTGGAAATAAGAGAGGATCTTAAGAAAGATCTAAAAAAAGTGTTGGCTGAAGCTGCAGATGCAGGTTTGAATATCCACAGTTTCGCCAACTTCTCCAACTTCAAGACCAAGATGTCCGACGTTCTGGGGCCAGATTCATCAAAGAATTACAGCAATCTAATGATGAAAACACTCCGAAATCCCCCATAGCGCGGCTTATTAATAAGCGATGGAGTGAAATGGTGAAATGTTCCACCTTATCGCTTGTTGATAAGCCGCGCTATCGTAGATTTCGGCAGTATTTTCATCGTTAGACTGCTGTAAGTCGTTGATGAATCTGATCCCTTAAAGAACCGTTACCTCTTCCAGAATGAGCATGGAGAAGGCCATCCACGACTTCAACTCCGATCTCTTCGATAACCACGTCAACCTGCCTCCATGCCGTCTTATGCGTCGTCCATAACACCTCATAACACCGAGCATCAGCCAGGGGCAGTGAATGCTGGCCGACTTTAATCGTATATGTGTGAACGTTGGACTGCAGCCGAACCTTACGAAGACGATGTTCATGACGGACGGACAAGTCTCTGATGCCCCATTCTCAATCGGCGGAACGAACGCCTCCGGGTGCTCCAGCTACGTGAATCTTGTTCGCGAATTCAACATTGCTAACGCCCTAGCACCAGAGTTGGGCAGAACGAAACGAGCCGTTTGGGGAGCTTTCAAGAGCTTCGAAGAAGTCGTGAAGAAGACGAAAAACGTTTGACTCCATGCCCACCTTTTCGACTCCACTGATCTTCCTGCACGAACATACGCCTCAAAGACGTGGGCTATACGAAAGTAGGATGAACACGCGATTAGCGTCGCGCAGCGTGGAATCGAGAGGACGATGCCAGTAGTGACACTACTTGCGCAAGTGAGAGAAGGCCTCCGGAGTTCCGAGCTTCGCCGACGTTCGAAGATCAGAGACGTTGTCACATGGGCCAAGTCGTCAAAAATTAGGTGGGACGGCCACGTAATGCGCTTCGCAGACACCTGCTGGACGAGAGCCTTCACCGACTGGATTCCGTGCGATGTCAAGAGCAGGACGCCCATTAATGCGTTGGTCGGACTTTTTCGTGAAAACCTTGAACGAACGATATGACGATCTTCGTGTCACTCGAGCGAGAAGAATCCGTTGGAGCAGTCTGGCACGCTATAGGTACGAACTGACGCTGCTGGCTGACGTCCTGCAGACCATCGAGCAACTCGATGGTCTGCAGGACGTCAGGTGATACAGGTGAACTTTAGAAGCTGTAAGAATCTAAAGAATGAATAGTTATTTCTAAAATCTTTTACATTGTATGTTGTGATCTACAGCAATGTGTCGCTACTTTGGAATCATGTCGTTTAATTCACTATTTTTACATGATGGCGGGCCATTCCTTAGTGGCGAAAAGCTATGTAAATTGTGAACTGCTACAGCCCACGAGAAGCCAGCTTCCGTTGAGCTTCCGATTTGCTAAAAATTTGAGACTTCTGTTTGTTGTTTGCCAAAATCTACTGTATGCCAACAAAGGCGAGTAACATGATACCTACCTTATTCACGTGATGAACTCAACAATTCACATCACTAGCTCAATAGGTCTGTAAGCGGAAACGCCCTTCCATTTCGCCACCCTCACATGGGTCAAGAGCAAACAAACGGTTGAACTCCGTCGGCGTTTTCGTTGTTTTCAATATGTGGAATGGCCTACAGCGCTCGCAAATTTGTTTAAACGTACAACTTAGGATGGCTCGCCTGACCTTGAAGTACGGACTGAGCCACGATTAGGGCTACCGTCACCCCACACCAATGTTGTGACCTCATGCGATCTCCTTAATGTCTTGTGCTGCCAGTAATCTACTGCCTCTGAAGGTCCATTGTACTCCGGCTCCTCATTAATTCTCTACAAATACGAACTCGATTAGGTTTTTTAGAAACTAAAGATATCATTCGTAATTAGAAAATGTTCTGGCACCACTGAATGCGTTATGGTGTACAATTTTATTTAGTTTTGATTCTAGTTTTAGCCTACATCTCTCTAAAGTACCCGTATTATTTTTTAAAAGCTTCATATTAAAAAATTAAATTAAAATGCTTTAAAAATGCTTTAAATTAAAATATTCCTTCAATATGTCGCAGCATATGGGAAGACATGCTTCTTCCAAAAAATCGTTTGGCCTGGTTTTACTTTCCTCTATGAGGTAAACTTAAACTACCTAAACTAACTTAAAGTGATGGTACGGAAGTGAAAAACGTTGAGTTATTAATTCAGTGCCCACCTTCTTGACATTATGTGGACCAAATAGGGATCCTCTAGTGATAATCACTAGGCGTGATTAGACATCAAATGAGTCGCGGCATTCATTACATCGTTGTAGAGTGGTGGTTGTCCAAATCATGGCTAAGACCGCAGATAATGGAAGGAAAAGCGAAAAACCGAGAGATACAGTTTAAAAATAAGTGGCGGCAGCGCTCCGTATCATGTGTCACAAAGATAATTTAAGAGTGCTCGCCCAACGAAAATTTGTAGCTTTCAAGGTTGTTCTTGTCAAAAATAAGGTTAAAGGATAAAACGGGATGCTATGGAGGCAATTTGATTGCGTATTTGGTCTGTATCTCTGTACAGGGGCGCGTGTAGCGCAGTCGGAGGAGGCGCGACTGTCGCGTGCACCCGATACCAGGTTCCTGGTTCGGATTTCCCGCCCAGGCCAACCAAGCCTTCCATCTCTCCGGGGTCGGTGAATTGGCACCAGACGTGTCTGGGAATGATAAAGCGCTGACTTGTTCATCGGCTGGCCACCGCAAGTCATTATATGGCCAAATACGCATTCATGTCGCCTCCACGAGATCCCGTAGAAGTAGAATGCGCTGGCGCATCCCAGAAGGGATTGAGTAACGCCGTCCTTTATCCTTTATCCTTTATTTGGTCTGTATAAACCGTGACCTGTTCATCCCTCCCAGACAGGTCTGCTACCAATTCACCGACCCGGGAGGGATAGAAGGTCTATTGAGGCTAGGAAATCCGAACCAAGTACTTGGAATCAGGTGCACGACAACGAGTAATGCCTCTAACTGCGCCACCAAGTCCAATTGTAACGTACATATAGGTTCAATCACCTACTCTTCCTTTCACCTTTAGTTCCTATTTGTTAGGGAGAGGCAAACTGTTGCATGTACACGAACTACCGGCAGTCCAAGCACCCAGCACTATTAATACTATTAATACTAAAGGTTTGGTCAGACTGGGCAGGACTCGAACCACGGACCTTGGACCGGAGCGCGGCGACAGCTGGCCTCTCCCGCGACTGCGCTATCACGCGCTCGAAAATATGCAGGGTGTCTCAAAAGTTCTGTCTGAGAAACTACATTAGTCAGCCTTATCAGAGAGTAAGCACTCGATCATATCCAACCTTTAAGCAATGCCGAGGACGATATTCGTAATATTATGACTCACGCAGGCGGGAGGAGGCCTTCAAAATTGGGGCTTTGTCGATGATCGAGGGCGGTGAGAGTGATCTATCCCCTCCGGGTTGCTATCATATAAATTATAATCAAAAAAATTATAAAGGTAGGCGTTAGTTAACGCCTCTTCGGGATGCGCCACGCTTCCGACTATACAACGACTTGCGATGGATAACCGATGGAAAACTCAAGGTTTTATCCTTCCCAAACAAGTCTTGCACCAATTAGCAGATCCAAAGAAGGCTAGGTTGACCTTTGCGGTAAGCTCTAACCAAAAAACCGAATTGGGTGCACGTGACAGCCGGAGCCTCCTCAGATTACGCTACCATGTGCTCTGCTACCACATTACTAGTATTATTTGCTACCAAATATAACAAAATATCAACGAAATAGACGCGTGGCGGTTCTGACGGAAGAGGCGCCGCCCATAGTGCTCTCCGACTCAACAGTTTTGACCAAGATTTCCCGCCCAGGCCAATGAAATCTTACGTCTCTCAGAAATCTATGAATTGCTGTCGGCTCTTCCTGGGAGCGATTAAACACTAACTAGCACAGTCACTGTATGCCTATTTAGGTTGCATATGCGATATCAAGTAGAAGCAGATCGCGTGGTGCATCACACATTGAGAAAAACTAAGGCAGATCTATTGTTTATCCTTTCAGCAAAATAGAAGCAACTGAAATGCAATATCAACCTGCTTGATATTCAATGATGACCCAATTATAATAATGTCGACAACGCATGAACGCTCATTCCAGCACTTCGATCTAGTACGAATTTCGATGCCCTACGTCGCTTTTGTTCAGTCGTCAAAAGTTGTATGGCCGTTGAGGTAACACGTTTCGCAGACATCGACTTGGTGAGAACCGCTACGTATTTTTTGTTGCCCCAGAGGCTTTTCCCTCACTAACGCATTAGCAGAATTTTTTAGGAAGCCTTGAGCCAACCAACGACTTTCTCGTCCCTCGAGCAAGGAGGACCCATTGTGCTACTCTTTGTGCAACTGAGGCACATGGAGATGCTGCGCGCGGGTTAACTATAGAATATCCTTAGCTAAGTTGAACACTGAACTTCGACTTTTCATGGACAAAGCCGAGACCAAGTGGGAGTCCATGAAAACGTACGATCTTCCAAAAATTGGCTGCCTAGATGAAAATCGAATGATGTCAATCTCGACCAATTTCAAAAAAAAAATCGATTTTTTGACAATTTCCCATCGAGGACGGAGGCGCTCCAGGCCGTACCTGCGCGGACGATGATGTGATCGAAAATCGTATTTTCGAAATTAGCCAAATTTTTTCGTTCGGAATCATATAGGGGTCCTTTAGGGCGCCTTCTAAGGGCTCCCCAGACTTCTGCGGCCTTGCCGCTGCCCTATCCTTCATCATAGGGCAGGGACGCAGAGCTCGCCGCCAGCGGCGTCCCTGCCCTATCCTTAACCACAGCGGCGAGCGACGTTGCCGCAGAACTCTGTGGGGGCCTTTATACTTGCGGCGTGATGATCGGCATAGCTATCGATTTTTCGCGCCGCCCGGCGGCGCCGCATCGTGTTTATACTCCGCCGCCGCAAAACACCACACTTGACGGAATTTTGGATTACGGTATTCGGCGAATCGCGCCGCTGGAAGGAGGGGCGCGGCGCGGCGCGATCAGCCGCGGCGGACTCGGTGATGAGTCGAAAATTTCACCATCGTGGTAAGAAATTGCTATGTCCTTTGCATTTTGGTCCCGCAGAAGTGCATCTCTAGGTCGGGGTGGAGGGGGAGGGGTCTGTTTGTTATGAACATTGCTCTGTGCTCTTGTTTCGCAACTCGTTTCGTTGGTTTGTTTCGTAAGTTTGCAAAACAGAGGTGAGAAAATAGGCGAAATGGACAAAAGAGGAAGGAAAGCAAATGATTTCCGCGCTAAATTCGCAAAGCAGAGGTCGAAATGGGCGGAAAGAAAAAAGAGCGAGGAAAGCAGCAATAAATGGAAAGAGTGACTCATGGAGTGTCTCTGTCGTCATCATCGGCGCACAGTCCGTAGTAGTACGCAGAAGTTCGTGGCCGCGCGTCACTGACGCCCCCCTTTCTAACTGCAATCGCGCAGCGGCGCGTCAGATTCGGAGCGCGGCGCGGCCGGCCGCGCCGCGCTCAGAATTGACGTGCCGCTGCGCGGCGGGAGTATAAAGCGCGCCTAGGGCGCTGATTACGAAACCGACGTCCGCTTTTGAAAATTCCTCCGATTTCGGCAGGTTAGCTGCCGTTTGTGAGTGGTCTCCTGCCGTAGTCGTCCAAATGAACTTCGCCATCGTGTTCGGCACCCCGAATAAGTCCCCGCACCTATACGAAGTTTGAACAAAATCGGTGATCCTGACCCGAAGACCCTCAATCATCCAGAAGAAAATCCAAAACGTAACGAAATCGGCCGAGTTTTCAAAAACGGACGTCGGATTCGTAATCAGCACCCCAAATAACCCCTAGATGATTTTGGACGAGAAAATTTTGCCAATTTAGAAAATACGATTTTCGATTACGTCATCGCCAGCTCAGGCTCGGCATCGCCCCGTCCTCGATTGGAAATTGTCAAAAAAACCGATTTTTCTAAAATTGATCAAGATTGACATCATTCGATAGAGCGTTTCGTGCTGAACAGAATGGTGTTATAGCGAGTGTCGAGAGCTCAAATCTGGGCGAGTACAAGAAACTCTAACCGCTAGCTTCCGCCGCTCTAAAATGGCAGCTGGTGCTAAGGCAGTTTAGGAAGCTGAGAAGTTCTGAGCACGTCATCGTAAAGTACCTTAAGCACTCTGTTTGCATACGCATTTCAAAGCCGTTTGTTCGCCGGGTGTTCCCATAGTGGTGCACCGAAATTGGAAAAAAATGCGTCACACAAGCCTCACTTGCATTTTCGCACACCTGTAGGGTTGCCTCCTCCTAAGATCTACGATTCTACGATCAACGACTTGGAGCCGAAACGATTTGAACCTGAAAGAGTTATTGCGCTCCGAACACGCCCGCGCGTGCAGTTTGAAATAGTCGCCCCCTCGATTGAAAGGTTCGATTCTGTACGCATTGTTCATGACGCACTCCAAAGGCTAGCTGGACAGCTTTAGAGCAATTCCTTAGTAGAACGGCTGGAAATTCATGATAGAACTCCGCAAGCGCTCACTCTACCAGTTGTCGAACACACTCGATTGGTAGGTTAATCTCTATACGCATTGCACACAGCGCACACTTTAGTATCGCTGGGATAGATTGGAGCAATTCCCAACTAGGGCGGCTGGAAATTTCTGATAAAATTCTCCAAACGTTTCGAAATAGTCTTGAAGGCTTTACATTTTCCAGTAAGGGAAGATAGAAGCGGATTGAACATGCGTTCTCTCACTCGATTGATGGGTTCGATCCCATATACATTGTGCACGGCGCAATCTCAAAGCATACCATGCATGACAGAGCACTGACAACGTACGCAACGCTTTTGATACTCCGAAAGCGTCACATGCACATCCTGGAAAATAAGGTGCTCTAATAGCAAGAGCCTGCCCTAGTCATTTTTTAGGCCACCCACGGCGAAAATGCGGTGGCCTGGTAAAGTTTATATATGTTTGTGTAGATATCGAGCAGTCGAATCAAACGTTGCCAACAGTTTCTCAAACAGCTTAAAATTAAAGGAGCCTTGAGCATGCGACGGTTTGCGACAGAAATCTGTCGCAAACCGTCGCATGCTCAAGACTCCTTTAATTTCGACCGTCTTTTTGTCTTCTTTTTGACCGTCGTCTTTTTCACCGCGTGGCGCGGGCGGTATTGTACTTATGAAGCGAACGGCAACTATTATCGGAAAAGCGATCCTAAAGACTTAGGATATATCCGTGTCTCGCAAGCAGTTAAACCATGTAATCAAAGCAGAATGTGCATATTTTAGGGCAAGCTCGAGCGGGCAAGGAGCGCACAACAGAGGGTCGAGGGTTTTCCATTTCCTCCGTGCTCCCTTCATCAATCACTTCTGGTATTCTCACATCTTCAGCCAGTAGCTCATTCAGCTCTACATTCATTACACCTCCTCGCTCGTTCCTTCGTCTTTCTCAATATGCATCCTTCTTCCAGATCCGATAGATTTAGTGGATCGCTTGCTTCTCGTCAGCTACCAACACTTTGCTGTTAGTTCTCGGATTCACTCATTGTTAGCTGCTTGCCATTTGACGTCAGCTTCCATAAATGCTTAGGTTCATTTATTAATCCCTTAATAAAAATCAGACAAATCAAACTAGTAAATATCGTTACCTACATTTAATTTTGGACGCTTAACTCATGTTCAACGAAGACTCCGAGGTAATAGCTAGTAGACAGAAAGAGCCAATCACACAATAATCAAATACTTGCCCACGAACTCACTTAGTCACCTCAGATTGGCTAACATTTTTTATGTCAGCCCCATACTCGACTATCTAGCTCAAACAAAACAACTCGTCGAAAAAGATTTATTGGGAAGTGCTTCCTAAGACGCTTTGATCTCTTGAGTCTTGTCTTGAGTCGGAAAGGATGATTAGATCAGTAAAATGGTACTAGAGCTGTTATGAGGGGTAGGACATTGAACGCCATCGGTTGGCCGCCATTACAACGCACTGTATGTATAGACCAAATACGAATTCAAAATATTTAAATATTTCTTCACGAACTGTGTCCGTTTACTTTGGCGTAAACAAGAAATTCAACATCCCTTCCAATCGTTCTTCTCCTTCATCTTCAGCGTTTGTCACTCTTAGCGGCGGGGTCCGCTCTTCGGGTATGATGGTGCCAGCTCGATCAAAAGCTTGATCCGGGTGGATACCAGCTTCCTTTAAGTCCATGTGCAATGTATCAACCCAGCGTTGCCTACGCCATCCTTCAGGCCGTTTTCCCGGAACACCTATGTTGAGGCCAGTCTTCCGAACGGTGTCGACATTCGCACGAAAAACATGGCCATATCACCGTAGGCGAGCTTCACGTAGCTTACCGGCAATCATTCCCACTCAGTCGAGCTTGGTGAGCCGCCGCATTCTCAATTTCTGGCATCGCCTATACGATTGTTACTACATGGCCATACCTCTTCCCGTTGTCTTTAGTGGCAAGGAGACGAAGCATACTCAAAGCAAATTTGCTACAATCAACGGTATACTCTCCTCCGTTGCTTTGTGATTCGTGAGGTTCTTCGGCTATCTGTTCGTTCGCAAATCGATAATGGTCTCCCCTGCTCGCGCTCTCCGAACTGCAGCCCAAGGCACACCGACTTTCACGAACGGGCAGTCCACAGAAGCTGCCAATGGACCAATCGAACAATTTCGAGCCATTCTAGAAAAAGACGGACGCCCACGTGCACTAAGCTAATGGTTGAGTTACTCATAGAAACAACATCATCAAGATGGCGTATGAGTGTAACGCCACCTTACTAAAGAAAATCCGCTTACTCAGAGAGGAAATGCCTTTTCGAAAGAATAAATTAGCAAGTTGGAGCGAAGCCAAACCTCTGGCGTATGGAGATATTGCGAATATGGTCCAAACGTGTGACACCAGCTGTCCAACACAACATTTTTGTTTCCAATACGCTTAGCGGCTCTCAACCTCCTTCCTTGAAGGCCAGCACTCAGCACCGTATCGCTACTGGGTAGTTTTGTAATTAGTTTTTTGATTTAAGGCGCTCTGGTATCTTTTTGTCGCACAAAACTCCTGTAATTGAGCGCCATTTGGACCGCACTGCGCTCGCGTGCGGCTTTTCGAACGTCAGACTACCATCAGACGCAATTGCAGATCCGAGGTACTCGAATTGTGTCGCTCCTAAGAGCGCAGTGCCATTGATCTCAATGGGCCTAGTGTCGTTTACGTCTGTGGTCAAGTACTCAAATTTTTTGACGTTTAGCTTGAGCACGAACGCCGCCAAGCGGTCACACCAAGCTTGCACAAGTTCGGCTTTCTCTTCACTGGCAATCATTACGTCATCTGCATAAAGCAACGTCCAAGGAGTAGGTTTCTGAAGGTCTCAAGAAAAGGCATTCGTTCCGACAATGAAAAGGAGTGGGGAATGCGCCGAACCTTCATAAATACCGACGGAATTCGGAAACTCGGTCGATGCGCCGGCTGGCGCTCGCACTTGACTGTTAGGACCAGAGTAAAGAATGCGCACCCACTCAATAAGCTCTTCGGGAGCACCGTGCTGTCGTAACGCTCACCATATGACATCACGCGGTACACCATCGAACTCTTTCTCCAGGTCGAGAAAAGCAAGATGGAGCGGATTTTGTTTTTCGCGATATCATTTTATAAGAAGGTCAACAGCATGAATGGCGTCGATGGTGCCACAGCCGACTATCCAAGCCACACTGGTTGGTGGAAAGCCGGACGATCTCGCCAATACCTCCATCCACAATTCGAATATTTTTATACTGTGCGAGAGCAATCGGATTGGACGGTAACTTGTGCAGCCCACGGGCTGCCCTTCCTCTTCCAGATCGAGATCGCCGTGCTTTGCTGCAAACTGCCAGGAAACTTATTTTCCTTCAACGACCTGGATGAAAAACTTCGTCAGCCCCTCGACCTCCATAGATCTACGGGTAAGTCGTCGGGACCTGTTGCTTTATCAGGTTTCATCTTCTTCAAAGCCTCTTCCGTTTCCTCCACGGTAATTTTTTTGCATATGACCGTGCCGTCGGAAGGATGCAAGGGATTAGCGGGTGGGCAAACCGTACAGTTGAAGTTTTCTCGAAATAGTCATGCCATAGTTCCATTCGTTTTGTGGATCATCAGTAGATGGTCATTCTCGTTGTTGATGCTAAAAAAAAACTCCTCGATATCCTCGCTCTGGCGATGGCGTGCTTTGGCCAGCCGATAAAGTTGTCCTTCACCATCGCACGTCTCCAATTTCTCGTTGACAACATCATAATGAGACGCTTTTGCAACGACAATAGCCTTCTTGGCCGCCCCTTAGCTTCTTGGTATATATTCCAATCGTCGGCTGTCTTGTCGCTGAGAAAAGCGTGGTATAGTATCTCTTTGACTTTTCCCTTGATGTGATTAGTCCACAGCTACGCCGGCTTCTTGACCTTACGCCGTCCAGGCTTCGTCATGCTCAGCTCGGAACGTGCAGCTTGTAGTATAGTATCGAATCGTTGCACGTTTCCATGTTTCCTCAACAGAGGTAACCGTCGAGAACCGAATGCGAGCAACAATAGCGAGATCCTTGCCTGGACCGCTTCGCCCGACCTGCCTCAGCCGGGGGGGGGGCGAACTGTGCAGATCAGCGGACGGTGCTGCGTTGCGACAGTCGCGTATGGCATAACCTTCGCATCTGTGACCATCCTTCGATCGCGATGCTTGGGAAGGACAAAGTCAATCTGCGCCTTGGTATTCCCACAATAGAAGGACACGAGATGGGAGTCACGCTTTCGAAACATTGTGTTCGCTATGGTGAGATTTAGCGAGTCCGCATACTAATGAATTCTTCACCATCAGCACTGCGCGCCCCATAACCGAAACGGCCATGGCAGCTGTGACCATCTCTCGCAGTCCCAACGTGACCGTTGAGATCACCTGCGACAACGACAACGTCTTCTGACGGCACCTCTGCTGTCTTCATATCAGGAAGGGTCCAAGTTCGTCCTTGGCTCGTTCGGAGCAGCCTTTCCGCGCAAATATAAAAAATACGCCAAATATGCACATAAACACATTACGTTTTCACGACGTTGTTCGACGATATCGTTGGACACCATTATAAAAATAGTTCATGAAAAGTTATCAAACATTCAGTAGTATTAGTCCTTGAGCCCACTAATATCTGTCGAAGACGGTCCATGGTGACTTCATTAGTTACTGTTTTAATATATCTAACAAATAATACAAAAAAAACTGTAAAATTATTGCACTCCCTGGGAAAATACACGCGGTCAAACGCGTCATTCACGAGAAAATCACGCGTGTCGTGAAAGGGTTAACATATACATGCATAAAACACGGGAGGTCTAAGGGCTGACCGCCCTCAGATCTTCTGTGCTTAATCCTCCGTGACAAGATATTCTTTCCGATGCTGTTTTTTAGACTCGATGCATCTACGCCCCATGGAACTAGTCAGGCATGGGGAAATCGGAGCAGAGAGAAATGAATGGCGAAATGTGCAATCCATCGTAAAGCTTCGCTCGCATATACGACCGAAGAAGGCATTCGGATTTTGGCCAGCATTGTACACGATCTCCACATGATCTCCACTCAATGAATTTTTACTTATCCTGTAATCCTTCTCGGGAAGAATCTCGTAACAATCGTTCCCAAGCATAGCGTAGGAGTGCTATATTTATTGCGTCACAGTTACTAGAACTCCCTTTTTCCTTTTTTGCGTTGTCAACCGCAAGTAGATTAATTCAATCTAACTTCAAACTAAGGTTGGCCGGAAAGCTCTGGCGATTTTAGTTGAACCACTTTAAAGCTGCGTGAATTGTTCCAACAGGGTAAAAGTTGGGTGGTCGGCGTTCTAGAAAGGCCGTCTTTGCGTGGTCTTTATTTGCGAATGTTCTACCAGCGAGGAAGTTCTGAAATTCGTTAGAAATGCGCATGAAGGGTGAGTATAGTAAGGCAAAAAAAACTTCAACTCCTAGTTCGTCTAATTTTTGCATGGGCATTTGCGAAACGAGTGGACGGGCATTGCCGTGCAAAATAATGGGATCTGTTGACCGGTGCCGGCTGCACCTCAGGTAATTTTCGGTAAATCTCGTTGATATCGTCATAGTAGGACTCGACAGTGATGGTTCGGCGTAGTTCCAAAAAGCTGTAGTGAATCACCCACTGGATATCAACCCACTGCCCTGATCGTCACCGGTTTCGTACAGAACCCACTTTTCACCACATGTGGCGACACGATTAAGAAACGGTTCGTTCTGATTCCCGAGAAGCAGGGAAAAACAGATTTCGAAACGCGACAATTTCTGGCGATCACTCAAATCGTGGGGCACCCACTTTTCACCTTTCACCTTACCGAGGCGTCTCAAAACACTCGTAAAAGCAGTCTGTCTGTATCCTAGATCTTCCGCAATCTCGCGGACTGTTTGCGATGGATTGACTTCCACGAAGGCCTAGTTACTGTAGGTCTGCCGCTTCGGGATGCACCTTCAAGGTTGAAAACTTCAGAACGAAATTTCTCGAGCCACCGTTGCACGGTCCTTTCTCCAACACTATTAGGCCCCCGCAAATGATTGATTTGCAGGGCTGTTTCGGCTGCGGATTGCCCAGTTTGAAGATGAAATAAAATATCGTTGGGAATTGCTCTTTCGACATATGTGCTTTAAGAAGTCCTCGAGAAAACACAAGTACTACGCATAGGTGAAGCACAAATTACTCCGTCAGATAAAGCGACGAATTCTGTATTCGATGTTATATAAAAATACGTAACAAGTAGGTTAATTGAATATTGATTCAGTAATAAACGAACGAAAAGCGGTTGCACAAAAACCGCAGTACTTTCCGGCCAAGCTAATATTATACATTTCGGACAGCTAACAAGTTCTGGAGAAATTAGATATCCATTTTCCACAGAAGTGACCTCAAGGGATCGCTGCTGTAGATGGGAGGTCTTCAGCACAAAATCCTTCATTTTTTCTTCGCAATATATAATAATTATGTAGACTAATGACGCCATATGACATAGGCCAACTTTCTTCACCCAACTAACCAATTCACACTATAAATTACTCCTTATCGTGGCTGTGTAGGCCAATATCCTGTCTTTATGAAAATTTGAATAGCATTATAAACTCTTTTCTCGAATTCATTTTTGAGCAGAAGATGCCCACAAAATTGTTGTTTTCACACGAAATATCATAGAAGCAGTCAGGAAGGCACCATCAATGACTATAGCTACCACTTTACCTATCACGACGTCTGCCAGCATCTTGTTCTGAAAGAGAAGTAAGGAAGACAATGTTTCAGACATTGAGGCGTTTCTCCGTAGTGAAACTTTTCCCTCAATTTTCAACTCCCGCAGATGACCGCGCAAAGGCTTTCGTCCAGTAATACGAAACATTTCCAATCTGCCTATTTTATGTTTTGTTAATAAGTAGTGTCATCACACATATTATTTGTACATATAATACCTAAGCTATGCTGCCATACGGTCAGTTTTTCTCTCTCAAATTCTGTTTTTTTTGTTTGTTTTTTATTTCCTATAGTTTCGGATCGAAGGCTGGACTTGGTGGCATTTTTCAAGATAAGTGTAAACTGGTCATATGTCCCCTGCTGTCGGCAAAGCCGACCATTTTAACCCTCCATTTCGCCCCTTTTGAGGCGCGCGCGTTGATCACAAACGTGACCCATCGATAATCGTTGAGGTCGTGTGCGGGAGTGGCGGGAAGCGAGCATCGGTGAAGGGGGCGAGGACAGTGGCCAGCAGTTCTTCAACGGTGCGGCGGCTTTTGTCTTCTCACATTTGTCTCATCACTTTGTCGACCTTCCGGTGTCTCAGTCGGGAACTGTGTTGGAAAGCGCTTGTGTCTCAAGTCAGGGAATCAGTTGGGAGGCGCTGACTTTGAAACCATCTCCATTCGTCTAGAGCTAGCGAGGAATAGAGCGATAAAAGCACTAGGGGAGCAAGTTCTAATCACGTGGAAGTCTTAGCGGGTTAGTGACCGCCTGCAGCAGCCAACGGGGACTCTCCACTCGCCAGGTCAAGCGGTATTCACCATTTGGGCTACTCTTCATTGATCTCGTGTTACTCGTTCTTGTTGCTATTATTCATATCGTCGTTATTGTTGTGTTAATTAGTTACAATAAAGGTTTAATTACCCAAGTTCGAGGTTTCGAAACTGCGGTTGTGGCCGTGCATATTTCTACGTTAAACCGCGTGGCATCTAGTGATTAGGCGAGCAAGTTGCAGTGTCACCGCAGTCGATTCGAAACCTGCTCTCTAAACAAATTAACTCGAATTAAACTTCGCAAGGATCTTTCGGCTACCGGCGGGCATTATGTTCTCTTTTTCGGTTAACGCTACGCTATCTGAAGGCGTACATCGGAAAATGAGGACTTTTAGGAATTCGATATTATAGCACTGAATGGATTTGGTAGCTGTAGCTAGTAGTACTAGTACTAGTAGCTGGTGTCCACCCTGATCTAGCGCTGGATCGGGAAAGGTGGCGTCATGACACCAGGATAGCGGACCCCGCCACGGAGCGGGACAAACGCTGAGGAAGAAGAAGAAGAAGAAGCATTGAATGGATTTAGTATCTCTCGCTTTCCTTTAAATTTGGGGACTCCATTTTCACAACAATCATTCTCGAATCCATTAAAGATTTCCTCAATCTTGGAACTCTTATAAATATATTTACATATTTTTGCGCACACTAAGGGGATACTTGCTTTCGATGGGTTTCCTGATAAAATAAAATTGCAATATTAATCAATGCAAAAGTGATGCCCAATATGAATTCTGCTGTCTGAACCGCCTATGCCTACATATGTAGTTTGCTTACGACTTAATAAAGACTACTGGATCCAGAATCGTGGATCCCTTGAACGTCTAAAATGTTCAAGCTTCCATGCCCATTGGTTGTGCTGCAATTGAGACGGTCTAGTGAATTCTATTTTACATCCATTAAAGCGACATAGCCCCAAATCGAACGTTTTTGCGATTCTTCGCGCTCGTTTTAGGTTCATTACACCCCGACAAAAATCATCCAAAGCAGAGATGGTCACTTCAAGAGCAATAGGTAGCATTTCGCAGATCGCCGCTTTGATTTCAGTGGTCATTAGTTCGAAAATCAGTGCTCCATACTTGTTTTACAAATCGTTTATAATGCCTGGCTTCTAAAAGGAAAATACCTCCAGCATCTTAACTTGGGTCGGTTATTTCGGTGTGATCTAAGGCCGCTTAGCATTATGGCGAATGTTATCGTAAAATGGGTTTGTCGTTTGTTGTGTTTGTTTCTTTATGGGTTTATTTTTGAAGGCATAGTCGTTAAGGGTAAATCAGGTCTGCATGTTGCGTATTAATGCTGTATCAGACAGAATATGGTGTCGTTTGAGAGAACAACAAATACTCACACAGCAAAGGGATGTAAGCTGAGTCTCAACTAGAACTTCTTCCGCAAGAGGGCCTTATATTAAACATGTATTCCTGTAGAACAGGCTGGAACGGTCTGCCTCTACTGGACGTAATGTGAGCAATATGCAAATTCAGATCCGTTTGCCACCAGTGAAAGGAAAAAGCGTGACAAAAGCTATCGAACAGCGCTGATTTATAAGGAATGGGAAATGGGATCTAAGAACGATTAAGACGATCATGGCACTAGAAATCATTTTATAGCACTGAAAAGGCTCCTTTGAAGGGAAGCATTTTGGTCCTTGTCTTTCTTGTCCTCGAAACGTCTATGTTGTTCTTGGAAGAGACAATTACTTATAATTATTTTATAATTATTTGTAAGTGTAAACATCAATATCTAAAACTGAACATTATCAGAAAATGTTGCACATTTCATTTCATGCAGGTAACAGAAAGGATGGCGGGAGAGCTAATCCTCAATCCTGGATAAACTTCATGTTGAAATCGTGAAATTAAAGGTCACGTTTCAAAAACTTCGGAGGCGCCTTTCTGTGATGGTCTCCAAAAAAGGGTCTCTTGTGTTACTCAGTGAGATTAAGGAAAAGATGTTGAAGGGGCCTGGCTGCTATAACCACTGGATAGTTTGAAAGCAAAGTGAGAGGTGCTTGCTAGCGCAGTCGAAGGATGCGCCTACTGCTTCCAGTTCAAGGTTCTTGCTTGGAATTTTCCACTCTGACCAATCAAGCTTTCAATTGCTCTTGAGTCGGCGAGTTGCCACCATACTTGTTTGGGAAGGAAGAAGCACTTACTTATTCATCAACTGACAACTGAAATTCATTGCATGAGACAAAATACCCATTTAAACTGCCTCCAAGATATCCCGTGGAAATAGAATGCGTTGCGTATTCCGGCAAAGGGATAGAATAATGGTGATGGTCTTTATGCTTTATCCTCAAGGCAAAGGATTCCAGGTCTTAAATCATACAAATAAAGCGGGCTTTCACTCTGTCAGGCTCGCAGCTGAAGATCTCCTAGCAGCTCGTTGCTTCTAACAATTACAAGACAGCATTTTTGCGATGAGCTATAGCACGCAAGGCGGCAACTGATGTTTCTCACCTCCCTCCATGGGAGTAAGCGAAGGACAACTTTCGGGAGCACAGCTAGTCGGTTCTTTATGTCTCGTGGGAGTCGAACCGACTGCGCTTACTCTGAATATTTCGCTTATCATCGATCATCTTTTCTTTCGAACTCTCCAATGATTAAAGCAACCACGCCTCCTCGACATCTTCTCCTTAATCTCACTGAGTAAGTCACAAGAGCCTTTTCTGAAGACCATCACAGAAGGGCAACTCCAAAGTTCTCGAAACGCGCCCTTTGAATTTCATGATTTCAACATGAAGTTTATCCAGGATTGAGGATTAGCTCTCGCGTCATCCTTTCTGTTATTTGGACGGAATGAAATGCGTAACATTCACTGATAATGTTCAATTTTAGTCTATTAATATTTACAACTAAAAATAATCGTAAAATAATTATACGTAATAACTATCTATTCCAAGAACAACATAGATGGTTTGAGCACAAGAAAGGCAAGGACCAAAGTCCTTCCCTTCAAAGAGTCTTTTCAGTGCTATAAAATGAATTCTAGTGCCATGATCGTCTCAATCGTTCTTAGATCCCATTTCTCTCCTTTAAGTTATACATATCAGCGCTGTTCGATGGCTTTTGTCACACATTTTCCTTTCACTGATGGCAAAGGGATCTGATTTGCATTTCGCTCACATTACGTCCAGTAGAGGCAGACCGTTCCAGCATGATCTAAGGAATACGTGTTTTATATAAGGCCCTCTTGCGAACGAAGTTCCAAGTCAGGTTTTGCTTATATCCCTTTGGTGTGTGAGAATTTCTTGTTTTCTCGAAGGACACCATATTAAGTCTGATACACCATTAATACGCAGCATGCAAACCTGATTTACTCTTACTTATGACGGCCATGCCTTCAAAAGGAAACCGTAAATTTAAGATAACATTTATCTCCATGTATTGCGCATTGTGCGGTTAGCTAAGTGAGTTTACATTCAAAGGAAAGTTTCATAATGCGCACGGCATCCCGAATGCCAACCCATGCACTAGGTGCTGAAACTAAATTATTTTTCAATCCTTATTTCAAGTAGGTGGGATTATTATTATATTCTATTATACGTTCGTGACACTTCTGCATAGCTGTTAATCACAGCTTGCCTCGTTCATATCGCAGTCGCAGTTCATAGTGATAGACTACGTTCCATTCCGTTTTTGTTCTGCTACTTTTCTTCGTAATCTCCACAAGAAGTCGCTTTATCAGCGTTGCGTTTTTGTTTCGTAGGCAGATTTTACGTACTCATGGAAACCAATATTCAGCTATCGTAAATATTTTGTTGTAAAGGCCCTGTAACGGCTACCAATGAGTGTCGCCGAAAAATTTCCATAGTGGTGTTATTATTGCTTCCTTCATTACATACCATTGTTGTTATCGCTTTATTCCTCTTATTTTAAGTGTGGAACACTTCTCATGATAGATAAAAAGGAAAAAATAACAAAGTAAGAAAGGACCAGTTGAAACGGGTTGTAAAGATACGCTATAACCGTCACGAATAAACATCTTTACTCATTATTGTACTAATACGCTTTTATTTTTTCATCATCATCAGCATCACTCAATCACGCTGTACTCCCCACTTCTTTGACATTACTCTCCTCTTCCACATTTCGTAACATTTTCCGCCCTATCGAGAACCAATTAAGTACGCTCCGTACTCTAATTGCAAGTGTGCCAAAATTGTCACGCATTCAGTGGTTTGAAGGAAAAGGAAAGCCTAAACTGTCCTATCCTAGCCACGACATTAATTATAGAACATCACAGCATATAGATTATCTGACGCGCTGTGCTGTTTATAGAAAATTAAAGGTTTTATGTCTACATTATACATACAAAACGAGTGATCGTAATAACCCGCTATTATTACCCGCTAATCAGAAGTGCCATTTGCAGTGCCTGAGATTTCTTGCGTTCCTCAATCAAAGGTCCACTTCTCTACATATGCCTCGCTTACGTCTTTCTTCCCGCCATCTCGGCTTTCGGTTTAGAAATCCCTATTTAAAAATAAATTGACTAGTTCTAGAGTTACAACTACGAAATGCAAGCCATTCTAACTGCTCAAGCACTGCGCCTTCTACAGCACCTTTCAATCGGAACCCTGAAGGAATACGTTCTCAACACGCGAAGGGAAAACAAAACACGACTTCTCTCAGGGGCTTCCCGCAAACCGCGCTTAAAAATTACGGAAACAAGCTGTCCCGAACAAATCGCACGGATTGTTTTAACTGGATTAGTTCGCTAAAAAATCGACTCTCTGTTTCACGTTTTGTTTCACTGCTCTTCAACTGAGGCACTGTGAATTCGTATTTGACCCATGGAATGAGGTCCAACCGATGCAAAATGCAATCTCTTCCCAAGAACAAAGCGCGTTCAGAACGAACTCACCGACCAGAGATGACTGCTGGCTGACCTGAGGACCTATGATCCATTCGCGGTGCAAGGCGAAATTATGCTCCTTGCGACTACATTCAAAGAATGAGGATAAAGGGCGGTGTTAAACAATCCCTGTTTATTATGCGCCGTTCTGCTTCTACTTCGGGATAACTGAGAAGAAACTTGATTGTGTATTTGGTTTCTACGACGACTTGCGGCACATAGCCGATGGGCAACTGTTTGTTCCTGAATTGACAATTGTTTTTTCCTTCTAGGAAAAGTCTGACACCAATTCTGTGGGCTCGACGGGCTTGAAGGGAGACACCTTTTCAGGTAGAACCCTGCAAAAGAAGAGTTGTTTGTACCATCTTCATGGTAGGGATAAGGAGAAGGTAAAGGACAGCGTTAGTCAATCTCTTTTGGGATGCACCACGCATTCTACTTGTGCGGGATGTCGTGGAGGCGATTTGAATTCGTATTTGGCCATGCAATGACTTGCGGTGGTCAGCCGATTAACGCATCAACGCTCTGCCTTTCCTAGACAAGTGTGGTGCCAATTCACCGACCACGGAGGGATGGAAGCCTTGGTCGCCTTGGCGGGATTCGAACGAAGAGCCTCAAGTGGCGCGCACTACAGCCGGCAACTCGTTCGACTGCGCTATTACATACATACTACATACACGACCACCGACTACATTATGAAGCTAAATCAATCTCTCGTCATTAAAGAACAATGTCTAAACTTATGTGACTTTCCTCATTGCCCTTGCTTTCATTAGTTAGTTGGTTCTGGATGGTGACAGAATGGGCACAGTACACATTTAATGAGTCTAATAAACTTCCGCGGATCACAACACAAACGAATATTAAACTAGCCTCTCAGAAGATTTGTGCGAACACGCTGGAAGTTCCAACTTTTGTGGTTAATATTCAATCACAGAATTATATGATAATGAATGAAAGTCTGAGTTTACCAAAATATTCTTCGGATGGTCAAGAAATATTTCACATGCGGCGGAGGTTCTTCAGATATTCCTAGCTGACGCGCTCTCCAAAATCGACGTTTCCATTGCTACTGGAAGCGGTCAAGTGGCAATTCTGTGTCCAATATGTTCTTTATGCCTCCGCGTTTTGCATTTTCCGATAGTGCACTCATTTCAGGCCGAATCGAACGCTCATGACGATGTTTAGGTGAAATTGCGTCGGTATTGGATGTGAAAAAGCCTATGAGTGGTTGTGCCTGAGAGCGTATATTCTATCTAAAAAACTCAAAGTAAACTAACATCTTCCTAAAGAATTTAAGGGCTGTACCATCCGAAACCGGCACAACAGGTTTATCCCTCTACTAATCGAGGTAATCTATCGCCTGAACATAACTCTTTCAGCATTTCTATGTTGCCTACTGTACTTTTTTAGAAATTGATTCACAGGGGAAGTGTCACAAGAATACGTAGAACATTGTTTGGTCGTCAATTCGTCTACTTTTAAGGTATATTTGGTTTATTAAAAAACAAGAAAGCATCAGTTGTTTACTTTTGAGATATCTACTTGATTGATTGCATGAGTGTTATTTTTTTACGTATTCTCGATGAAGCGTTGCATGGATTTTTACATACAGATTCGCTGAACCTGTAGTTTGGTCTACACGAAAACCCACGCAATTCCATTTAACCAGCAGTGGTTGCTTGATATTTCTAAGCATACACTGAAAAAGAACGGCGCTTCCTGGTGAACAAAAAACTTGGATTCTTACATTACTTACTGTTCAATAGAAAAATTCACCAAAACAACTTCCTTCAGCTTGGAACGAAACGGAATAGTGAAATTCGCTACAGCTGGTACCACTACTAATCGCCGCTCTTATCCCGAGGGTGGATTATGGATTTAAAGACCCAAATGGTGGATGGATGCAGTTGATTGGCATTTTGTGAAGGCTAGTTGTGGCATCTATGACTCGTTAAGGGAAAGAAAACGACAAACAGCATGGTTACCTAAATCTCTGTTTCAAAATTCAAGTTAGGCTGTAAGTTTTATATCTAACTTTGAGCAATCAGAAGGAGCGCATAATAGCATAAAACTTCGTTGAAGATAAACAAAACGCCCATAAAAACCTTGCAGAATGTGCAAGAGTTCTCCAACCAGAAGGTCTGTGCTTTGTTGCGCTGCAATATAAACAATAAACTTTCCAATAGCTGTGAGGGCCTCTCAAAGAGTGTAAAAGTTATTGAGACTCCCTGTATAAGATGACCCTTGCGGATAACTGCCTTCGGGTTAGTTCATATGAGCATCCTGTAAAAGTTGAAAGGTAGAAGTGTTTCCTTCAAAAATATTAACTGGATTGCAGCCCTCCCTCCCGTTACCCGCCCGACTTTAGTCCCGTAATTTGAAGCACCTGTTCGTTGACGACCGAGTTGGCGTAGGCGATCATGTTACCGCTCCTACGTCGAAGTGAAATGAATTACTAAGCAAGTGCTCATCCTTGTGCACAAGAGAACATGAGAAGAATGTCCGAGCATCTGAAGCTGTCAAATCATTATGATGAATGTTTGGACAATAGATCCCAGCGCACTGAAGCTGATTTAATCGATTTCTGATTCGCATTCTTCCATTTGGATTGTAGAGCTGAAATAATATTCCCTTGTTTAGCTTCCCCTTTTATTCACTTCGTTTTAAGGAAGTATACATTGGACTAAATCATAGCGTCCCTGCTATCGGACACCCTCTTCACAGGGAGCTTAGCTCTCACTAGAGGAATCCTAATCATCAACTGCGGTGCTATTTGCTATAGTCTGACGTATTGCGTCTATAACCAAACCTGCTTAGTGAAGAACGGAGACGCTAGCGAACCAGTGGTTGAATGTTTGCTGATGTTGGGGGCTCCTTTGTAGAGATCAACGTCTATAATAATGTCTTGAACCTAGATATTGCTCATGACAATGACTACTCGTGCAACTATTTAGATAAGGAAATAAAGAGCTCAGGCAAACGATTAACCACTAAGCTTTATGATAAGGCAGATTCCTTTAATTTTAGTATCAAGAGATTTCCTCATTTCGATGCCAATCTGTCATCTAATATCAAAAACGCTACGATCTATGCAGAAATTCTAAGAATTGCACGCACCCGTAGTTTTAAAGATGATTTTGTAACTAGACTTTTACATACTAAAAGGCAGCTGTTTGAGTCAGGATATGACAGTAACTTTTTCAATTGCTCGTTATTTAAATGTATTCATAAAAACAAATTTATCCAATATAAATACGATCTAGGTCACTCTAAAATTCAAATAATGGACTCGTTATGTAAATGCTTTGATCAGTGTTGTTTTCAACGGTTCATTAATTTTATCACGTCTTGAAATCCTAGTGCATAAACTATAAAAACATACTCCCTAATTTATTGTGCTCGTGGTGGTGGACTTGAGGGGGTTTGGTGGTTCGACGTGGAGGTCTACCTCATCATTATTTCCTCCTTCACCTTAACTAACTCCTTCCTAACAATCCTTCCCCTTTTCTACTAATCCATTCCCTTCCCCTTGGTGGATCTTCTCGTTGAGCCACGTTGCGCTCTCCGTGCCACTGCTGCGAGTTGCTCTATCTATTCTAATTTACTGCTACCCTTCTTACATCTCCTTAATACCTTTCATTCAAGGCTTATTCTTTTCTGGTGGTATCTTTATAGCGTTAATTCTCTATAACATTTTAAACTTGCTTCTTTACGTTCAATCGTTGCTCGCCAAGTCCAACTTCAACAGGAGGAGCTCAGGTTAGTTTACAGCAGCAACTCCTTCTTCCTTCCGCTCCCTTACTGATGAGCACAGGGGGAAGGATACTCTGCCTGTTTGGTTATCGTCTAAGGGCCCGTGCGAAACGAAAACCAAACTAGTTCTTTGTTTTTCATACTTTCATAATTAAATTATCACAATTATATGGCTTTACTCATTTATCACTTCTCTTCTCCTAACCCCACATAGGACAGGAAATGGCAACCTATAATGCGTAAAGACCATCACCGACAGGATGTCGGCTTCGGCGACTATTGAGAATCACATGCTAATACACTTCCCTCTTTTTCCTAAACACGATTTAGACAGAATAGTGGTTACGATTACGTCATAACAGCAAAGAAGATTTTTGATTCGCTGTCATTTCGGTCGGCTTCTAAAGTGTTTTGTCAAGGCTGGGCACAGCCCACAGGTCATCCCTTCGGTTATGACTGCATACGCATTATAGTTGTGCCCTCGAGATTCTCTCGAATATTCGAATGGTTTCGAATGCTCACAAATTTTGAACGTTCATATGTATATTCGAAAACCCGGTTTTTCTGATTATTCGAATTTTCGAAAAACGATTATTCGAGCACAGCTGTAACACATGTCGTGGATCTGGACAGTATGAATAAAGATTGCACTCTAAGGCTAGAGCTACAAAAGGTGCTACTCATTGGTTGTACGCTAATCGGCTACCACGGCAGCCTTCGTGGGGTACCGCTACTTCGTAGGTTGACGTAGTTTAAAAAATTTGCCCCCTAGATTTGTGTAAGTGCTCAAAGAGGGTTTGTCTTCTCAGTCTTTAAAGGCAGAAAGTTTCACTTTACGACAATAACAGCAAAACAATTGGGAAACAAGAGAAGTAGTAAATCTGCCTGAAGAGATCATTAAACGGATATAAATACGCCATATTTTTAAGCATCTGCACTCGTTAGATGGGCAGTCACACACCTTTACTATTTCCACCCATCCATCTTATCGCTTTCATACAATAGGTTTGTCCTATCGGAAAGAAAACAGGTTCATGCAGCACTTGAAAATACCAGCAAGGGGTAAGCTGCTTTATTTAGAAATCATAGGCTTGCTCAGCGGCGGAATGTTTCTGCGTGGCGCAGGGTCGCAAGAGGTGTCATTGCGATCCTCCTGCCGGAAAAAAAAGTGGTGCTAGTCGGGTAAACGAGCTAATTCGCGCTCCTTTAGGGAGGGCTTATATTTAAGGCTGAGCCATTCGGCTATATGAAACTCTTGCTCGAGCAGCGCTCACTAATGAATATTCCACCAAGCCTTTTTCAAACCACCTACCCACGCGTGTGGTGGATATACTTAACATGGAAGCGATGTGGACCTTTCTCCCACGAACTCTTACAAGGCATGGGAAAGGTGAACGGCTTCGAGTGCTTGCTGAGGTATCTATTGCTACTAGTGAGACTATGACTAGCAGTGGTTTGCTTCATTCCTCAACATCTCTTAACATCTACCATGCAACTGAAATCGTCTGCGTGGTGTACTTAAATGCCTACTGATGACGACCGATGTATCACTATTTAATAAAATGTAGTCTATTTTGATTTTGAGAAAGCTTTTGGTAGAGTTTCAACTCCTAAACTACATTACTAACTGAAGACAGTAGGCATTCATAGACCTAGATCCAACCTCAAATTGCATTACTTTTGTCATTGAGCTGCTTTAGAGTACAATAAAATTTCAAAATGTTTAAACATTCCCAGTACACCTCGTTGATTTAATAGACTAGTGAACCTGCTTCTTATCGAAGCATAGTTGTTCTTATCATTAAACTCTAGTATCCAGGCATTGTGTTTCAATCTTGTTTATGTGAGTTTATTGTTTTAGTCTACGTTCACATGGCGGTATATTGTTATGCTGTTCATGTTCAATAAATAATAATAATTCATCTTCGAGCTGTTGAATGGATTCGAAATTTCCTTCAGAATCGTGTCTATCAAGTTCGCGCTGGCAGCGAATTGTCTTTCCAGTCACAAGTGAAGTTCCCCAAGAAGGATGCCTCCCTCCTCCCTTCCGCTAATGATTCTAATTTATACTGTTAATATAGGATAAAGGACGGCGTTATTCAATCCGCTTTGGGATGCGCCACGCATTCTACTTCTACGGGATGTCGTGGAGGCGAGTTGAATGCGTATTTGGCCATGCAATGACTTGCGGGTGGCCAGCCGATGAACAAGTCAGCGTTTTGTCCTTCCCAGACAAGTCTGGTACCAATTCACCGACCCCGGAGGGATGGAAGGCTTGGTTGGCCTGGGCGGGGAATCCGCCAGGAACCTGATATCGGGTGCAGGCGACAGCCGGCGCCTCCTCCGACTGCGCTCCACGCACCCTACTGGTATTTACCTGTTGATAATTCAGCTGATTCGTTAGCTTTTCAAAACGCAATTGATCAGCTGTATAGGTGGTCGGAGAAGTGGGAGTTGCCCTTGACAGCTTGGAAAACAATGGTTTTAAGTATCGGTTCCAACGACGTCTGTACAACTCGAGTAGACTTGATTTTAATAGTCTATGTAAGCTTTAAATATAACCACAAACTCTCTTTTTAGGGACTTTATAAAACTCTAGTATCCAGACAATTAATCGGACCTACAATTCGTTTAAAGCGCTGCGCATACGTGATGGCGTGCTTCTGAAAGCATATAAAACTTGTGTAGGACTTATCCTTGAAACGGGCACAGCTGTCTTCTCTCCCTATATAAAGAGAGAGGTTGATCTTTTGGAGAGTACTCGAAGCAACTTCACACGCAAACTGGCTATGCGCCGCTCTGCACTGTGCAACGAATTCATTCCTGACGGATTTATGTGACGTTGTTTCGCCATAAGCAGTTTCCTCGTTAGACGAAATAGAAATGATTTGGTTATGGTCTTTAAGATTTTCGACGGCGTGGTCTCAGTCAACACATTTAATTTCTTCGCAGTAATTGGTTCATACACGAGAAGGGATGATAAGAAAATAAGGGTTCCGTCTTAGAAAAAAACAGGTCAGGGCACAATTTTTCTCCAACGGGCTGTTGCATTGTGAACTAGAGCAATGACAGAGGATGTCTTTCACCTGTCACTCGTGTCATTTATTTCTAAGGTCAGTAAAGCTATTGCAGAGCCGTCCTGAAATCACATTCCCGTCCTCCTTTTTCTCTGTTTTTCCTCAGCTACGTATCTCATGCGCTCAAAGTTTTGTTTTGTTCTATTCCATTTTATGTTTGCTTCTTCTTCAGAATTGGTTTGCGGTTTTTTGTTGATGTCACTTGCTGATAGAATGTCACAGTATATCAAAACGTAGACCTAGAGCTATGTCCAGAACAAGCCGGCGCCGCGGCTCTACCGGTCAATTAGTACTTGCAATTAGGTGCTGCTACAGTTGTGTTACCGCGTGGTACGACTTTGCCGCCTGTATGCATGGCCGAGGACACAGCTCATTCCTGTTGCTGCTACCTCCTCTGTGTTTGGGCATAACCTTCTGATGTGTACGAGCTTCCGCCTTCACTTTTCTGAGAAGAGCTCCTGCTGTGTTCATCCATACTGCCGTTCTTCGTTACTGCCTATACCAGCGTTTCACTTTGTTTGCTTCTCTTCGAGATCCTTTTAAGTTGATGTCAGTGTTGTGGTGAGAATTTGCGGGCCCATTCTAGTGCTCGTCACTCTACACGCTCACCACTCTACACGTATGCTTGGTAGGAAGGCACACGAATGCCCATTCACAGCAGAAGTGACCTAACTTGGTTCACCATAGGGCTAGAACGCACCACTGCTACTTAAACTTTTGAATTTCAAACAACACAAAACGACGGAGTCGACGTTCCTAGTACATCCTGGCCCTCCCGCCCGAGCCTATTTGCGCCTCATTGGTAGTCGTAGTACTTATATCCACGCTCGTGTTCTTCTTAGAGAGGCTGACAACCACTTAATACGATGAGCCCTGTCCACCCGAGCGTTTTGCGCCTGATTCTTTAGACTGTAAGTAAGATTCTCCCATTCAAAGTTCGTTGGATTGAGCCCATCAGTTTCTGCCGCCCACTCAAACTTCCTACTTCCTACACTCTTCCAAGCTGTTGCGATCTTTATTCGATTGATAGCAAAAGTTGAACAACAAACACGACGGTGAGGAACATACATATCCCACCTTTGTGGTTCATGTGAATGGCTTTTACACTATCAGTCAAATAAAAGTTGCGGTGAACTTTTCGAGGGCATGGCGCGATCTCGTCTTTTACTGCGCTATGTGCTTCCTTATTAGCTAGGCTGTAAGTGAGATTCTCCCATTCGAAGTTATTTCGGCTGAGCGATTTTTATTCGATTGATGGCAGTAGTTGTACAACAAATACAACAGTGAGGAACACACATATCCCCACTTTGGTTTACGTAAGAGGCATTTACACTATCAATCAAACAACCAGGGGTGCTATCGGTTTTCTCTCAGAGCTAACCGATTGGGATTGGAGTTGCCTGATTGTGTTGGCCAACGGGAGCGTTCCACAGTAGATTGGGCGTTTTGATCAAGCAGTCGATATCGATCGATATTACCGATCATTTTAGTGGTGCTATCGGTTTTCTCTCAAACCGAACCGACGGCGATTTCTCTCTGACGCATTGGAGGTGGGGAAATCAGATACAGAAAATCGCACCATACATAAAGGAGGGAGGCATAAGTCACTGTCTATAGTGGTTCGCCAACAGCGGAAACCAAGTTCCCGTCCCACCTCCAGTTTTTCCCTACACTAGGCTCTCGGAATAATTCTTCCCGTACATTCCCTCAAAATTAGTGGCTAATGAAGTCACCTTCTCCGGAATTCGCCACACCTACCGGCTCGAAGCGTGACGACTGGACAGAAGTGTCAGACATTTCATTAGGCTTGACGAGCTGCAATAGGCTGTGAACAGAACGCTACAAAGAAGGAGTGCTGAGGACATTATTCTGCGTGCTATACTGAGATGTGAGTGATACCAAGCTAGGAATCAATCTGGAGTAGGCGCAAATTTCAACGTGCTCGACGCTACGGATGCTTCCAGCGTTGATAGCTGGCGAAGCCGGCGACCGACGATGGGTGAGAAAGAATCCGTAGCTATGTTTGGGCTACGTCTCTAGCATGGCCCGTCATACCCGACGCCTGCGGAGCTGGCTAGCTCGACGTGGTCCGCGGATGCGATGCCGGCGAAGTCGGCTAGCCTGGCGTGGAGCGCGCACTCCAGCGTCGGCGCCGACGCTGGTTTTTTTTATAATTGAGGGACCCTGTTGAAGCAGTGCAACAAAGCAGTGTGATTTTCACAGCTCATGAAAACTCATATATTTGAGACAGGTGTTGGAGTTGTACTCTTAGTGTTAGTATAATTGCGGAACGGGGTTTAGGTAAGGTACAATGGCACAGCCACCAAAAATACATAAAAGGCCTCACATTGGGGAGGGAAGAGGATTCATTCTTCGTCTAGAAGTTTCTGTGCTCTTGCAGTTAAGGTGTACGTACTCGGCCTTGAACGCCATTCATTGGTTTCGACGCATTGTATGGACTGCCAGCATTCATACCCTTCGCACAGCTACAGTAATCGGAAAGAGCGAGGCAAGCTACCCAACTATGCAAAGAATGCAACATGAAATTTCTCTGGGTGAGAAGTACACGCAGCAACACGCCTCCCTGCCTGCAGTTCAATGCCTCCCTGCAGGAGAATCTCTGAGAGCTCGTGGAGGAATTAACCCGAGACACTTCTGCAGCAAAGCTTAGCCTCCCTGTGCATGGAAAACCTACTTGTCACAAATGCCGCGGTTTCGCAACGTGAAGGAGGGGGGGGGGTCATCCTTTTCCCGATTCCGTCGTTAATCTGCCTTCTGAGGCCACATTTCCGACACCGCTCTGCACTTTCTCTGACAGAGCGCACATAATTCATTGGTCACTGATACCCATCGAGGACACTCCGAAAATAGTGCATCTGCATCATGCGCTTTGGCCAATGAACACTCCAAATTTTCAGCGTAATCCGAATTGAGTTTCTGATAGCGATGTGCAAGTCAAATAATAAAACGGCTCAGTGGAGTATGACTGCGAACTGGTGACGTCTGAGATCTCCAAAACTTCACTGAGTTTCTAAAAGTCGCTCATACCGAGCTGGTATTGAACAACTCCAATCTTCACTTTCATCTTGCGGTTACATACGCTCATGGCACCTACATATAATGGGAAGAACAGTGCTACTGAATCCCTTTTGGGATGCGCCACGCACTCTTCACCTACGGGATCCAATGGAGGTGATTTGAATATGTCCTCGCCCAATACAATAACTCGCAGAGCCCAAATGATGAACAAATGAGCGTTTCATCCTTCAGAGGGAAGTCTCAAACCAATTCAGCGACCTCGGAGGCTTCGAAAACTTGGTTGGCCTGGGCGGGAAATCCGAGCCAAGAACCTGGTGTCGGGCGCACGTCACAGCCGGCACCTCCACGACTGCGCTCCACGCGCCTATAGCACCTATACAGACGGTTTATAAAATACATAACCGACTTGATGAATACGCCGCGCGCTTCAGGACTGTGCTCGGAAAATTCTTCCTGCGGACCTTACAGTCTCCCTGCAGCCATTCGCAACTGCTCGGTGGCTTCATCACGGGTGTCGCACCACTCGACAGTGATACAGACGTCCCCATGACCGCTGCCGAAGAGATCGCAGCCGTCCTTGAGATTGAGCGCATCGATGGCTGGGTCCACCCCGGGCATCTTTATGCTGACGGTCCTGATCGCCCACTCGATAAACCGACCTGAAGTGTTGATGACTTTGGTGCTGCAGGTGTGCTTGCCGTCTTAAAATTGGTATTTAAAAAAGATCTTAGCAATCTAACTATGGTTCTGGACTCCATTCACGCGGCCCTATATCCTACCAAAACAGCATACCAAAAGCTCACCATAATTTGGGGATCCTTCCTTGTAAGACGCGTTAGAGACAATATTGGAATGTTGACTTCACCAGCGTTATTTCTAGCACTTAAAGGAAGTAGGTCAGAAATTTAAAGTCAACGAGTTAAATGATAGAGGTTGTCTTGAACAGTCATTCTGGGAATTCGTCAGTCATTCGTCACGCATTCTACTTCTTCATGATTTCATGGAGACGACTTGATTGTATTTGGCCTCTGCAAAGACTTGCTCTGCCTAGCGTCAGTGAACAGGTCTAGCAATTATTCAGCGATGTTGAAATGCTCCAACTTAAGCCAGCTTTTCCTCTTTTACGATCTCTTGGCAAATAACCTTGCAGAGTTGGACGGGATAATTTACCTGTGTGAGCGTTCTGTGGTCTGATGTGATGTCTCTGCCCTTCTCATGGCACGGCTCGTTTCTTTCGTGGTCCTCCTGTTCTTCAGCAATCCTAGGGGTGCGGTGTTTGAGGCGACAGAAGGCGCGTGATTTGTGTGCAGCGAATCTCCGTGGCTACTTTCGTATTCGATGGGCGAGAAACTTGCTCACTTATTCATTGGGAAAAAGAGAAAATGTGGGCAGCCTCAGCGAAAAGGGGACGCGTGTAATAGCTCATGCTCTCCATGCAGATTGCAGAGTGCCTCCTAAGCTCTCCAACTCTTCTGAAGGAAAACAGCCGACGTCGAATCGTAAATTTCAACTATCAAATGATTTTACTGTGCTACCTCTTTCACGAGTGCTCACCGGGAATGAGAAACTTTTATGGATCCACTCTCGCTAGCATTAGAAATCTAAGGTGGCATGAATCAGGGGTGTGCGTTAAATTTTTTTCGGTAAATTTTTAACGACCGCTTTTTAACGAAAAATTTTTGCGTTAAAAACGGTAAATTCGGTAAACTCGTTAAATAAAATGTTTCTTAGCTGCATTTAGTTTGGCTGCATTTTAGCATGTAAAAAGCCAGGCCTTTTTTCCTTATTGAATTTTTTTCGACTCCATCTGCATGATAATTATATAACTATGCCTTCATCTTCGCAGCAAATAACAAAAGTCCATCTATCATCAGCAAAATTGCTAAGAGAGAGAAAGCATGAATATTTTGAAACCAAACAGTAACAACACTTCTAAATTAGGAAATTTCTTACTATGCCTAGTTCCTTTAGCTGGTAGAAAGTCGTCCAGCTTCTGGGAAGATCCAAGGTGCATCGTATCGCGGGTCAACTTTTTGAGCTTTTCTTTTTCTTCTTGACGAATTTTTTTTTACAAAACGTGGGCTCACTAAGCAGACTTTTGCGGCCCAACTGATGAACGCTATCAAAGTAAATTCGCATATTAAGCGAAAAAATCTACACACTCATGAAGGAAATTTCTTGCTAGAGCCGGATCTGCACCTTTGAAGATATACCTCTTTCGTAAACCTTTGAAAACTCTTTATGCTATAGACAGCTTGTGAAGTACCTGTTTTTATGCAGGCCTAGATATACAGTACCGCGCATAGGCTTTGGTGAATTGCCGAAAAGAACGCTTTTGAGCGTGCGCCACAACCTGTAGTGAGAGACAGCTTGTAGAGTGAGCGTTTGGGGAGTTTTAAGGGAAATTTTTAGCAGTTCTACTCAGGAATTGTTCTAAAACTGTCCAGCTTGCTTTTGGAGTGCCCCGTGAACAATGCGTGTAGAATCGCACCTTTCAATCGAGGGGGAGGGACAGCTTATAGAGTGAGCGTTTTTAGAGTTTTATCAGAAATACCCCACCCTGCTCGCATAGCTTGTGTTTCGTAGCGTTTTCATTGCGTTCTCTATGCTTTTCAACCCCACTTACGAAGCAAATATCACAAAAACTGTGAAAAAAACTGAATGTTTGGTAATTATGAACAACTAATATGTAGAAATCAAACGCAAGAAACGGGCCAGGAAGTCGGAAAGCACGGAACAACTGTGGCGGAGAAAAGTAGGGTCGCACGCATATAAATAATTGGTTAAGGAGCAAAGAAAATGCCAACGAAAGGAAAATGCATCGAAACTCGAGAACAGTATTGATTACCTACCCTGATTCAAGTAGAAGGTTTCCTTGGTATACTGCGGAAGCCCATCCAAAAAAATCGTTCAAAATGGATTTACATGGAGAGGAAGCAACATTTTAAAAATGTTCATAAAAAGTCGTTAATGCAATTTAACGGATTTTTTCGTCGTTAAATTTCGTTAAAAAGTTTTAACGAAAAATGCCGGTAAATCCGGTAAATCGGTAAATCGTTAATCGTTAAACGCACACAACTGGCATGAATGGCATACAACCCGGTCGGCTATCCTCCTACGGATACGCCACAATGGATATTCTGTGACAATATCGTGGAATCCAATAGTAAATTCTTATAATCTTATTCATACTTCAATTAGGTATACCTAATTGGAAAACGTCCACTTTTTTGAAGGCTATTCGATGGCATGAAGACTTGTTAAGTTCAATAACGACGTGACTTACGCCTGTTCACTTTGGGACACGGGTGACAGAAGGTTCCAGAAGAGAACTCAGCGTGTGAAAAAGATTGGCGTTCCCGTCTGTTTTTCAAAGTGTCCTTTTTTACATGTGATCTCCCGTAACGAAGTATGGACATATAGCTGTAAATCAAATGTTGGTCCTTTTTATGTGTTAATTGTCTTCTATTTTTTAAATATTTCCATGTTAACAGTCTTTTACTTCCATTGTTCATTTTTTAATTTTATACTAACTATGCAAAAAGCTGAATAATCCACTAGTTCCGACTCCTGCTAGTATGTTTCTAGGAACGGGATAGGAAAGGATAAGCAATGTGCTCGCTTCATAGAGTTTCATTAACGTCTAAGGACCTAAAGACAGAGAGATTAAGGACTCACTTTCTCTATCTCGTAAAGGAGGCTGGACGACGCAGTGGGCATGAGTCGCGATCTGGTTTAGCATAACAGATCGATCCCAAGTTCGTTTTCGCTCCAAAGCCGAAGAAGCGCCCTATGTACCTCTTCGCCGTCGCTATTCTTAAGAGAAGAAACTGTGTTAGAGAAGTGTTGGAAGAACAGAAGACTCACTTTCGGGGCAAGATAGGAACTGAAACTGCCAACAAGATGGTAGAAGAGGTAGAAGTAGTAGGTGAGGTGCGTCCCAAAAGAGACCTGATCAACGTTGATGCTTCTGTCCTCTTTAAATATTATTTTTTTATAATATATTCATATTTATAATAAGAGAGATCAACCTTTGTAAGTAGCCGTTGCTCTGGGTTTCTAAAGTAGCTCGTTTTGCGTTTGAATGATGGACCTTACCGATTTTCTGTTGCTCGTCGCAACGAAACGCTTTTAGTTTACAGCATGTTGGATTGTCGTTAAATCTTAGCATGATGTTGAATAGTAAAGTGAAATGTGTCTAATTAGCAAGCTAGACCTACACCAACATGAGGCCTCATAACATCATACGTCTTCAAAAAATTAAAAATAAAAAACAAAAGAATTTCGTCAATACTTGTGCTAAGTCCTTCCTTGTAATTCAGGTTGGTTTGCTTTTCTGTAAACGATGCCAAAAAGTTGCGTATTTTTGAATGAGGATTTTCATCGACCATCATTTCAGTAATTCAAAGTGAATCGCAGGCAATGATTTGATGAACTAAACACTTACAGGTTTGCTATGTGGAGCAGGACCTCATTCGCTGGGTGAACATGCAGACCAGGGGTGCACACAAAATTCTGTGCGTTAAATTTTTTAGCGACATTTTTTAACGGAAAATTTTCGTTAAATTCCCGGTAAATCGTTAAATTTCGTTAAAAAATAAAAAAGGTTGAAAACCATTATTTCAAGAGAAAAAACAATAAAAAGTTAGAAAAACAATGAACAACATATACGCTACAACTTCAAAAGGTCAACTGCTATAGTTCAAGGAATGGAGTGTAACATTGCGGTGTAAGATAAACAATTCAACATCAACAAACACAGAAAAATAAACAAGCCTTCAGCAACAAGCTATCTACAGGGTGCTGAATAAGAACAGGTATGGAATTATCATTCAAGATTGTCAACGACAAGGCATCTTAAAGTGCGCAATCAGGGACGTACCCGGAGTTTCCTCTCCCCTTTTTTTGTCTGACTGTTCGCATATGCAATCTCGATGCGGGCACCAGCCCGCTAGTACAGAAGGAACTAATAAAATACAATTAAAAGCCTATCAGCGGAATGTTAAAACGCACGATTTTTTAGTGCCTCGTGGGTGGGACCAATCCATTTTTTCATTTTTTGCAACGTACAACGGGACCTTGACGCGGCATCGGTCACACGGTCCCCACTGCCGATGTTAACGTTCATAGAAAGAAGCTTTCCCAATTTTTGTTATCAGCGTTTTTCTAAAATCGTTTAAAACACGTCCAGCGGCCGAAAGCATTCTCTCCGTCTCGACTGTTCCAGGTGGCGGGCAAAAGTATTCTAGGATAAGCAAGGCCAGGTGAAAATAGGCATATCTTACGAGGAGATCAAACAAGTACCTTTGTTTATTCGTTGACGTGCTTGGGGGCTCCGCGAAGAAATTTCTAGCTCCGAAATTCATTAAAGGCTAAAGATAAATGGTGGCGTTATTCAATCCCTTTTCTCCCTTTAGAAATGCGCCACGCATTTTACTTCTACGGGATATCGTAGAGGCGATTTAAATGCGTATTTGGCCAAGCAATGAGTGGCGGTGGCCAGACGATGAACAAATCAGCGCTTTGACCTTCCCAGACAAGTCAGACTGGTACCAATTCACCGACCCCGGTGGGATGAAAGGATTGGTTGGTCTGGGCGGGAAATCCGAACCAGGAACCTGGTATAGGGTGCATGCGACAGCAGGCACCTGCTCCGACTGCGCTATATGCGCCCAAAATACCTCTGTAGTAGGCCGTATTAATTGACTCAAACAAGATTTGAATCTAAATTTTCTGCTTTCATGGCGTAGACTTTGACGTCGTAATATAGAGGACGGCGTTACACAATCCTTTTTGGGATGCGCCAAGCGCTCTACTTTAACGAGATATCGTGTAGGCAACTTTAATGCGTGTTTCTCCACACAATGACTTAAGGTGGTCGGTCGATGAACAAATCAGCCTTATCCTTCCCAGATAAGTCTGGTACCAATTCGCCGACCCCGGAAGGATGGAAGGCCTTGTTGAACTAAACCGGAAACCAGGAACCTGGAACCTGGTATCGGGTGCAAGCGACCGCCGGCACTTCCTCCGACTGCGCTACACGCGCCTATGAAATGCATTATTTCCAAGAATTCAAAACAAATTCATCAAAACATTAAAATATTCTTGCTGATTTCAATAGTTTTTTCTGGAACAGTCCTAATCGGGAGGATGAGACCTGCTCATTAGAGGATACTAAGGGTAAATGTGATAAACTCACTGAGAAAAAAGTCCGTTAAAAATTCCGTTAAATTTCTAAAAATTTCCGTTAAGTCGTTAAGCCAGATTTTAACGAAAAACGCCGTTAATTCGTTAAATTCGTTAAATCGGTAACCGTTAAATGTGCACCCGTGATGCAGACGTATTCATTAGTCAGAAGCGCTGAATTTCCAGTCTGCTTTAATACACTTTACTCTTGTGCTGGCTCTGAATACATTTTACAGCAAAATATAACGACTGTTTTAAGTACTGGATGCGCGAAGTTAATTTCTGGAATGTAATGTCGGTCTATCACTATTTGAAAGCTACCAATCCTCGATATAATCAAGCAGTTAATAAAAAATCATCCCAATAATAGCGCACTCTTAGAAATTTCTAGTTCCGTAAATGTTTAAGAGAAATGTTGCCTTAATTGTATGCACGTTTAAAGCAACGTTTGATTGCTAGCTAAATCTCATTTTATGATATACAGCCCGGTTAGCTTCAAGAGATTTTATTTCTTGATTTTCTTCAAGAGATTTTAGTTTTAGAAAAGTCTCACACACCACGTCGTTCCATAGGCAAGAAGATTCAATTGCAGCATTGACAGCTGGAAATCGGGGAATTGCTGCACGGTTTTGTCTAATCCATTTAAGAACCGCCTCAATACATATGTGTGGTTAGAAGACAAACCACAGAGCACAGGAATGATTAAAGATTCTTTCAAGTAAGCGTATTCCTGAGATGATTGCGGTTTTGAAAACACCGGATAAGCAGTTCAAAACCTGTTCCTTAACCGTAAAGGATTCAAGTATCTTCTCCTTTTTGAGGCAATCCGTCAGCAGAAATTTCTGAATTATTACTAACCAGCGTCGGTTGCCGCCTCCGCCGACGCCTGAAGCTGGATTGTGATGGGGAAGGATTCATCAAAGTTACTGCAGTAACTTTGATGAATACGGCCCCTACCCCTGGCCACGCTAGGTTGACCGGCTTCGCCGGCATCGCATCCGCGGCGGGCCACGCCGGGCTAGCAGGCTCCGCTGGCATCGGCTCTACGGGCCACGGAAGGCTAGCCGGCCTAGCAAGGAACGCTTGATCACCCAGCGTCAGGTGTCGGCGGAGCCGGCTGGCCAGGCTTGCCGGTATCGGGTATGACGGGCTACGCTAGAGACGTAGCCCAAAGCTAGCTAGGGAGGCGAAGCCTCCTTAGGATCGAGCATGTTGAAAAGTGCGCCTACTCTAGATTGATTCCTAGCTTAGTACCGCTCACATCCCAGTATAGCACTTAGACTCAGCACTCAGCACTGCTGCTTCGTCTAGCGTTGGGTTCGGCCTATTGCAGCCCGTCACGTCTAATGAAATGTGTGATTTATTTATTTTTTATGATGATATCTCTATCCGTTGTGCTTTGAGTCACGAGGTGTGATGAATTGTGCGAAAAGTGGCTTACGACAAAAATGCTATTCTATTCTGTATATACGTAGCAGAATGGAAAGTGGTCAAACCGCTGCCGAAAATTGTAGACCCAGGGGCAAGATTTGGTTGAAAACGCAGCCGTACCGTGCGCAGGTCACAGCAGCGTTCATAGGTAGCCTGCCTTAGTCCACTCCTGAAAATTGGAGGACCTGAGCAGGTAGAAAAAGCATAGTAACGCAGCGCGAGGTAAATATGACCGCACCATTGGCCACATATTTTGAGGGACGTACAGGAAGAATTACATACGAGAGCCTGGTGTAGTCGAAAACTGGAAACTGTAGTCGAAAAAATTTTTGTCTCTGATTTTCCTACCTCCAATGGAGAGAAATTCAATATCGCGTTAAAAATATCGATAATAACAATGAAATAGTTTGAAAAACGGTTTCGCCCCTCCTTTCCGAGGTATTGTGCTCACCGCGGCAGTAGTGAAGTACGGCCGAATGTCCCGGAATTACACCTTGAAACTACGCTGGAGAGCTGGGACGGGTTTTATTCTTATTGTAAGTGTGTCAAACTCTGCTGGATTTATATAGTAGGATAACAGTTGCACAACCGTGCTTAACATTTTCATATAATAGGATTTCAGAAAAATCTGTTCGTATTGTGAGTCTCATGCACTAGAGTTGCGCTAAAGATCTTAGTGGAAGGTAATTCACTAGGGGTGAAGTAAGCACGCGAAGCAAGTGAAGGATAAGATCGCGCCATGCACTTCAAAAGTTCACCGCTGCTTTTATTTGAATAATAGTGCAAATGCTTCATACTTGAGCCACCAAATGGGGATATGTGTGTTTCTTACTGTTGTATTTATTGTTTAACCTATGTGATCAATCGAATAAAAATCGGAACGTCTTGGAAGAGTGCCCAAGCGATAAATAGGAGGCATGAGTGGACGGGAGAAACTGATGCATGCGTTCAGCTCAACGAACTTCGAATGGGAGAATATTACTTACAGCCCACAGCTAAGAAGCAAACATAGAGTGCAATAAAAGACGGGATCGCGCCGTGCACACCAAAAGTTCACCGCAGATTTTATTCGATTAACAGCTTTTATATGGTTGAGTAAATGCCACTCACATGAACCACCAAACTGGGGATCCAAGCGATAAGTAGGAAGCATGAGTGGGCGGGAGAAACGGATGCATGTGCTCAACACAACGAACTTGGGATAGTATAGGAAAACCCCGAACACAGCGGAGGTAGAAAGGAATGAGCTGTGACCTCGGCCGGCGGCAGGCGGTAGAGCCGTACGCCGCAGCAACACAACTGCAGCAGCACTGCAGGATACTGCAGGTCCACTAATTGAACGGTAACGAGGACAGGAACCTTCAAGGGGGCCAGTTCGAGGCAGTAGCCACCGAACACGTGGGCGGACAGAGCCGTGGCGCCGGTCTACTTCGCAATGCCTCACGTGTCCTCCTCTGCAGCGGCGATTGCTCACCTCATGGGCGCTCCCCTTCGGAAAGGGAAGTCGAGATCGTGCCTCAAACTTGGGTGATTAAACCATCGAGCCCGCAAAGTTTACGAAGTTCCGAAGAAATACGATCAGACAAAAAACGCTCCTCTATTATATATGGTAGGATTATTAATTATTTATGATTGAATTATTAATTAATTGATTCAACTAATAATGAATTTGACATACATGAATAGTTAATAAGCGCTTAACGTCCACCTTCAGGTGTGCCTTGTTATTTGGATGAATAATGCGCTTTGTATTAAGCTGTCGCAAAATTAGTCCCCGTTTTCGAGGTATGTATGAATAAATAAGTTTTACCCTAAATCATTTCGTCTCGCGGAAGGCCACACCTTTTTCTTGCTCATTAAAAAAAAACTATGTGGAGGTCGCTCTATCTTTCAAGCCGACCTTTTCCAGGACTCCGTAAAATCATGAACCGACGCGACTATCGAGTCATTATGCTTCACGAATTTGAATTGGGATATTCTGCAGCAGATGCATCCCGTAACTTTAGCAGCGCTTTAGAGACGACTGTCCCAGCAAACGAACGATGAGGTTCTGCTTCGAAAAATGCGCTTCTGGCGATTTTGATCTAAAAAAACGGGTCGTGGGCGCGGGTCGTCGCTTGACGATGAAGTTTGTAGAAGAGCCGTTGAAGAAAATCCGGATACGAATACACATGCGTTAGCAGAGGACCTTGTCGTACATCATAGTACGGTAGCAAGACATTTGGCGAGAATCGGCAAGGCGAAGAAGGCGTCGAAGTGGGTGCCTCATGAGCTGAGCGATGAGCAGCGTGCTTCTAAAATGAGCCTTTTGTAAGTCGTATTATGACTGTAGATGAAAAATAGCATCTTCGTTTCCATTGCGCTGAAGCGGCTCTGAGTTGCCTTGGCCACAGACCTGCATTCAGCACCGTGCGCCACTATTGGGCGGACGAATATAATGCATATAAGCCATTGAGGTGCTTAGTTCTGGTCTTGTCGCAGAGCACCTTAGTGAACAAGCGTCATCCGGACCGAGCTGTACTTACGTGTGCGTTCATCTCCAACATCAGGCTGTCATCAGACGCAAGTGCTGATCCAGAATTCTTGAAAGGTGTTACTCGTGAGAGCTCTCTTGGCATGACAGCAAATGGACAGAATAAATAGCACATAACCTGCGGCACTTTCGCTGCTCTCGAGAATAGCTATTCTACCCCTTTTTTGTATGCTCATCTCGTCACTTCTTACACGAATAAACTGGCTTGCCGGTTAAGCATAAGGAACATCATTAGGCATACCAAATGCTACATAGCAGCTGCAGTTGCTCGCAGCATAATCTGCTGAATAGCAGATTGCGAGTCTCCATATTTTGGAAAGGATGCGACAATCTGATGACCAGTGAAAGTGATGGAATAGGGACAACTCCTCGTAATCGCGACCCGCTTCTGAAACGATAATCATGGTGAGAAATACACCGTTCCTCCAGCATGTTTCCCTAGACGGCATTGCCTATACTGGCGCTGTCAGTGACGTCAGATACCCAGTTCTTCCATTTATGCTTCAGGGACCATCTCCCACCCACCTTCCTTTTTAGTTAGTGTGTTGAATTTCCTGAACTCCCGCGATTTGCTTCATTTCCGGATTTCCACGCCATCTTTGGATACGACTTGGTGAACCAGGTGGAAAAGCGAGTCAACGAAGCGTGCGAGAATTTAGGTCGCTCCAGTGGCATCACAATCACGGCAACTATACTTGCCGGCACGTTCTTCTTTCTCTAGACCAAGAACGAGATCAAGAACGGAGACGTCGTTTCGGTCGTGATAACTACGGTGAAACAGCCCCACTTCTGCGTAAAAGGCGCTCGATGGAGAGACAACTGTGACTGAGACTGGAGACGGCAATTCAGTCACCTACAGCGGTTTCTTCCACGTAAATCAAGCCGACGAACAGCCCAAACTTCCCGAGTCCGAGAGAATCTCTTCCAGGACCAACCAAGAAGCCCGACCCCGAAGTGGTTCCTAAGGCTGGTGACAAGGAACTTTGCAAAGGATCATGTGGGAGAGCACTGTGGGGTGGTACTCGTCTTCATTAGAGATGACTCATCCTGAGATGTCAATCTTTGGGGGATTTTCATGGTCTTCGTCGGCTACGGCGCCGAAACCAGCTCGCCCAGATGGCCGATGACCACGTGGTGCTCAGCGGGCTTGAGCTTGTGCCCATATATGTGTGTGGGTGACGGCGTCGTCTAGCTGTGCTTCGGCTGCTTATTGATCTCCTGGGCGGCGGCCTCCCGGCGGCAACACCGCGGCCACAATCGCCTCCACTTTAGCACACTTTCGGACTCCGACGACCTTCTACATCTACACGTCGCCGTCGTCGTCGGCGACGGCCAAGTCGTCGTGACGACGTGCGTCGTCGCGAGGCCTCGCTCGCCCTCGCGTCTCGTGCCAGCGACTTCGGCGACGACGCTAATTATGGATGCGCCGTCGTTGACTCCTCCAGTTCGCCTTAATTAAGACATGTCTCGCAGCCAAACGGCTGTTTTGGGCTCCCGCCGTGTCGGATTCCAGGGCACTCCTCTGCCCGAAATGCGCCGTTGTCTTCCTACACTCCTCACAACTGGCGCTTTGCAGAAGTCTTCCTGATGCGCCCTTTGAACTAGCCCATCTCCGCGACTTACCTCGATGGGCGCAAGGACACTAGCCCTAGAAGAGGATCGTGCGACTTGCTCGAGATGGCTTCTCGGGAAACGCTGTTTGTCCTAAGAGATGCTTCGCTTCGAGAGGGCTTCTTCTACGAATCCGTAGAAGTTCCTACTGTGGAACCACCATGAGCGCGCGCAGACATCATCTGACTCAGACAACAATTAAGGCTTTGCCGTGGCAAAGGCCCTCGTTTTTTGTCTGCTGACGAGAGATGCCTCAAGTGCATTTGCTGACGGAAACGGGACAACTAGTTGCTTTAGTGCTTTTCAAAAGCGCAATTAGTCGTCCATCCGGCATTCATTTGGGCTACAGTTCATCTAATGCAATTACCCTCTTCCAATTGTTTGGAGACGATTTTCAAGACCTTCCGACACAGCCTGGAATCTAATTTTGAAAATAGCAGCTGTGTCTGCTGCAAAGTAGCCTTTCATACCCCCACGGGCGATTATATAGAGAACTGTTTTTCTCCATTTTTCAGTTCAGATTTTAAAGTTCTCCTATATTCTGTTTGAATACACGGTGACAACAAGCGTGTCCATCGGCCAATTTATTTCTAAGCTTCTAGCCTATTTGCCACCCTTGAGCCGGCGCCTTCCTGTTGTTTGACTTAGCTATCCTTGCCAGTAAATGCAGTTTCCTTGCAATTCTAGCGCGATCTTCCTCACATCCTCCTTTCGAGTTACGAGAGCTCACGAGGCTCTGAAAATAATTCCCCTCCAAGAAGCCAGTGAATTAGCTACCCAGTCTTTCGCTGTTGCTGCTTTGGTTCTGTTCTGTTTTGGAGATCTGTGTTGTGGCAGATGTACATACAGGGTGCGTAAAAGTATTGACGCACTAAACGACACAACAACGCATCATAAAATTTCATAAGTTTATGTACAAAATATCAACAATGATCTAGCGAACAGAATAGCATCACTTGTATTTTATATGGGCTTCTTTGCTGCGAATGCAGGGGCGAAGACGATGAGGAAAGGCATCGACGGTTCCGTTCTATAATATGCTTTGACCTTCAGTGAACTGATACCTTGGTGCATTCAACCTGTAAAAGTGTTACCTGATCTTCAAGGACCTCCAAAGTGCTAATTCTGAAGACTCGCTGCAAGGCAGGCGCATCCGGCCAGTATCATGGCTTGCGCATTCATCACAAGCGTCTCTCGTTTTCGTGGATACAGGAGTGAAAATAAATCTGTAGAACTATCTGTATTGTTGTCCTAAAGAAGCAATTAGTTCCTTGGCTCGAATCCCACTTCGAGAGTAAACCGTATGTCTTCCAGCAGGATTAGACTCCTGCCCAGAGTCGAGGATTGCTAAGGACTGGTGCCGCGCCAACTTGAAGGACTTCATTTCGGCAGAGGAATGACCTCTGTATAGACCGGATTTGAATCCGCTGAAATACTCTATGGGTATATTTGGAGAAGAAAGCTTGCCCTACTTCACACAAAAGTATGAAGTCAGTGAAGGATGGTCTGATCAAAGCATGGAACGAAGTCGACGTGGACTACTTGCGGCGCACCGTCGATGCCTTTCCTCGATATCTTCGCGCAGCTTCGTTGCTTCGTTGCATCCTCCAACGTTTTTCCTCGTTGGATTGAGCATCCGCTTTATGTCTCCGTCCTTCGGGTTAAAGTTTAGGAAAATCTTCGATTTTTCGTGGCGTGTAGCAGAAAAAATTACATAGTTTTTCATAGTAGCTGAAACAGCTATGCCATTTAAGCACAGAATTTGTTTTATAGGTTGATAATAAATAAATAAATAAATAAATAAATAAATAAATAAATTTTAAAGCGTTTTATAATGTTGGATTGAGTTAAATACCAATTTCGTGGTCTTCATTTTCTCATTCAGCTTCATCGGCCAAAACCTGTCTCTACCGGAGGTCAGGAGGCATATTTCAACAACTTGTCCTATCACGGCCTACAAAAACGTCTCCTTAATCCAGTCGGTTAGTTCTTTTCCAGTTGCGCATATACCTAAAGATTGGGAAATATAATTAAGTGAAGGACGTCCCTTGTTCAACTTCTATTAAATTTAGGCTTGGCGTTGCGGAATTTTAATAACTGTTTACTTTCATCTTTTCTCCTCCTTGTGAAATTCGTGGTAACTTGCCATCTTGGACAAAATATGATCCTAAAAAGGCGTGAGACCACCGAGGCCCTCATAGAAAACTTGTTCGAACAGCTTGGAGTCGAAACTCTGCTACCTTAATGGAGGTAAGCTCCAGTTTTTTAAACGAAGCCTGCGACATTTTTCGTTTTCCTTTTTTGCATTTGCTGATGAAGATACGTTAATTACATGTCAAAATAACAGCTTAACATGAAGACTGCTTCCTTCCCAAAGACAACATGTAGGGCCGAATAACATTCAAAGTACCACATATTCCATAGAAGTGGAGCGCGTGGTGTATTCCACAAGGAGGGTTGACTAACACCAATCATTACCGGTTTTTCCAATTGTTTTGCGATTTGTGGCCTTCGCTGCTGTTTTGAACCCGACGCAATTTTAAAACTAGCCACGAAATGGCCCTGTATTAAAGATTTCTTGAACTTTGCTTACTGGAGATCAGAACTTCAAAAAAAGAGAATGTCAGAATGTAAAAAATGCATTTCATGCTTTCATGCTCACCAGAGCTTATTGCTATAAAATGGTAAAGCAAAAACATGGGAGTAAATACCATGGCTTTCTTATACGCGCATTTTATGGCAGCCCCATGTAGCTTGAACGGCTTCGTGCCGATATTTATGAAAATAAGCGACATAACCAGGGTGAGGATGCCGGAGCAGCTCTGGTCTGTTTGCTTGAACTAGGCGCTGCACCATCTGAACTTGGGGAAATTCCTATTCTCCTTATTAGCCTGAAAGTCAACCGAATCTTAGAATCGTCACTCATCCGAGCTGTGTGTTGCGGCTTGGGCTCTCCAGTCCGGCAGCCCGTCTGCTACCCCTGAAAGCCGTTTTCTGGGCGTTTCTCTTCTTCGCAGCTCGCTGCTTCATTCTGGCTCCTTCTAAGCTCTATGCTTGCTGCGAGGAATCGATTTTCGCCGGGCGTACGTAGTATCGAGACGCTTCGGAATACGGAGCGACCGTTCCACAAACACCTCCAGTACCTTCCGGTTCTCCATTGTATTCGCAGCGGAAACGCCCACAGTTGCTCTTCAGGGTTTTTTCGCATTCATTTATGCACTGAATCTATTACACTACGATTAGTTTGACTGGAATCCGCGACGTTCTCTACCTTCAACGTGCAGATGATGGTGGGGCGTGTGGAAACGACTTTTACTTCGTAATTTCTCGTCATTTCGTGACGATAATTTTCGTTTTTCGTGATTTTCTAATCAACTTGCTGCAAGGCGTTTACCGCCTCTATGCCACTCTCATAGATCATTCAGCTTCAAGCCTGGGCGTATATTTCTCACCTAACGGAGCAGCATCCAATAAATAATCATCAGGCAAACCTAAATCAGATTATTAGCGCATTTCCTGTAAACTCCATCTTCTCTTATTTTGAAACCTTGGCATTGTTCTTAACAACGTTTATGAGGTTCTGTGCCATGAGGTTGTTAGTTGGAAGTTCTGCTGGCCTGACGTTTTCATCGTCTTGGAGGCTTCAGAAGCCTAGAAAAATTTCTTGTAGGAGACAAACAAATCCTTTAGAAAACCACTGGAAATGTTCCTTCCAGAGGTCGAAGAGTGAACAGTTGCAATGAGTGCTGCCCACCGAGTGTTGCACCACAACCCTGAGAGTGACCATGGGCGAGGTGCTGTCCCTAATATCACACTGCAACATGAAAGTATACCGTCGGACATAACATCACTCGCCACTGGTCTCAAGCGCCTAACGCAACCTCTACACTCAGACGGTGGAGCATCGTGTGAATTCGTCTTCATCCTTCGGGTATTTTGCATCAAGTCTACGCCGTACGTATGTATTGTACTTGGTTCGGAACATCTGACGTAAATATTGGGTCGGGTAGACGGGTAGACTGCAAGGAGCCTCGAACTGTTTTTTTTATGCCTCTCAACACGACGAGACGGTCCAAATGCCAGGCCAGTAGAGGTTCCACTCAACAACCTCGTGGCACACAGGTGTCATAAACGTTGTTAGCCCATCTCATCAACTGTCCATCACTAGTTGCATTATCATTTCACTGAACGAGCAGTGCTGCAATCCATTGGGTATTCGATAATTAATGTCGTTTTTTCCTTATTTTTCAAAGCGAATTTATTTATATTAACAACAAACACTAATCAATGATATATTAACCATTTTGTTGGATGACATTTTGCCATCTTTCGGTAGGTTGAAAAACTCCACGTTCGAAAAGCGCTGGATTTCAGAAGCGAATGATGCAGCTCGTTTTTAACACCTTGATCGGAATCGAAAGTTTTACCACTGAAATGGTTTTGAAGGGAGCGAAACAAATGGTAACTTGTTGGTGCTAAGCCAGGCCTTTAGGTTGAATGTGACATCAGTTTCCAATTGAGCTCCGCTAATTTCTGGCGGGTTGTCAAAGAGGTGTCGGGTCTGACGTCATCCTAATCGAACATCACGCCTTTGCGATAGGACAGTTCAGGACGTTTTTCCTTGACTTCTTGGCGGAGTGGTGTTCTTCTCCTCGCCGAGGCGTTGCAAATGTCTGCGTCTTCGCTAACTCTGGCAGTCCCTGGGCAAAAGCAACCCCAGGGGGTTGGGGCAGCGGGTCAGGTGGGCGATGGGTAGAACGCTTGTCCCCATTGGATGCTACCCAAGGTAAAATAACGATAAGGTGGTACCCGATTATTGCACTCCTTGACGGCACAGAGATGGACAGGATAGAAAGCAGCAACGATATATTAAGCTCGTTCGTCTCTAGCTATCTTCTGAAACTATTTTTATGGGTTAGTATCGTTCTCATTAGATATTTTCGAAAAAGTGGGGCTAGTCGGCCGTCTCGTCTTTTGTCTTTCGGTGTTCTTATCCTCTTCGAAACATCCGAGCCTGGAAAGTAAGTTACCGTCCTACGGAAAGAGTTATTTTCTCCCAAGTTCTTCAGTTACTTCTGACTGAATTGCCCTTGTGCTAAGAGATCTGTCAATCGAGAGATTATGCGAAACCAATTGCATAGTAGTTGCGTTTGAATAAAAATGTAATGCTATTTTTAAAATAATTCAAATTGAGGTGAATTGTGAATTGATTTGAATTGTTTCTAATAGACCATCAGCTTAACTGGTCCCATGCTGATATCAGCGGCCAGCCCATCCCGGATACGGGTGGGTGCTGATCGGTCCCACGAGGTGTGGATGTTGCGTTCGATCAAACGGCGCCGGTGGGGTAATGGCGTAGAGCATTCCCGCCCGGTCAGAGGGAGGTGCGGGTTCGAGTCCCGCCTGGCGCTAGAAGTTTTGATCGCAACAAAACATCGTTGTGACAATTTTTAAAATAATTACTTATTTGTGAATAACAAGTGTCTGGATATCAAAGACGCTTAATATGTTGAATGGTCACCATGCCGTTTAATTCTGGCATGCATTTATTTTGCGAAGGCGCAAAGACCGGCACAACATTCCTTGCGACATAATATGTTCGGCGTGCAATTTCTTTTCTTTGAAACATAACTGCACCTGCAAGGCGTTACTGTAGAGGACCTACATAGGCAACATCGTGGAAAGAACTTCAGGAAGTGGACGTGCTATTACCTCTGTGTACAACTTATTGTAGCTCGGGAAAACGGAATCTATTATAAATAATTAAGCTCGATTAGATGGTGGACACCGACATATTATATTTGCAAAAATTGTCTTTCTCAACCAATCACGTTCTTCCTCCTTTTTTCGCCGCTGGTGCTTGCAAGTTCTAGCATATGTATTAACGAAAATTTTACATGCGAATAACTAATCGCCAACTCTGGAATTCTGCGCGAACTCACTCATTATGTAGTCGTGCAAGCGTCTGGAAAAAATCCGAGCTGTTGAACTTAAGTTGTTCTATCGATGGTTAAAGAGCTCTTTCATAGGGTTTTCAAAAGGAGTGCGCACTGCTTGAACGATTACAAGTTTTTAGGCCTGCATCCTCAGTAAATTTTCTGAAATTGTTTACAAGAGAATGAAAGCAGAAACGATCTGCTTTATTAAATTTCGGCCTTACATCTCGATTTTATCCATCATTTATTGACAAAAGATTGCAAAAATGCCTTACTATAACGAAAATTAACATATCTGCAACATTTCTAATTGAGTTTAAAATTGGAGAAAAGACTGAAAGCTAGGTGTAAACAAAGGAAGAAATCTGCTCAACTCCTTATGGAAAACACAAAAGTTGATTTTACGCTATCGATTAAGTTAATATAGGGCCGCTGTCTTGGTAATCGAACTTATTTTAGCAGTTTACTTTAGCTCGATTGACGCGAATTTCATGATTACTTCGTAGTGTATACATATTTCGGGATATCCTATGTAATGAGGGTGGAGAACAGTCGCGTGGAAATCCATCCGTAGCTTTCCGCGAATGGAGAAACAAAATAATGCTGGCCATTTAAGAGCTTTTGCTGCACATGGCGTCGATCAACTCTTTTTCGTGATTTAATTTTCTTGTATTAAAATATATAACATTTTGTGCTTTTTTCGTGTAAAAACTGCGCATGATAACTCCTTACTGCTTTTCGGGGTAATGGGAGGCATGACCATCTAGTCTTCGGCTCTAGCTTTCTGTTTGAGAGAAAGATTTATGTTTTGACGTCGGCCATGGCACTCTGCCGTTCAAGGCAGTTGAGCATTCATACAAGGGCAGTGGGACAACAAGAGCATCGTGGTTTGTCTTGAAGAACGTGACCGTACTCTCGCAGTTAAGCTTCGCGCAGTCGGAGCAGCCAGGTGTCACCTTCATTACGAATCGAACTTATTGCTTCTGGTTCCGCCGAGACCTACAAGCCATTCATCCTTGTGGGTCGGTTAGTTGGTAAAATGGTTATCTGGGAAGGATGGAACACTGACTTTTCCATCGGCTAGCCATCGCAGATCATTGTAGAGGCCAAAGTCGCATTAATTCCATGACATCCACGTGCGTTACGCATTCCAAAATAAAATGGACTGATTAAAGCCGTCCTTTATCTTTTTTGTATGTTGGCGATTACTAATAATGCTTGTACGATATTTATCAATGAAGCGAAATCCAAAGAAATCATTTTGTTGTGTAAAAGCAGCGAAAATATGTAGGAGAGAGGGGCATGGCGAAAAAAACCTCGGGTCCTCCATGAGTCGGTGGCGTTGAACTAAAATTAGTTCACAGCACAAAGAACCGGAAGAGGTGGTGAACTCTCTGAAAAGACGCGCTTTCTACGGCTTTTTGAGAACCAAGCGAATTACGCCTTTTGGAGTTGCTCCGATCAACTGAAATTTTTGATGCAGGATTTAACTAAAAAAGTCTTTACAAGATAAAGAACAGGGCTATTTTCATCGTGGGATTTGTACCGCATCCGCAGTGGAAGAATTTTAGAGAAACATCTTTCTAACCAGCCATGAATAAGAGCAATTTCCACGCTTGTTGCCTTGAACGGCTCATGACGTTTTCATATTTCTGATTATGACGTGCAACGCAGCATTTTCGTCTGACCCTCTAACAATGACCCATTAAACTTTGGGCCTCCGTCGCTTGAGCGTCTCGTTCAAACACCGCTTTGGCGTAAATGTATCGAAGGTGACCGCAGTGAACCAGCATGAAGCAGGAGCGGAGTATCCAGTTTGTTCCACCCCTCAATGGACAGCGCTATTTCCAGGAAGAGCTAACCCGATTGTGGTTGCTGTAATCATTCGACAGATTCCAGTGGGATCTGCGTTGGAACACGTCGTTCGGAGATGTGCTGCGCCGTGCGCCGTAAAGACCGGCAAAGGTGCTCCTCCTTCCCAACGCCCCATCCGTTTTTCTTGGTGTCGTCTTATTTTCCACCCAGATGAGTCCGGAATTACGCGCCTCTCCATATTCTGTCCGATATGCTCTGAATTACATTCGGAATTACTGTAGAGCAGTTGCAGCTGCGCTTCGCCGAGCATTATGAAAGCTAGTTAGTGGGACGCTTGTACTCTAGTCGCTTAACGGCACGTTTGCACATCCCCCACGGCTCGGTTCGCTTCGATGACGTCGACGTCGCCGAAGCAATATCTGAACGTCGTCGCTGCCCCTCCCCGACTTCTCCGTAGCATTACTTATGGTCTGTTTCGCGAAGCCCGGCCTTCTAGTAAAATCGACCCAAGTAGTGTATTGCTTCAAAAATTTCCAAAAATGAAGAAACTCTAGCTTGGTTTCTCCTCAATTTAAATCATTATTTAATCCATCTGTTCATTTCCAGGAGTCATTGGCTTTCTGAAATTGCGCAGCAGTTTCGCATCTGTTGAGAAACAAGTCGATTGATTCCCTTCAATTGTGGGCCTTCTGATATGTACGTCACAGTGAAATCACATCTTTGTCTCGCAGGGTTGGACGTTTTGACTTCACGACGTGTTCAGAGGCCTGAGGACGACCTGAGAAGTGAAGACAACCTGAAAACGTCTTATGGCACAACAAAATACATTCACTTGTAACTTACAATGCCAAGATTTCAAGAAGATAGAAGCTGGAGATTAAATCGCAACTGTTGGCTAGGATTCGTATAGAACTTTATTAGGTTTACTTTCCGTATGTTGTCCCTTCAGACCCGGGAAATAGTTGAGTTGCTTGAGAAGCTGCTTGCCCAAACTTTTTGCTTTTTGTTTGCTTTATCATCCCACAAGGCTGAAACAAGGAAACAAAGGAAATGCAGAGTGAAGGATGCCATGGAGGCAAGGAGGCTAGCCTTAATCATAGCGTCGACTTTTTTTTGAGTTTTTTTCAGTCATCCTTAGCCAGACGTGAATTTAGTTTATTTTCTTAATAAGGAAAATAAACACAAAAATAGGAAAATAAACCAAACGAACCTCTTTCTAATCCCTAAGGGCGCGGCATTCTCAGTAAGTCGGTTATACATTTTGTAAACCGTCTGAATAGGTACCATGTGCTGCGCGTGGCGCGCAGTCGGGAGGTGCTGGCTGTCGCTTGCAACCGATACCAGGCTCTAGGTTCGATTGACCGTCAAAGCCAACCAAGTCTTCCAACCCTCAGGGTCCGTGAATTGGTGTCGGGGTTGTCTGGGAAAGATAAAGCTCTGACTTGTTCATCGGCTGCCCACCAGGGATGAGCGGATGAACCGTTATCCGGTTTTCGGTGGGTCTTGGTCTATCCGTTTTGTTGTTCGTTATGTTTGGAGTTATCTTTGGAGTTTTTTCGCCGGATAGGTACAACAAAATATGGCAAGCTTGTGATTACTTAGTTGAATATAAGGACAATTTCGAAAAATCGTCTTGTGTTTTTTCCACTGCCAGTCGAGATACGCTTGCAATGCTAGGTCGGTTCCTTCTCAGAGTTCTCAGTGCTATAATTAGACTAGACTATCTAAGTTCTCATAGCGCGTTTCGAAATGCTGAACACTGCCTTGCTCATTTCTTTTTGTAGGGTTTTCATCAAAATTCCTTTTATCATAATGTACGATCTGAAAAAAACCAGTCGGTCAGTGGAGAAAAAGACAAACGTTCCTACGAATCACCTTGTTTTAAGGATGTGCCGGATACTCCGCATCTACACGACCTTTTAGCATTCTTTGAAACTATTTCCAGCACTAGCAGCAATTTACAGTTTACCCTTTCCAAAGCAACAGAGAGAGTTTTATTCGATCTGGGCAAGAATTAGTGTTAAATTTAATTGGAGAATAAACAAAAAGGGACTCTTTTTAACGAAGTGATTCGTGTGGACGTTTGTGCGGCCTCTGCCCCACCAAAGCCTAAAAATTTCCATAGTGAATTCACTGCAGCTGACAAAGAGGAATAAAGGATGCAAGACGACGATAGTGCCGGATGCGACACGCATTCTCTACTCTTACGTGATATGCTGGAGGAATTTTGAATGCGTATTTGGCCAGTACAATGAATTGCGGTGGTCAGCCGATGAGCAATTCAGTGCGTTATCCTGCTCGGACAAGCCTGGTACCGATACATCGAGCTCGAAAGGATGGAAGGCTTGGTTGACCTGATGGAAAAGTCTGAACCAAGAACATTGAGAGAATTGAGAGCATGCGATAGGCGGACTGCACTATCACGTGCCTTAAAGAAAAAACACCAATAAGAATGTTTAAAGTAGCTTATATCACATGTAACATGGACAGTGTTACAATTACCGACATACGATTGGAGAAAGAGTGGTTTAAAATAAAAGTAGCTTTAATTTTTGTTGTTTGTTCGTTATCCGTTTTCCACTATCCGGTCATTTTTGGGCGAAATTATCCGTTATCCTTATAAGGGCTTTAAAATTGTATTATCCGCTCATCCCTGCTGCCCACCACATGTCGTTGCACAGACCAAGAAGGTATTCAAAGTGCCTCAGCGACATCCCGTAGAAGTAGAATGGGTGGCGCATCCCAAAAGCGACATGCCAAGAATTGGTATATGAAGCCGAAGCGAGAATTTGTATGAAGTTTTCATTTCTTTATTACGTTTCCATTTCTTAGACCTTCTAAACGTGGAAACATGGGGTGTGCCTTTAACGATTACCGATTAAGCGATTTACCGGTTTTACCGTTATTTTTCGTTAAAATTTGTTAACGAAGTTTAACGCGGAAATTTTCGTTAAATTGCATTAACGACATTTAGCGCACCATTTTGAAAGTTTTCTTCTTCAAGTAAATGTATTTTGAACTAATTTTTTGAATGAGATTTCGCAGAATTGTTGTGATAACGAAGAAGCCCTCCACTTACTTGATTGAGTTCACGTATTTCGAGAGTTGTTGGCATTTTTCTTGTTCCTTGACCAATTTCTTGCGTGGCCCCCACATCTCTCTGCTGAATTTTCGCGTTTTTGATCCTCCTGGGCCATTTCTTGTGTTTAATTGCTACATATTACCAAAGTCAGTTTTCCCTCAATTTTTTTGTGGTATTTGTTCTATGAGTGGGAAGGCATGGGAAAGCGAAGAAAACGCTGCGAAACGAATAGTGCAAGAAAGCAAGAAGATATACTAGGAAACGAAACGAAAAAGAAGCGAAACAATGGAAGAAAAAGGCTCCTTATCCCTTCTCCTCAGGTTTTTCGGAAAGTAGGACGGGTTGTTCGTGCAACAGGAGGTGATGATTGTAGTACTACGTTAAGGCAATTTCGAGCCTGATAGAGCGTGGCTTCTGGTACTTTTATTGCTTCGCTTTTATTGAATTTCATGCCGTGTATGTCAACGATCTTAGCTAACAACCTATGTATATACCTACAAGCGAAAAAAGTTAAAAGCGAAGAAGGCGACGTCCACTCTTCGTCATTATATGTGTGGTTAGTTAGTTTAAAAACTGGCACTTTACATGCTGTCTGTTAAATGAAGATTTTAAACTTCTACGAAAAAGGCTAGCTCTTTATGTCTCTGGATTTTTTTTCGTCCAAGTTGCGAATTTACTATCACACCGTTCATCAACCCGAAGTGTGCTCTACAAAATTGGGAAGATATTAAGAAACCTAAACACATTCGAACCCTAAGTAAGTATTCGTTTGTACAAGGTCCCTCAAGAAGAAAATCAAAGAGGCCAGTTGAAGAAAAGTGAATAATAAGAATAATAATAACAAGAATAACACAGAGTAGGGGCTTCTGTTTGGAAGGATAGGGAGAAGAAAAAGAAAATGCCCCACTATTAGTTGAGGAGCGAGAAATGCACTTTTTGAATACCCGTGTTCCTTATGCATTTCCTTTGAATGCAAAGGAAATAGAGCGCTTGACAATTAAAACCTATGTTGGGTAGCTAAGACAAAAACGCTCAATGCAAAACAATCGATTCGATTAAAATTTGGTCAACGATCCGTGGCTGTTCAGTAGATTCTCTGCTGTCAGCTGCGGTAAGTACAGGGCCTTTTGGGACAAAATGAACCGCTTTGTGAAACAGGCAGATCTATGGACTTCGCAAATATCTTAAAAAGGCGAACTGTACTAAAGGATTCGATGTGGTTAGTGCCTGACCTGAATTTTTCGTTAAAACATTCTGTTTTCCAAAAAAAACTATGGTAGTACAGGAGAATGTTGGGCTGTAAAAGTCTAGTCAGAGAGCGCAAATTCACTTTTAAAAATGAATGAGGATGATCGAGAACGTTGAGCAGTGCTACAATACCCACCATAAGGATTGGAAAAAGGGCGCGGTAGGCGCGTTTTCCGCGTTCTTTCTGTTCTTTTGCTGTGGTCCTCTTGATCTCCATCCTTTCTGAAAAACTCACACACCGTTGTGATCTACTCGACGAGATCTACCCACTGCCGCAAAAACATTTTTCGCTACTCCATTTTTTACCGCTATTTTTTCGAAAGCGCCTGGGGATACTCATTAACGAGCGACGTCTCCACTAATTGCGCCCAAAGGACACTTAAGCGCGCGGATCTAATGCCAGCTCGTTCGCAGAAGCACCTCCTTAGGAAAAATTCTGTAGATCGAGAAGCTTACAACACCATAGACATATTATTCTACTCTATATTATTTATTAATTATTTTTTATTTTTTCGATTATTCTAATAAGGGCTAACAAATTTGTTCTTAATCTAACGAGTAGTGCCGACAACTGACTTTATCTGGCCACATCAAGGAAGAGAACGAACAATAGATGAAAATTCCTAACTGGAGCGTGCCACGCATATTACTTCTGCGAGATATAGTTGAAAGTTTTTGAATTTATTTCTGGTCCACACTATGAATAGCGGTTATGGATGAATCAGTGTTTTATCCTTGCTATATAAGGCTAGGATACCGGTTAGCCGACTCCGGAAGATTGGAGGTTTGGATGTTCTGGTCGGTGCCCAGTCCGAGAACCTCGATTCTCCGGGACAGCCGGCATAGCCTCCAATTGCGATACCGCTCGCACAGGGAATAGCTAATTTTGTATTACTGAAAAAAAATTTTTGCAGCTCTATCGACCTAGAAAAGGTATGATATCTGGATAAATCTCCAGATTTCATCCCCCAACCAGTTCTCCATTCTTGGCCAACAAAGAGCTTTTCCTGTGCAACAAGTACTGTAACTTTTTTTAAAAGGAAGTTACAAAGTTAGAATTTGCACTGAACTCTAAAGCACGTAGGTGAATTGCAGATGGCCCACTTTTGACTTGAAGAAAAAGAAAATTTTTGCTAGTCGCAAATCCACTGCGCACCACCTTCAGCAACGTTTTTTTTCACAACCTTTTGAATACCGCAACTTTCTAAGGACAGAAGCGAGTGTGCTGAAATCTTTTCTGTGCGAAATGGGTTTGCGTGGCTCTGATACAAGCAAGGTGGGAGGAGCTGAGTTCACTCTAATTTAGTTTTTCAGGTGTCTAAACTCGAGAAAAATCTACAATTTCCCGATCCCAATTTGTTTTCAAAATTTAGGACTCCACGCCAGACAGTCCCTCAAATCCTTAAGACAGCGCACCTCAACATTGAAAGCGCTTCCCAGCAACGTAGTTTTATAAAAATTGAAGAGATTCGACATTTTGCGCATTTTCTGCCGAGGTCGAGTTCTGGGCAGCGTTCGGCTCGACCTGGGCTCTGCGTGCATCGCCCGCGCCCGATCAAGGCCTCCTCGCACCTAGGTGCGAGACCCAGCGGTACTGTACCATTTATAGGGGACTGCACAGTGCTGTTCGGCGAACGGTACTATTGATTCGCCTCGGTCTTCACTTTCGTATATTACGCTGATAATTTTACAATAATTTGAATATTGTTTGAAATTAAATGAAAAATTAAATTAAATTAATTAATTAAATGAAATTAAACTGAATTAATTTTCACCCTCTACTTATTGAGAAAAGAATGTCGCGTAAACGATTGTACTAACTAGGCTCAGGGTTCGGATTTCCTGCTCAGGCCAACCAAACTTTCCATCCCTCCGGGGTCGGTGAATTGGTACCAGACCTGTCTGAGAAGGATAAATCGCTGACTTGTTCATCGGGTGACCATCGCAAGTCATTATGCGGACCAACTACGCGTTCAAATTGCTTCTTGCAAGTAGAATGCTTGGCGCATCGCAAAAGTAATTAAATAACGCCGTTCGTTATCCTTTCTTCTTTCAATTTTTTGGCTGGACTTGTTTGCCCGACAACTTATGCTTTAAGCGGCTCTTTCTATACAAAAGGCTTCCACTTATTCAAGCATTGTCAGAGGCAAAATACTTAGCCACTGTGAACGTCAGCTAAGCTCCACCGTAAGCTTTTCTTTTTTCATCGGCTGGCCGCCGCATTGTATGACCAAATACGCATTTAAATCGCCTCCATGGCATCCTGTAGAAGTAGAATGCACAGCGCATCCCGGAAGAATCTGAGTAAAGCTGTTCTTTATCCTTTGTTTTTTATATGTATCACTAAAACGAATATCCAAACGAACATCCACAGCAACCATGCCTTCCATCACTTAGCGGTCGTTGAACTGGTGCCAGACTTCTCTGGTAAAGACAAAACATTGACATGTAGTTTGGCCACAGAAATCATTGTATATGTAGGCCAAATACAATTCAACCTAACTCCACGATATCGCACTGAATTAGAATGCGTGGCGCATCCCTCTAAGGAATTGACCGTCGTCGACCTCTATCCCCTACCTACCAATCTAAATCTACCTTTTGTTTGATTTGATTTGATCTGATTTAGTCAAGACATAGAGAAATGTGTAGCACAAGGATCGTAAGTAAACATTAAGGAGAGCAGCATAAAATGAGCGGATATGACAGGCCATGTAAGTAACATGCCACAAACAACACAAGTTGAAGCATTTTTTATATTTAAAATCTAGTGAATCTTCTATAGGCTTAAGTAGAGGGCCTCCTTAGATCTTCATACTTTTCTTGCAGTCTGTTGAATTTCTTGAAAGTTCGACAGGCTAGAAAGTCTGACTTGGTTGCGGAAAGTCCATGGACTGGCGACCGGAAGTTTTGTAATAGTCAAATATGCATTGAAACGGCGTCTACAGCATCGCAAAAGTGAAACGTGGGGATTCTAAAGAGAAGAACTGAGTAGGGTCGTCACTTCTTCTTTTAATCCATTGTTCTTATTTGTTTGGTTATATTATTCACCTTAGTTTCAATTTTTCACTACACCACGCACATATGGTCACGAGATCGGCAGCATACGAGAGGTGAAAAGTTGTTACCGTTTTCTGAAGATTTGTGATATCTCGGCGAGTCTTATAACCTCTGCGAGGACTAAAACTGGGCTAGCATATGATTGCAAAGTGTACTTTAAAAAAATTTCTTTCAGACGTTTCAGACACTTATCTGTTACAACCTCAATCCACTAATAGTGCCGTTACGTTTGGTTAGGAATTTAAAAGTTTCATTTTAAAAGATAAAGAGATGAATTAGCATAATGAGAGTACGTGTTGTCTTTCAGGTGCACCATGAAGAAGGTTCCTAGTTCAGATCCTTGCAGGCAACCAAGCCAAAACTCAGCACCTTTCTTCTCTTAGGAATACTACTTGATTCGTCTGTGAACAAGTACCTGACTCGTCTATGAAGAGCAGAGCACCGAGTTGTTCCTCGGCTGGCCACCACAACTCATTGAATGCGCCACTGATGCATTCACATTTGCGCACGATATGTCGTCGAAGTAGAATGTTTTATCTCTCTCAAACATAAATCGAGTAAGGCAGTTTTCGTTTTTATCCTTCCCCTTTATCCCTTATTTAGACTGAGGGGTCTGAAAGTAGAATTAAGGCATTGCTGTCATCCAGTTTTAAAATCAATGAAATCATTTCTAATAGAAGATTGAGGCAGACGGTATCTAATCCTTGCCGCTTGCATTCTACTTCTATTGCATCTCTTGGAGGCGGATTTTTTTATATTTATAGGGTAAAGGATAAAGGACGGTGTTAACCAATCTTTTTGGGGGTGCACCAAGCATTCTATCTCTACGGGATATCGTGAAGGCAAATCTAATGCCTGTTTGGCCTACTCAATCACTTGCGGTGGTCAAATGATGAACAAATTAGTGCTTTTTCCTTTCCAGACATGTCTGGTACCATACCAATCGTTTACGCGACATTCTTTTCTCAATAAGTAGAGGGTGAAAATTAATTCAGATCAAAACAATATTCAAATTATTGTAAAATTATCAGCGTAATATACGAAAGTGAAGACCGAGGCGAATCAATAGTACCGTTCGCCGAACAGCACTGTGCAGTCCCCTATAAATGGTACAGTACCGCTGGGTCTCGCACCTAGGTGCGAGGAGGCCTTGATCGGGCGCGGGCGATGCACGCAGAGCCCAGGTCGAGCCGAACGCTGCCCAGAACTCGACCTCGGCAGAAAATGCGCAAAATGTCGAATCTCTTCAATTTTTATAAAACTACGTTGCTGGGAAGCGCTTTCAATGGTGAGGTGCGCTGTCTTAAGGATTTGAGGGACTGTCTGGCGTGGAGTCCTAAATTTTGAAAACAAATTGGGATCGGGAAATTGTAGATTTTTCTCGAGTTTAGACACCTGAAAAACTAAATTAGAGTGAACTCAGCTCCTCCCACCTTGCTTGTATCAGAGCCACGCAAACCCATTTCGCACAGAAAAGATTTCAGCACACTCGCTTCTGTCCTTAGAAAGTTGCAGTATTCAAAAGGTTGTGAAAAAAACGTTGCTGAAGGTGGTGCGCAGTGGATTTGCGACTAGCAAAAATTTTCTTTTTCTTCAAGTCAAAAGTGGGCCATCTGCAATTCACCTACGTGCTTTAGAGTTCAGTGCAAATTCTAACTTTGTAACTTCCTTTTAAAAAAAGTTACAGTACTTGTTGCACAGGAAAAGCTCTTTGTTGGCCAAGAATGGAGAACTGGTTGGGGGATGAAATCTGGAGATTTATCCAGATATCATACCTTTTCTAGGTCGATAGAGCTGCAAAAATTTTTTTTCAGTAATACAAAATTAGCTATTCCCTGTGCGAGCGGTATCGCAATTGGAGGCTATGCCGGCTGTCCCGGAGAATCGAGGTTCTCGGACTGGGCACCGACCAGAACATCCAAACCTCCAATCTTCCGGAGTCGGCTAACCGGTATCCTAGCCTTATATAGCAAGGATAAAACACTGATTCATCCATAACCGCTATTCATAGTGTGGACCAGGAATAAATTCAAAAACTTTCAACTATATCTCGCAGAAGTAATATGCGTGGCACGCTCCAGTTAGGAATTTTCATCTATTGTTCGTTCTCTTCCTTGATGTGGCCAGATAAAGTCAGTTGTCGGCACTACTCGTTAGATTAAGAACAAATTTGTTAGCCCTTATTAGAATAATCGAAAAAATAAAAAATAATTAATAAATAATATAGAGTAGAATAATATGTCTATGGTGTTGTAAGCTTCTCGATCTACAGAATTTTTCCTAAGGAGGTGCTTCTGCGAACGAGCTGGCATTAGATCCGCGCGCTTAAGTGTCCTTTGGGCGCAATTAGTGGAGACGTCGCTCGTTAATGAGTATCCCCAGGCGCTTTCGAAAAAATAGCGGTAAAAAATGGAGTAGCGAAAAATGTTTTTGCGGCAGTGGGTAGATCTCGTCGAGTAGATCACAACGGTGTGTGAGTTTTTCAGAAAGGATGGAGATCAAGAGGACTACAGCAAAAGAACAGAAAGAACGCGGAAAACGCGCCTACCGCGCCCTTTTTCCAATCCTTATGGTGGGTATTGTACGGTTCATAGCACATTGGATCTCCTCAAATGCTTGACGAGCTTCCAAAAGCTAAACGAGCTAGGCATAGTAAGAAATTTCTTGTTTTGGAAGTCTTGTTGTTACTGACTGGTTTCAGAATTTTAGTGATTTTTCTCGTTTAGCAATTTTGTTGACGATAGATGGATTGCTGTTATTTGTTGTGAAGATGAAGGCATCCTACTATAACAGCCATGTAGACAGAGTAAAAAATATCAATGATGAGAAAGATATGGCTTTTTACCCACTAAAATATAACGAAGCTGACTGCAGCTAAGGATTAACGAATCTACAGAATTTACCGATTTTAAAGAAAAAAATCGCTAAAAATGGTCGTTAAAAATTTACCGAAAATATAACGCACACCCCTGCTTATGAGGTATACACCGTAGGCGGGAAATCGGTGTTTTTTCGTTATTTTGAAGCTCAGCAAAAAATGTCTCTATTCATCTCCTCTTCCTTGGGTTCCTCATCGCCAATTGTTAAGCTATGTAGTCTCCTCCTTTCAGCTCAATGATCGTCAAACAATGACCCTCACACACCTCCGCGGAATAATCAGAGAACGTGCAGATTCTCGCATCACCCTAGATTAGCTCACATTCTTTTGCCAAGAGAAGAATTTCACTTCTTCGGCCTTAGTTTGAGATATGTCACAGCTGTACAAGTCAGTCGTTAGTAATGTTCCTATTTATTCAATGCAATTCGCATTGCTGATTTCGGTTTTCTCGTCCTACGTTTCGTCGTTTTTGTGTCTAATGCCTTTTGCCGACGCTTCTCGAATGCACGATCCCAATTCCGATATTGCTATAATAATACAAATTGCTGCTCGCGCAGGGTGTTCTCAGCCTTTGTAAAAAACAGGAACAATCTGTTTCTTCCTTTCTTTAGGCCTCAGCGGAGTGGCTGGTACCGATATACGGGTGAGTGCTGATGGGTCCCATGAGGTGTAGAAGTTGCGTTCGATCAAAGAGCGCCGGTGGTGTAATGGCGTAGAGCATTCCCGCCCGGTCAACAGGAGGTGGGGTTCGAGTCCCTCCTGGCGCAGAAAGTTTCTATCGCAACAAAACATCGTTATGACAACAACAGGAATGTTGACCAGTGAAGCGGGTGCTTTCTTATCAATAAGTTTCTACCGTCTGTTTTATACTATTATAAAGTAAAGAAAACCAAAATACATAAATTTCCTCCACACGCTTTCCTCAAAAGAACTTTGCGCTATAAAATCTTCTCTGCTGGACCGTGAGTGAAGACGAATTTCGATGACAGGTAGCAGCAAGCTTGCCCTTGCGCTCATTTAGTGAGACCAGTGCGTCATCGACGGTAGAGTGCTGCTGCTGAGATTTTCAAAGGCCTCAGGTTTTACGTCGACTGAAGGCAAGATACACGCGTAGAAGTGGGTGAGGTGTTCGGTCGAGTAGGCAAAACCCAAGCACTAAAGCGCCTCTAAGTAGCACAAACGACAAAGAGCTCGCAGCATAGGGCCTTTCATCATGAACCTTGTTTCATAGATTGGCGCACTTGAAGTCTTCTATCTTACTGACACCCTACTCCTTCCGCGTCTTCTCGTCTAGACTCCTCGCATGCTAGCACGAACAGCTTTGCTTCAGCCTCGCTTCTTCCGAGCTCTGCCTCACAATCAGATCGTTAACAGCGGAAACCTCGCCAGCTAGCCTTTGTTCTCGCTCAATGGCTATGTGGACTTTCACACGCCTCGCGCTCTCCCTCCAATTTCAACGTCTAGCATTGTTTTCCGCAGACCTTGGGCGTCTGCGGTTTGCAATTCTGCACCTCGTTGGCCTCTCTGTCCCCATTTTTTGTGGGGGGAGCTTAAAATTCAGCGAAAATCTACTTTAGGGATCGATCGCTGGTCTGGAAGGGCTATTGTAGGGAACCAATTCATGATAAATGGATGCAGTGCTGACGAATACGCTTAAACTGATAAGGGGCACTATTCGGGCACTTAGAGCCAAAATTGATCAAAATGATATGGTCCATAAACTAGAAGAAAATACATGGAGAAATTCATGCACAGAAACCCAGACTAGCTCTTAACTCGTTTTTTGTTGAAAGGTGCAGATTTTTCCTATTTGAGTCGCTTTTCCCATTCAGACAACATACGCTTCAGACCTTTCCGTTGTGAGTTCAGACCAACTAAGCTTTAAATTTTTTCCCACTTGGAAAATATCACACTCCATTATCTACCTTCCATGCAAATGGCTCACAAACAGCTTTACAGACTTCTTGAACAAGCCTTTTCTAAGGCATCACATTGCTCACCAGATACACAACAGCTGAATGGTGGAGGCCTGTCGGTGACGAATTGCTATGGCCTGAAGTATGACATCTTCCGAGATGATTGCAGCCGAGATGTTCGAGATCTTGTGTGCACTAGTTGGCACGAATTCGATTGTCGACAGGGCGCCCCATGACTCCGCTGCTAATTCGTACGGAGCGACAAATGGCCATATTAGATTTGTTAGGCGCGGTCAACACGGTTTGTCGCCGGGAATCGAGCCGCCGCCGACGCGACGCCTTTGGTGATGCTGCTCCGTGTGTTCATTTTCGAATCAGCGTCGAGTTTCAGCTGTGGTGTGCCTGTCCAGTCTTGAGCTGCGCGGGTTTGGTGAGAAGTAAGAGGAAGCGTTCATGGATTCGACTACATCACAACAAGAAAGGTTTCTCACTGCAAGATCGTCCATCACGAGGGGCGGTCGGTTGAAGCCAGTTGTCTCTAAGGCTAGGTTGAAATTTATGGTTAGATCAAATTTTTAAATCAACAGGGCTACTTCCAGCTGGATTCAGTTTACTAAAAGTCGCCCTCATCCATGTTCAGTACTTTCGTTTAAAAACATGGTCAACAAGTACCTCGATCCACTCTGTTAATTTGTTATTCTTTTTCGCTCTGTCTGAGCTTTTCACCTAGTTTTACTTTTACGTTTGTTCACTGTTTCGTTACTTTTAACAAGTTCTACTCTCTTCACTTGACTCCATAATTCATTATTCAAGGTTGAGCTGTTGTTACATGAGAAATATATATATATTTTTATTTTTATATATTTTTATATTTTTTATTATTATTTTATTATTTTATATTTATATATATTATATTTATATATTTATTTTTATTTTTATTTATTTATTTATTTTTTTATTATTATTTTATTATTTTATATTTAAATATATATTTTTGAACAAGTCATTGGATATATATATATATATATATATATATATATATATATCCAATGACTTGTTCAAAGATATTGCAACGTATGAACCCTTGCCTGCCGCCTAGGAAGACCTACCCCGACCTTGGTTTACAGGCTGATTCTTTGCATTGCGCAGATCCTTCTTCGAGACCTTAAGTCAAGCTCCTGTTCTAACACAGGGTTCGAAAGTAAATGAAACTGCTCCTTCGTGCAAATGGAAATGCAAGATTTCTATTTTCGACTATGAAATTGCCATTTAAATTCTGAAGTTTTATAAGAAAAATAGCCTTCCAAGCTCTCTAAAGCAGCGCAAGAAACCCGATAACAGATACATATCTCGAAGAGGCATATCAGATTAACGGCTTCTTATGTTTCGATTGTTTTTTGTTGTCCGTTGTCATAATTCCCTTTCCCGTTTTGACACTGTGTGTCACCGGACCTTAGTTCTTCTGGATTTTGATAGACAAAGAGGAGGAATTGACCCGACCAAACAATTAATAAACAACGTTTGCGTTTTAGCTTTCATTATAAATGCAGAATGAAGACTGGTAGAGGACATTTTGCACACGAGGGTTTCAGAGCTAATGCTCTCCAATGCTCCCACTCAGACAGTTTGATAAGGCAAATGTAGTTGAAAGAGACTAGCCTGAAAGTGACATGTTTGGATGCTAAATCTTCAATCATACATAGGTCATGTGAACAGCTCCTTCCCAACATGGAAATCCATGGGAAATCTTCGTTTCTGCTAGTGAATACCAAGGTGAAAGCCCGAAGACTGGCTACTACTGATCTTCATTAACCAATTCCTGGCACTAGTATGCTCTTTCACATACTTCAACGCTGTCGACAAAAGCTGTAAGACACGAACGACATATGGGGCTAATACGTATATCCGTAACTAGATCTGTGAGTCACCCGATTTTACGTTAAGAGAGTAGAATACTCTACCACTGGATCCTCATGGCGTATCCACTGGATCCCACTGGATCCAGCCGCTATCTGCGACTCCTATCTATCAGCCCGAAATTCGATTTTCTCTCCATAATTAGAGCGGAACTAATTGTTTTCCTCAGCTCATGTTCTATTTGTACCTCTTCTGTTTTCGCCGCATATTACTCTCCTCTTCCTATTCATTTTTTCGATAGGATCCATTCGCATTGTTCCAGGAACAAAGATCGCACAATTTCACTTTTCGCTTCAAATCTCTGCCGCTGTTTCATTTTAGCCTGCACCGTCTAAGCATCCTTCGTCCTTCGCTTTTCGAACAGCCTTTCTTTTTTGTACAGTAGCGGCGTATGAAACCCTCCGGTTTCGTTTGTTAACCGGAGGGATAGGTAGCTTTTTTAACGTTCTCCTTCTATAATACATCAACGATGGGCGCGTGCACCCGATACCATTCTCCTGGTTTGGATTTCGCGCCCGGGCCAACCAAGCCTTCCGTCTATCCGGGGTCGGTTAATTGGTACCAGACTTGCCTGGGAAGGACAAACCGTTGACTTGTTCTTCAGCTGGCCACCAACGTATTTGGCCACCTAAAGTCATTCTGTGGCCAAATACGCATTCAAATCGCCTCCATGACATCCCGTGGAAATAGAGTGCGTGGCGCGTTCAGGAAAGGATTGAGTTAAAAATATGAAATAAGTAGCATTTTGATTCAGTAACACAGGAACGAAAAACGATTGCACAAAAACCGGCGAAACTTCCTGCCCAACCTAGTGTAATACGTTGTAATCGACGACTCTTAATTCCGATATTTTCATTCCGTTTCAGCCATAGTGTATGTAGTGAACATGTTGGCAGTGGTACCGCGGTGGGGAGAGATCCGTTCTTCCGGGGAATTCAGTACCACGCTTCTCTGTGAAGGATAGACACTGACTTGTCCATCGCTTGACCACTGCGAGTCATTGTATACCAGAGCAAATACGTATTGAAACTACTTCTTTGATACTCCTCAGAAATACAATTCTTGGCGCCATCTACAAGATGATTGATTAATGCCGCCTTTTATTCATATCCTTCAGTTCCCGAAGGTGAAACCCCTTCTCGCCTTCTTATCGTATATGCGTAGTGCAATTACGACATCGCATAAGCCTAGCTGCCGACAGATGTTTTCGTTGATACAAGCGTATCGAATTAGCCCGTGTTTTGCTGCAATCTCGTTTTACCATGGTGGTCTCACATGAGTTATGGAGGGGAGGGGGGGGGGGTGATGGGTGCTTTGCTTCGAAGAGCTTCTCGAAGTTTTACTGGTTGCCTATTTCATTTTCTTGTCCTGCTGACATACACTACTAATCTTCAAAAACAGTGGTTATACAAGGTTTAATTCGCTTTGAAATAATCATCAGCCATTCCTTGTAAAAATTTCATCCGTTCAAAGTTTTGACGAAGTTCATTTCCTAACAAATGGTGGCATGTCACACTATAATTTTACTAAGCCGTGAAAGCGCTCATTTTGTATTCTTTTTCCTAATCCTTTTTATTTTTTCTTTTCTTTTCTTGTTTTACGCCGCGTATTCATTGGATGTAAAGAATGGTTTAGACCAAGTACATCATGATTTAAAGGCGCTAAAATCATTGCTCGTTTTCGCATCTCGGGCCTTTTTCGATTGCTTTTCCCCTGTATAAAGGCTTTTCAATAGTGGTCGTACAGGCTGCATATAGCAAATATATGCGGCAAAGGAGCCGAGTGCAATTTCTCGCGTTTCCGGCCGTCTTCGGCGCTATTCAGCTTGCATTCAATAAGTCGCTACGCGTCGGCGTGGGAAGCCTTCACCTACGCGCCGAAACCTACAGCCCAGAAATCGCTGTTGAATTTCTCTCTGGACCACTTGCACACTACATATTATTTGGATCAGAGTACAGGCGGTACTTTGGTATTTGAAGTCGGGACATGCGGTAGCCGGAAAAACTCCGGCTTCGGGCCATTTCAAGCTCTTCCGTTCCGTTCTGTGGCTCTCTTGTTTTGTTACGTTTCTTTGACCAGAAGACGGTAATAGGAAATGGTCACTGCTCAGCACTAGTCACGCGTTGAACGCTATTCACTTCCTTAATTAAAATCCTGCAATTATTTGGGGAGTGCTGTCCTACAGATCAAATATCGTCGTCGTTGAAGTAGGTCACAGTTTTACTAAAAAAGGATTACGCTTGAGCGCGAACGCAGAATTAATATCCTCGGGCAATGGACATGCAGCGCACGTGCTAAAAATACAATCATCGTTGGATTGATCACGATGTTCTTCTCCCACTAGCCACATATGCAGAATCAGCCTCACACAGTCAATAAAATATTCAGCTTCCCACTTATTGTTAGTCGAGTCTGCATTTCTCGTCATTCCTTACTTTTAATGCTTTCACGACATCTTGTTGGGTTTTTTTCTCGTTCATTATTTTGTATGTTTCTGTTGTGGCGCATCCATGAATGTATGAAATAAGTAACTAAATAACAAAACCTTCAAAGCGCTTTCGGTGAAATATTCGAAGAACAAGAAACAAAGATCGAATATGTTGCGCGACGCGGTCGTCCACTCGAAGCTTGTATCGATGTTCACATGGTCGGTGGTAAAAATTCTATCCTGGTGGAGGTTTGCCATTAATTTCGCACTGAGACATTGCTGAATGTCCGAATTGAGCCGTAATTTTTAAAAAATTAAGAATAGGTATTGGACAGTGAGGCTGAACCACTTCAGGGATTACCTAAGAATTGCTCAGCTATATCTTTTCCCTTATCGAGAAGAGGTTTCTATGTGTTATTAGGCTGTCGCAAAATTATTCGCTGAAACGGATCGTTAACTTCAAACTGCTATTACTCAGCAGAATCATAGATTTATTAAACGAGGTAAAAACCTCCAGAATCTATACACTTTTGCCAACGAGATGGTATTGAATCTAATATTTTACAATAAGGACAAGAGATTTCAGGAATTAACGAAATCAAGGAGGGCGCATTCAACATCGGCTAATGTAGTGAATTGTTTCTGACGTAAATATGAATCAAGTGCTCGGAAAAGTATTATTCAGTGGGGGAAAGGTCGGGAGAATATGGTGGGTGTGGAGAACTTTGGTACCTAAATAGGTCAATTATCGCCGAGTGATTTGTAAGGTGTGTGGCCTTGCGTTGTCCTGCAACAGGAGCCTCCCTCTTCTGTTCACCACTGCCGGCAACAGTTTTTGCAACTTCAACTAAATCACAAGTCTTTGCTGTGACTGCCTGACCAGGTTGCAAAAGGCTGTAATGGATTACACCTTTACAACAGCGCCACAAAATAGGCATAACTTAGGCAATAGGCATAATTTTTTTAGGGTGAAGGTCGGGCTTAGAGAAAAATGTTGGAGGAGCACCCTTATCTACTAGACAAGTCCACGCTTCATGTTCTCGTAAAGGACCCATTCTTCATCCACAGTTATAATACGGCTTACAAAAGGCGCATTTTTAAAGGGAACTAGCACTTGCTATCGCACTGTGTTGTTCGCCAAGGCCTCTAGGTACGTGTATTCGTCTCAGGATTTGCTTCGACGGCTCTCCTCGAAACTTCAAGCGACGGTCTGCGCCCAGACCCAGTTTTTCTTCAAGATCAAGGCGCCAGAAGAGAATTTTTCGAAGCAGAGCCTAACCGTTCGTTCCCAGTCCGTAGCAAAAGCGCTGCTGAGGTTACGGGATGCCTCTGCCGCATAAAGTCCTAATTCAAATTCGTAAGGCTGATGGCTCAATAGTCGCGTCCGTTCATGACTTTACGGAGCCCTGGAGAAAGTGGGCTAGCAAAATTAGAGCGAGATCCACATATGTTTTTGAAAGAGCAGGAAAAAGCCTGTTGAACGGTATGTGTGGCTTTCCTTGAGACGGAATGGTTTATGGTAAAAAAAAGCTTATTTATTCAAGCACACCGAAACGGAGATTAATTTTGCGACAGCCTTGTACACTCTGCACATTCTTGTCGATTTGTAGAGCTACCAAGACAAATCGGTAATGCAATCATCTGACTTCGATCCTGGGATCTGAATTTTCCATTTTTGGAGATCCCAATCCAGTTAGTTATGTTGAGTACGGTAACGCATGTTCAGCCTCGATGTGATCCATTGTGCCACAGCCCCGTAAAAATGTTGAGAGCATTGAGGACAGGGAACTTCCTTCTTGAACGGAATACGACGTAAACGGCCATTCCGGTTTTAGCATTTACTTAAATCAGTTTCCGCTAATGCTTAACAATTAAGCTCAGATAATTAAATCTAGCAACTACTCTTCAAAAAATGAAAAAAATGTAGGGCAAGGAAAAAATAAAGGGATTACACGTTGTTATGCAGACAGATCCTTGCTCATGTTTTACTTTATTGGGTTGCCCTTGTTTAATGGATAACACATCAATGTTTTGAAGGCATACCCCATGATTTCATATCTTGCCGGCATCAATCTTGGAGGCTTTTCCTCTACTGGAAGTTTTGCACAAATAAAATTACAAGAAAAGTAATTTATGAACAGTATGGATGCCGTTGTGAACATATGGCAGGTATATATGTCTTATTTCCATTTTCAAATTTCACATTCCATTTTCCGGCCATTTTTAACCGTTCTGTATTTAATCTACCACTCTTCCAAAAAACTACATTCATCCTTGGTTGTGAGTCAGGTATTGTTGCATTGGTATTGTTTGTTGAATATTCTGAAGGTCATCGCATTCTGTGCGTTCCCTGGTCTGATTTCTGATCTGTAACAGCAGGCGGCCTGCTGATGTCTGGCATATCTTCCGTGTTTTAACATTCATGTCTTTTCTGAAGGAACTTAGGAGTTCATTCAACAGGAGTTTCTCGGGAAGCGCTGGAGATTGTGCTAATGGTTTAAGAGTGCCGAGAGGGCTCTGGGGAAGAAACGTGAAGGTTTCACATAGCCACGTAGACTGCATGAGTGACAGAGACTGTGATATTTAATCGGGACTCGAACAAGGAACCTGGAGTCGGGAACCACGCGACAACCGCCGCGTCCTTTGACTGCGCTAATACACGCTACAGTCAGCAGGCGCTCTCAATAACCTCAGCTAACAGCGGTCTCCTTTTGTGGAACGGATTGTTCACTCGTGAGTATTTCGTTTTCTCATATTCCATGTACCTAATGATCAACTGAAATCAATATATTATTGCTATTATTTAACGATGTGAGTTACTGTCATACGGAGAAAGCAACCGATACAAAGAGAAGGGTGAAATATTTTCGTAAAACAACAAATGCAACCCTATGTATTCTATTAATGCATCTACGTTTCTAGTTAGTTACGAGATAATAAGGAACTAGGAACTTGGTGAGAGAAGTCCAACAGACGTTGATTATCATTCAGCAACGAGTTTAGCCCCCTAGTGTTTCTGTATATAAGGAAATTGGCCCTTATTTGAGACCTTAGCACAAGGGCTAGCAGCCTGAGCATTCCTTTTTTCTCTGCTCAGCGGAGTATCGAAAAAGCTTTTTGGTCGTAATGGTAGTTTTCAGAAGTTATTTGTAGCATCATCACAAGGTCTGCTTTCCTACCGTACATATGTGCCGCCAACAGCACAGCATCACATTTTTCTGGTGGAGGTCTGACTTAGAAGTGGTACTCCTTGGGGGGAGCCATTAGGAATTCCGGGTCAGGTTGACGTAGAAGACGCACGTTGAAGTCATCTCCCGTGGCCACATTGCCCAAAAGTTTTTAATGCAAAAGCGGAGAGGTGGAGACTGAGCGATGCCCTGTCGTGACGACCGGTCCTAGTCACGGAGATCCTAGGCCACTCAAGTCGAGTCCACCTTTATCATACTCTAGAATATTCTAGATTGTATGGTATTGTATTTAAGAATGTTTGGGCTATAAACTTGTGGCACTAAGCCAGACCGTAACAGGTTTTTTAAATCTTGACAAAATCTTGAAATTTTTTTACAGTACTTTTTCGACAACCTAATAGAAAATCAGTGACCTTTTGGTGCTTCATAGGATGGACTTGCGCATGCTTTAGTATCCGACGTGTGTTGAACTATATGCGCAGTTGCTGGTTCCCCCGAGTTAATGAGCCATGAAATGTTTTTTAAAATTGTTTGTTCTGACTTTTTAATTTTACTTCCGCTAAATTCTAGATTTCCACGCATCTAAGGAACTGCTTAAAGGTTGGAAATGTGGTCGTTTAAACGGGAGACGAGAGTCCGAACGGTTTAGACTTCTCCGCACAACCAGGAACATGATACTGAAAAGCACTGCGTTACTAGTGTACGTGCAACGCTGTTTTGAACTCCTTGATAGTCAATGTCTTTCCTCCTGAACGGATTGAATACGCCCACTCCACTTTTAGGAAGGTAGCGCTCATAAGTCTTGAATGCTCGCAATCACACTTGAAAATCTCTAGTTCGTAAAACTTTGAACAAGTTGTAGATCCAATAATTTGCTTTTTTGCTATGTTTTTGTTTTTCGTTTTATTTTCTATCATTTTTTTTGTGGCTGTAAATGTGCATGCTACTCCCACCTGGAATTTCTGATATTTCATCCTTCATTTTGCACAGCTGTATGGTACCACCTAGGCGTTCCTTCCTTCTCGATGCAGTTCGTGTTGGCCTCAAGCTTTTCGAAACAAGCTTCGACGTTCTCGTCGGCGCCTAAGTCTATCATTGCTGTAGTGGGGATGATTCTCTGTTGAGCCTCTCCGGAACAGTAAAACACTGCCACTGCAACTTCTTCCATGAGCGCGTGGAGCGCAGTCTGAGGTGGTGCAGGGTATGGGGTGCGCCTTCACCCCATACCGGTTCCTGGTTAAGATATCCGCCCAGGCCAAACAAACCTTCCATTCCTTCGGGGTCAGTGTATTGATACCAGATTTGTTTGAGAAAGAGAAGACGCTGATATGTAGTTACAGGATGTTTTGTTGCAATCAAAACTCTTGCGCCAGGCGGGGCTCGAACCCACATCTTCTGCTTTCTGGGCAGCGATGTTCATCTTACACCACCGGCGCTGTTTGACCGCGCGTAACATCCGCGATATCCTCCAGGTCTGTCAGCACCCGTCCCGTGATACGGGATGGGCCGGCCGCTGATATCAGCAGCTGAAGACCTTACTAGTAACAATGTTTGAACACATTTGCTTAAGCCTGGAGCGGCTGGTAGGAGGCTATATGTTGTTACAGGATGTTCTGTTGCTGACTTCTTCATCGGTTAGGTACTGCATGTCATTGCGTGGGCCAAATGCTTATTCAAATCGCCTCTACAACATCTCGTAGAAGTAAAATGCGCGGCACATCCTAAACGAGCTGACTAAGGTGTACTTTATCCCCTCTTCCCGTTAAAACAAATCGTTGATACGCCAGAGACGGAATCGAAATGCTTCAATATTTAGCAAGAGAAGGCAATGTGTCACATACCTGGTTACTGCCATTCTTTGTCGTTATTCATGCATTGCGAGTGAAGTGACAAGTAAGATCTGTTGTGCGTCGACGACTGTTTTCTCAGATCTCAAAACACAATTCTTACTTAAATGTCAGCCCAAATAGGGATCGAAACAATTCATTTCATGGCACCCAGTTCAGTCGCGGACTTTGTCCAGATACTCCTGGTTTTCGTGGATAAAGGAGTGAATATCGACAAGGATGTGTACCAGCGAGACATTCTCGACTCCACGTTCTTCCTTGGGCCCATCAGCACTTCGGTGATTGGACGTCCTAACAGGCTATGCTCGCGCACATAGAGCGGAGAGTACGCAGGCGTAGCGCAAGGCCAATTTCCCCGACTTAATCACGCCTTCGGAACGGCCGCTGTATTCACGGGATTTGAATCCAATGGAGAACAATGTGCGGGGCAATTTAGAGGCTACGGTCAGTGTCAAACATCGTCGCAGTCTCGAGTCCCTGAGCAATCCTTGCGCCAGGAGGGCGTGCGACTGTCTCCTGATGGCCTGCGGCCCATCGCCGAAAGCTTCGCAGAACGTCTAGCCCTCTGCATTCGCTCCAAGGAAGGCCACTATGAAGCCACTTAACCTTAATGTTTGCATTGTTGTAGTCGTCGTTTTCTCGAATTGTTGCTTGTTTTATAATTGTGATTTAAAAAATCGTGTCCACCTTATTTTGGTTCATCCTGCACATATTGATGCCAAACTGTGCTCTGACCAAAAGTTCCACTAACTGGATATTCTATCCGCTGCATGGCACCACTTTCTAATTGGCGATGACCATTCATGAGTTTGCTAACTGTATGCCCTGCTGGGTCGCACGGTTCAAGGCTTCAAGGCATTTTAATGAGGTAAATGATGGCACCAAGTGCAATGAAACTGGTGCACGGCTCAGGCGTAATGTGCACAACAATTGCACAATTCAGCAACCTGTCCTAAAAATATGTAGCGTGCAATAATTTTGAAACAGTCTCATCCATGGGGATTTAATACAAATCTTGTATTCTATGTTTATCTTCTTTTTCTGCTTAAGTTAGTAGGACGTTTGAAAGTTATGTGCAACGAAATTTTTTGAGAAATTGCTGATATATTCACCCCTCAAAGGTTGTTTTTCGCGAAAGTGCACAATATTGGGAGGTAACAGTGCGCCACCCAATCATAACCAGGCAGAGCATCGACCCTACCCACATCGGGTAAACATCAGGGTTCCACCGTGCACGCCCTCTCCGAATGGGAGGCAATTCAATGCGACCTGATTGCTGGCTCCCCACCTTGCTGTGAACGTTCGCGACATATACCAGATTTTTGTAAAGCTTTTGCACTAGGTTCGCTTCAAGTGCTTCGGTATTTTATTTAGGACTTTTATAGTGGTGGTTGTGTAGATATCGGTGTTCCTCTACATAATCCTTAAGCGCTAAAGAAGCGAAGGATTGCTCTGCCAAGAGCACACTCCAGCGGAACTTGGCTAACTCTGTGGGCTCTTGATACCACCGCAGTATTGCTTCACTTCCCTTGGCCGCCAGCAGTTCTCATTTGCAGCTGAAATCTGCTGCTTTGTCATCTTGTTGTTCTCGAAGGAGTAGAACACAAGACACAGCGTTCACCTCCTTCGTTACTATGCTCAACAACAACAAAAAAAACATCTGACCTCCATCAGCACCGTTCAGTTCTTTATTTATCCACTGTTTATTTTGATCAAACTGCTGTGCTTCCGCTCCATTTTCCGAATCATCGCAGATGACTCTTAATGTATAATCCTGTCGCCTTACTGACTTGTTCAGAATGTTTCCGCATTTTTGTTTCCGTTACTTGCGAGCGACAAAATGCTACACATTTCCTTTTCAGATGCTAGGGGCCAGTAGTAGTGAGGACGACGACGATGACTTTGTAAATGAAGAACCGGAGGTAAGTGAGCACTTTTCCTAAGGTTCGTCATCAAGTAGGAGTGGTCTCGATTCCCTCGTGCACTCCAGAGGAAGACTGAAGGATCTTGCGCCTCACTGTCCCATTCTCTTCGGGACCTTTGATGTCGTACTTGTCTGGAGAGAATATAACGCTGCCCCTTTCACCGGTGACCTCTGTAAGTTAGGGTATGGGACAGACATCTGTTCAGACTGCTTCCGCGATATGTCCCCGTATAAGTTGAAAGCGTGAAGCATCCCACATGACCTCTTAACACCTACTATTACCTTTTTTACCCTTGCTCTGCTTCTGGAATGCGTTTGAAAGTGGATGCTTCCGATGCACAACAATAGAAATCGGCGTGGATCAATTTCGCTGTGTTTATGATGTGTTTTCCCTTTCGTTCTGCTTGTAACAGTTGAGCAAACTCGAAGGAATGGAAGGTCTTCATGGTCTTGGCCAAGGTGCAACGTCGCGTTCGGCGCTAAGCTCCTATCAAAGCACCCAGACCCATTGTCATTAGCGAACTTTTCGGAAAGGCATCCATTATACAAAGTTCGCATAGACAAGTCACGGAAGTCATTATCTAACTACCTGACTGGGCATATGTTCTGCTGAGGCACATGCAGACAAGGGTTAGATGTGAAAAAGCGCTTTTCCTGGTATGTGGAGCCCACTCTATATGGTTTCCTGTTTATTTAATTACATCGGGACAAACGCTGAAGAAGAAGAAGATCAATTCCTAGACAGAAGCCGGTGCATATAGCTTTCTCGACTTGGAGAAGATCTTCGACCGCGTATCGCGTGAGGTTATATGGTACGCCTTGCGACAACACAACGTACATGACGAACTCATTGAGAGGATGCGGATGCTCTACTCTTGTCCAAAGAGTAGAGTGCAAGCAGCAGCTGGAATCTCAATGGAGTTTCCCATCTCTGTTGGCGTGCACCAAGGTTCTGCGCTTTCTCCACTCCTCTTTGTTGTCGTCATGGATGCCATTATGCGAGATCTTCAGCAGCCTGTCCCATGGACATTGCTCTATGCTGATGACGTGATGCTCGCTTGCGAAGATAAAGATGATCTCGAGCGGCAGGTGCAAGCTAGGTGAGACCGCCTGATCGGACTCAAATTGAACGTTAAGAAGACCGCGTACCTATCGACTAATGTAGACGAGTCCGGCTCCATTAAGATTGACGGCACTGAGCTTGCACACACTTCGGTGTTTAAATACATGGGATTAGCAATAGCGTCTGACGGCGGTCTGATGGCTGAGTGAACCACGCGTGAGTGCTGCTTGGCCCCAGTGGCGGTCGCTGACTGGCGTGCTCTGCCATAGGAAGATACCAGAGCACCTGAAGTCAATGATCTACAGAACAGTCGTGTGGCCGGTAGCAATATACGGCGCTGAGTGTTGGCCTGCGAATAAGGAAGTTGAAACACGCCTCAGCGTCATGGAGACGAAGATGCTGCACTGGACTGCTGGAGTCACCCGCATGGGCCGCATCAGCAATGATGCTATTCGGCAGAAGCTCCTTCTGGTGTAGATAACTTAATGGCAGCTTCAGTGATTGTCAATTTTTATGAATTTTTCGCTGTAACTCTCTGAGAACTTCGCTAACATGTCAGTAATTTAATAATTTGGTTGTGAATGTTGCGAAGATGCCTCTCGGGTAGAAGGTGGCGGTGTGCATAACTATCTAAATAGTATCTTCTTACCAGTTAGACAAAGAGGCGTTCGCTTCAAATATTGCCGTCACAGCGCAGAATGTTGTTGTTCAAGTCCAACATCTTTAGCGGTTTGTCGAAAGAAGTACGTACCATATTTCTAGAAAGGAAAGATTCTCTCGATTAACGAACCGCATCCGGGTTCACGGCAAATCTGTGACCAGGTATTACAAAGGCAATTTTCAAGAGAGTACACAAATATTGATTCCCTACGGAAATGCTTCCCTACGGAAAGCAGAGCTAGAAAATTCCTCAACGTCTGACATCACCACATATGTACATTTGCTGACTACTCAGTGGATCCGAACGAACCATTTTCGGATATCCCGACCCGGTTAATCTAAAAATCAGGGGTCAAAATTAGCGTTGCCGGAATCATTCAGTTATCCGAAGATCTTCTATCTGATCCAATGCACATATATTGCCCAAGCGTATTTCTCACCCGTCTGAGAGATCATGTCTGTGGCGCAATCCACAGGTCTCGTCTTTGAGATGCTTCTAGGGTCGTCATCGATATCATCATCATCATGGAGTGAGTGGGACGGGTTCCTAATTCCTTTAGCCGGGCTTTTAGTGGTCTTCGCTGGCGTATTTAAACACAGATGTAGAGGCTACGCGATTCATCAGCTCCTCTCATGAAACAGTGAAATTTATGAACAAATGAAATTACTGCACATCAAGCCGAGATGGGACTATCCAAAGAATGACGCTAAAACAAAGCGCGCATGTACAGGAAAGAAAAGCGAGCGATGACTACCTGAGGAGCGTTAAGCACTCTTGGATTGATTCCAAAGAAAGGGAACCCTTACGGAGCTTCGCACACTGGAAGAGAACAGCTCACGGAATGGTGGTTGTGATGAATTGCTATGAAGTGACCACATTCAGAAGTGAACTTGTCGGAAGATCCTGTAGTTGGCCGGGCCTAGGAAGTGCAGTCTGTTCCTTAGTTTTTGTTTGTTTTATGGATGCGGATTGTAGCGCTCGTAACAGAAGTGAAAGGAACAAGGATTTATCTCCGTGACTCAGACAATGGTGTTATATTTAGTTAACGTACTCGATCAAGAAGCGGTCAGTCCTCGGCCAGCTCTCACCACGTTCGGCGTCACCGGCGCCGTCGGATTCCGTCAGCCAGACGAATTCGTTAAAACGGAACAATAGCAGCAGCACGTACCGACGGAAAGACTCATGTCACAGTCAAACGCCAGCAAGATCGGTTAGTCATGATTTTTTTATAGACGCATGTGTACACTCATAACGTAGCTTTTATTTCCACGGTATAGATGAGTAAGGCTGGCTTTCAAATATTTTTACTCCAATTTATGTATGCTTTAATGGAAGAACTGTAAAACTTTTGACGTGGATTGAAGCTGCTGAGCTACAAACGGAGGCCGCTGCGCTGCGAGAGAACTAGATGAACGAAGAAATTTTTCAATGTTACCCATTGCCACCTATATCAGTGAAAAGACCGCCAGGATTAGAATATAATGGTGGTATTGCGACGAAATGAAATGAGATGCGTTGAAAAGTTATGGGAAGCCGGCGAGGACGGCGAGTTTCTGCGTCTATTCCGTCCAAAACCCAAAAGACAGGAGCGGTATTGTACCTGCAAGTTCCACATATCCATTATTGTTCGTTAAAGCAAAAATTTAGTTGAATGAGAAAATGAATTGCAATGTAAGGCTTCAACAGAAATTCCTCATGAGTGCACAGAATCTTCCTTCACTGCTGAATTTCATCTGTGGCTTCAGAAATGATTGAAACGGTGGCATTCCATTTCCTTGAAGCTTGAGAAGTCGGGTTTAGAACAGCGATCAAAATCTGTGATCCCTCTTTCAGCTGTAATTTAAAAGGGCTTTTGACGCAAAAGACATTTAGTTTTCTTCCGTTTTTTCCTGGTAAGAAGCATTTAACTGTACCTTCGATGTTTTCATGATGTCGAACACACCATTTTCCATTTCCCACCTTTTTCCACACGGGACACTTCCACAGAAATTTCTCATGAGTGCACAGATTCTTTGTTTCCGTGCAAGTTCGCATAGAGCAGCACCTTCTGATTTGGAAACAAGACAAATGTGTGGTTCGGCAAGTGGATTCTGTCACGAACGCTATGCGTTCAGCCACATAAGAGTGCCTGTACTTTCTACGCGATGAGTTCGTCATGTCGAACACACTATTTGTTATAAGCGCTTAAATGTAGGATTTTTATGGCAGTAAGTCCATGTGGCAGATCTGTCGAGGAAAATAGAACTTCACAGCGACCGTATTCTGCGTCATACTCAGATTCCCACACCCAAGGATTGCTCACCTATGGTATGTAACATCTTACGGTAAACGTGCATGCACTGTTTATGTATTTACTCGGTTTCTTGTCGTTGCGAGAAAAGTCAGTGTAGACATAGTTCATGATATAGAAGAGCATTAACCGACGACCACTCCATATTGATCGAGGCGGGGGGGGGGGGGGGGAGTGTGGAGGAGGATTGGCCGCATCGGTTCAGAAGCGCAGTGGCCCTCCAACACTGCAAGCTATGGCGACGTAGTGTGGACTCCGGACACTAACTTAATAGGCCTACTAACATTTCCGAGTCCACATTATGAAGTCGAGGAGCTATGACGACGGCCAAAATACAACCAAAGACAGTGTTAGTAAGAGTAAGCAGACAGAAAGAAAAAGAGCACAAAATGCATCGTATTAGTAACAGATATTGCGGTAACATTGTCGTCACAAAAAGAAAAGCAATCTCTTCGGAATAGCAACACATCCTAGTCTGGCTAATCTGGAGTGGTCATCTAGAAGTAGTCGATTAGATGACCATGGAATGTATAGCATCGTTTTCACCTGAATAAACTAGTGTCAACTTTATTCCATCCCATCACTGACCTTGCCAAGAGGGATCCAGCGTAGGAGCGGTAGTACGTCTATCAGGTTTGATTCGGTACGAGTAGCCTCGAGTAATCTCTGCTAGTGGCGTTCTGCCGAAAGCGCAAGGTTAGAGCCACCAGTAGCTAGCTTGTACGATTAGGCGATTCAAGGTTGGAGCCACCAGTAGCTAGCTTGTACATGAAGAGGAAGTCAGGTAAAGCCCTTCTAAACTTCTATGCGTTTTCACCAAGGACCTTAAGTCGTTCCTCATATAACAGTATGACTAATAGGAAACAAAAAACAAAAAACCTTCAGTAGGAAGCATTGGTAAATCAAACTCCTTTCTACTTGTTCAATGCTATCGATGAGAGACTTCTTGCAAGGAGACCAAAGTGACTGCAGTACTCCATTGCGGCCTAACCTAGGTCATGAACAGTCTAAATAGCAGCTTGGGGTCCATAGACTTGAACGCGTGTAATACATAGTTACATTTAGAGGTTGCATTAGCCAAAAAATCTTTAATTAGGGCATCGTATTCGAACTTATCGTTGTAGGTAACACATAAAAACCGTACCTTGTTTGAGCGGGCAAGAAGCCTCCAACTTATAGTAAAGTTGTAATCAGAATGTCGTTTACCGAAACAATCTGTTAAGGTCTTTTCAAGAGATATATCGAGGTCCCATTTTTGAGACCATTTGTTTAATGTATCCAGTCCTAATTGTAACTGAGTGCAATCATTAATTGAATAAATCTTGGAATCGTCCTCATACATTGAGCAAATGAAGCTTGAGGGTAATGCTTCTGAATGATCGTTAACAAACATAATGAACATTAAGCGGCCTATACAGGTCCCTTCTGGCACGCCATTCGTGGTTTGCTATACATTGGAGTGAGATTTATTCACCATAACACTTTGAGTTCTCTTAGTGAGGAATGGCCGGAGGAATCGTAGTAGGCATCCATTAATGCCAAACGCTTGACTTTTGTCAAGAGTAACAAGATCGAAATGGATTCGAAAGCCTTTTGTAATCTATACATATAACAAACTGAAACGAAGTTTCCTATATCAATCTCTGTGCCAAAGAGGAGCAGTTTACAAAAGGGCTGAAGTGGTTGACCTCTTGCTCAAAAATCTATGTTGTTTGGGGAAGATGAGGATGTGGATAAGAAGATGATGAGCAATAGGACTGCATATAACATATACATATGCATTTATGCGCTCCAACATTTGTGGATAGGCCGTACATACCCAATTCTCTACAAGCTTGGAGTCTCACCTCTCAAAGGCACCTGGCGAAAAGAATTTTGAAAGGAGATATCAGTCCAAGGGCGGCATTTTGAGAAAAATATACGAAATTCTATCGGGCGATGTATAGATTCTACTCGGAAGCCTACGGAGAGCACTGTAAACAATTTCAGTTGTTATGAAAACCCTTTCTAGGGGAGTGTCAGTGAGCAAATCTACCTCACTTTCTGAGTGGAATGCCGTTTTGTAAACGGATTCAAAATAATCAGCAAATAATTCAGTCCTATGGTAAGTCGGATTTTATTTGTTCGTTTGGGAGACCAACCGCGGTTGGTATAGAATCATGTACTTACAATTATTGGGGGCAAAATTGAATAAATCTCCCGGGATTTCTGCCCTGTTTCTCTTTGCACAAGGTTAGCCGTGACAATGCCCGCTTGAGCCTCTTGGCATGGGTGTAGTATTTAGCATATCTAAAAGAACTTCTTTTAAAATGGTAATAGTTAACTTTGCTCTTGAGAGTTTGAATGTACGGAGGGTATGTCTGAGGCTCAGCATGCATTCGACACCGGAGAACGAATCTAGAGATGAGATCCTGACACATATCTACAAAATGTTGGTAGCAAATATCTATATCCAATGGATCATTGATGAAAGAAACCCAGCCGGAAGCAAGAGCAAGGACTATTGCGTCATAATTTCCCTTCGCATAGTTACGCTTATTTTCTGGTTATTTATAGGGGTTACCTCAGCATTTTTAATGTCAAAAGTAATCATATTACGTATTTACGGTACGACGTACTGAACGGAGGTAGTATGGACACAGTTTCAATAATCAGCGAGGGGGTAAAAGAGAGGAGTAAAATTTAAACCTTCCATATCGAGCAAATGCCTACTCCATTCTAAACAAATATTCGTCAAGAATTGAATAACTTCTCCAAAATCTGCTGTAGAGCAAGAAGGTCTCCTATAAATAACAACAATGAGAATATGCTCACGACCCATCTCAATGTGCAATGTAACTACTTGACAGAACTCAAGAGAAGTTTCTTTTGGTAAATCCGAAGTGTAGCACCGTATTGTGAATGAGCAGCGAGACAATTCCTCCTGGACGGCTTCCAACTCCGTCACAGCGATAAACCACATAATTGGAATGGTAACTTAAAATTGCGTCATGAATCAAATGTGGTTTACACAAACTTTCGCTAATGGAAACCTCATATGAATTTTGAGCTTACCAGGCTCAGAACGACAAGGTAATACAAGTGGGCAACACAACTGAATCGCGAAACCTCTCACGACGAATTACAACATACCTTGTTGACTGTTCATCTTACCAGCTTTTCATCGCAGACTACAGCCATATTCCAATTCCTCACGAGTGTAATACCTCCTTGCGTATGAACGGACGAACTGCTTAGTGAGGGACAGCCGACCATTGCGCATGTGGCGTAGGAGCCTATCCTCTAGTTCCTGGCTTCTCAAATATACTTCAATGAAATGAGAACCTTTACTTATGTCTCCAATATTTGGGTGCCTCTGTCTACCTATATTCTCACCTGATAGTGACTTAAACTTCCGAATGAGGTCGTCGTCAGCAAATGAATCGATGATCTTCTTAAGGGACTCTCAATCGAGTGCCTGGGTGCTTGGTTCATCGATTTGTTCATCTATGCCAACCCAAGTTCTGCCGCATGAGTTGGCGGAGTCTAACTTCGAATCTCCCTGAAATTTAACTAGGGCACTATAAAGTGCTGCACTTGGTGGAAGAGGCTCCTGCTTTGCAGCAGCAACTCTCTCCTCCAAAGCTGACAGCTTGGTTAAAATCGATAGTTAAGTTTCCTGCATCTCAAGTACAAGGCAAACATTTTATCGCATAAGTAAAGGAACCGTCCCACCTCGTGAGTATAGCATGGTAGCCAAGCTGAAGGTTCGTCGGTAGCTGGTACTCTACTCATTTTTTTCGAGGGCATCGTTGCAGGCGGAGGTAATATACACAGAACGTTTGTGGAGAGTAGCCGATCGGGTGAACGCAGCGCACTCGAATATAACGGAGCGCAGCCGAATGAACGCAGAGCACTATGCTCTCCATCCGTTGTAGTTTTTTCTGCATAAATATATTTTCTATTATAAATGTATTTTCTGTTTATTTATGGATTGAAATTAATATTACCTACTTGTATAAATTATAAAGTAAAGGCAGGTTTTGGCCTGAAAAATGTCCTCCTTTGTACGTTTTGAAACATAAACGTGCACTTTCGTACTTTCAGGACTCCCGAAGTCGAGGAGATATCGAAAAAATTCTTCCAAACTTCGCCCAGGGGGTATTTAGGGTGCCCATCACGAATCTGACATCCGTTTTTAAAAGTTTGGCCAATTGCAGTAGGTTACGGTAGATGCGGGTAAATAAGTCTCTCGAGGTCTTAATTTCCGATTTCACCCGAACTTCGGTTAGGTGAGCTATTTGGAGTGCTGATCATGAATGTGATATCTGTTTTATAAATTTCGGCCGATCACGGTAGTTGCGGGTGAGCAAGGCTGTCGAGTTCATAATCTCCGATTTCGCAAAAACTTCGGCTAGTACAGTTGTTTGGGGTGATGGTCAAGAATCTGACATCCGTTTTTCGTATTATGTATTATGGGTTTCGTATTAGGGGTTTAGGCCGAATCAGTGACCATGACCTTAGCCACCTGTACCTACCGTAATCTACTGTACTCCAAAGTAATACGAAAAATGGATGCCAGACTCGAGATCAACATCCCAACAATCTGCCACCTAGCCGAAGTTTGGGCGAGATCGGAGACTAAATAGATTTCTCGGTAGACTTTCGATAGCAGCGCGATTTCGATCTAAGAAATGAGTTGTACCGAGTTCATTCCAATAACCACAACAGCGTCACAACAACGAAAGTGTCAGGAGCACAGCGTCACCTCAAACTTGGGTAGTTAAACCAACCTTTTACTCAAAAATTCGTCGTGGTGACTTAGTGGTGAAATAGAAATAGAAATTTTATTCAATTATTTTATATTATTTTCTGGACAGCTGAATTAAAAGATTTCAAAGAAAGTTGCACAAATTTTATTGATCAAAAAATTATTCTAACCATCTTGCAGAGTTTGTTTTTAGAGAAAAGAAAAAAAGAGAAAGGAAATCACTTCGATTTGAAAGTGTTTGCGTTGATTTAAAAGCCTTAGGCTACCTTAGAAATGTGTCCAGTTTGGCGTAAAGTGTCCAGTGTTTGACGTGAAAATGCTATATATCGATCCTTCCATAGTGTTGCTGTTTATTCAACAGAAACGTTTCTTTTGTCTCATTATTTGCGCTAAACAGACAGTGAGTTTGTGAAGCCTCCAGAAAACTCCGGAAAATCTTCTGCCACACGCTTTATACCGGGTGTGTACAATTCTGGATTCGTAGGCGGAACGCCGTCAAGTGGCTGCAAAAATATGGAGGAGGATCGCTTTTTCGCTGCGAATCTCTGACGTCAAACTTGTCCAGCCATTTGTTTAGCAGCATAATTGGGTGCCTCGCAATGATTGCATTCAGCATATCCGGAAGGAAGCGAAAAGCACGTTGTTTCACCTTCAGCGCGCTTGCAACCCTTGTATTCAGGCATGAATTTTCATTACGATCTTATACACTTTGCGCTCGGTTACAAATACTAAGAGAGCTCTGAATCCGACGTACGAGAACTAGTCCTAATAATATGTTTCTTACATCACTAATAGCCTATATTGTGTATTTTAAGTAAGTTACTGGGAGAACATGTAGAATGGTCATCGAATTTCAGTAAAATCTTTCAATCTCATGTACACAGTACCTAATCGAGGATTAATCGCGCAAATGCGAACCCGCACCATGTCGACCAGCACCATAAATTGCTTGTTCCGCAATCAGAAAAGCTGAAAAAAGGAGGCTCCTTGCAATGTAGTTACTTTTCTGATATTCTCCATGGATTTTTCACCAATATCCATCTTCGGAAATCTTGGCGTGCACAAGCTCAACGTCATTGCTACGCAACGAGGAATTGAGAGGAAGATTAGGGTTGACTGTGGGAGAAAACACTCTTGTGATGCTTGTCAGCGTTCGCGCATGAGAGACGCTACAGCTTGAGCGAAGTCATCGAAAATTAGGTGGGCCCGCTGTGTGGCATGTTTTCTGTAAACAGCCGACTTAAGCGGGCTGTCAGGCGCTCTATGATGTCCATTGATAGGACAATGTGAAAGCGCTAAATAAAAAGCAGCAGAGGTAAATGGAAACATAGCCAGAGTACAGGTGAAAGATTGCAAGCCGTGAAGTCAACACTTTTATGACTATTTAGGACTCATCCACCTTTTGTGCTCAAATTGTTGAACTGCCCTGCAAAAAGTATTGCCTCTCTCAGTCTTTGTGCTGAGAAGTGCATCAGTACTAAATGCCATCACCCGTTTCCTCTTCGGAATTCTCCGTCACATATGAGGAATGGAATGTTGCGAAAAAGCAGCTCGCGCCAATGAGGAATAGCAGGACTCTTGGATCTGGTATATGAGCTGTGAGCAGCGAAAATGGAACGGGAGCTGCAACATTTCTCACTTCGCATCCAGTTAGTGTCTTCTATCCGGTTGTCGTCCTTTAGTGTGGCATAGGATTTCGCAGGCAGCTGCAAGCAAGACACCATAGATCCCATTATAGCCTAGACGTGAGCTTTTCGTACGCTTTCGCCCAGCATAGACGTTCACTTTAATACGACCGGTGCGGTTTTTTTTAAAAACATGAAAAAGAAAAGAAGAAAGAAAAAGAATGGATCGGATTCACTTAGCTCGATAATTATTCCGAGGATTCTCTATTATAGCACCTCGGCGTGGTTTTCTTTACCAGTATGCAAGCACCTATCAAACTTTTTCAGAAATGGTCGACGCGCTTTTGCAGCCCCATGGGAGTTTCAAGGTCATGTGGTCGTGTACTGTTACAAATATATATATATATATATATATATATATATATATATATATATATATACGTAATGCAATACGAATACGATGTAATACGAAAATTATACGTATTCCCTATTGAAAACCAGTGTTTGGCCCCTTTCTGGATAGAAAGGGCATTAGGTCTATGGCGCCGCAATTAGCCACACTTTCTTCTGAGTTCTCGCGGCTGTAAAGCCTTCCAAAGTCTTTCGAGCTCTGAAGGAACTTGGTATTCGAGCGGTCAGGTATCTAGTTCTTGCGAAGCACCAATCATTCAGCTGTGCAGCTGAATCACTCATTTAAGTTCCCTTATCAGTTCATGAATCTCAGAAACCCAGGTGCAACGACAACAACCGAAAAAAGTGGCTTCTGTCACGGTCCATTGATTTCTCGACAACCGCACCTTCGTGTCTTTCTGAATGCGTTGCTGTTTCAAGGCGCGCACAATATCTTCCGTCTCCCGACCGATGCTCCAGTCGTCGCAAGACATCTCTGACAACGACTACGAGGACGACATTCCCACGCAACTGGTCAGCGACGAGCCGACGCTCAGTAAGGAGGAGCAGGAACGAATACGGTAAGCGAAGCCAAAGCCTTTTTCTTGTAGTTTTGATTCGCGAATCACTCATTCTTAATCTGTTGCATTTTTTACCTTCCTTGCACTTCTGTCTTCTCTACGTACGCTTTTTATCACTATGTATGGTTGTCTACATTCATGGTAGTTTTTTATTTCTGTCCAGAATGCAACCTGTTTCTGCTCTACTTCCATGTGTGGTGCGCCCCCAACTGACTATATGTAATCATTGAGATAAACGGTAATGGAAACTGCTGACTTCATTAAACAGAATTGCAGGTTTTGGATTCCATCAAGTCATATATTTCGCAATCCTCTACTGACGTTTCCGTGCCCGCATACCTCTTAATCCTTGTTAGCTTTAGAGAAATGAAAGCATAAGATAGAGAGGTTGACCCCGATTAGTATTTCGTAGACAAGATTCCTTGCTAAATATAATAGCTGGGTGCATGATAAGCGAAATTGCTTCATGTTCCTCATATACTAAATTTGACTGGATTCTACTAATACTTGCAAGATTTTACCAATGCATGATATAGTAAGAGCCTTGTACTGTAGTTTTTCTATTATAACAGCTTTTGTAACAATTTTTCTATTATATTTTCAAGTAACCTTTGTATTTGGTTAGTTATTTACTGGCACAAGCGAGAAGTCGGCAGTGTACTACTTCGGCATCATTAAGTCGTTCCTTTGGCAAGGATCCAATGCCCTTCTTCCAGAAACAGATGGCTGCCTTAAAAGAACTTATTGACATCATTTTCAGAGTGTTGTAGCCCTGAATGATTTCTCGACCAGATTCTGCTTGGGGTATGAATATGAATAGCTTGCTGCTGTATGCATCAGAGGAAGAGTGAATTTTTGTGCTTGAGCAGAAGCAGCCTTGCTATGAAATCCATTACGCAGAAATGCGACATGGAGAAACGTGCAAATGCAATTGTGCATTTGCTCCAAGCGGATGTGACGCTTGACGATGATTCTCGAAGCAGAATACACTATTAGTCTCAAAACACTGAATGCAGGGCCTTGTAAAAGTTGCGGACGGAGTCCTATTCAGTCGGAAACGGTGCCTTCTATGCTTCAGATTACAGTGATGCTCGGTCCGCACTATATTAGGGATGGCCAAAAGTAATGAGACTCTGCCGTGCCCATATATGTCGTGACTGGAGTCCGGTTTCGTGCTTCTCGTATTTGCATGTTTGTTTGCTACTTAGTGAAGGCCACCTGAGAAGTGACCACTTTTGCCCTTTCCAGAAAGCATGCCGAAACCCCAGTCTGTCTCATGCCGAAACCCCAGTCTGACGAGTCTACCGATGTCGCGCAAATCTCGACCAATTCCCAACCCCGAGCAGCCTGGACTCAATAGTCATGCAAGATGAGAAGTACGTCTTCTACTTTAACCCTGCCAGGCAGCGAGTCTGAGTGAGGCCTGGTGACCTGTTACCGACCTTCGTTCACGGCGAGAAGCACCTTCAGAGCTTTTGGGTCTGCGCCCATGGACCAGTATAGTGCAAGTTGTTTTCTAGAAGCACTACAATGGACTCTAAGGCCAGGATGAACGAAATAGACGAGATGGACCGGCGACTCGCACTTATTCGGTCTCAGCGCTTCAAGAAGGTCCTCGTCTTCGACAACGCCGCACCTCATCGGGCAAAAGTGACCACCGATAAGCTTGTTCAACTGGGCTACATCCACATGCCTCACCCACCGTATTCGCCGGACATCTCTCCATGCGACTACCACTACTTCTTGAGCCTATAGGACTTCATGGTCGGAAGGGACACAAGGACCCAATCAGACCTCGACAACCATAACGAGCTGTGGATCAGCCCCAGGCCCAAGCAGTTCTGGAAGGATGGGATCAGGACGTTCGCTGAGCGATGGCAGCAAGGTCCTTGCCCTTAATGGCAAATACACTCCTCAGCATCATTGAGTTGTAATTGAGTTATAAAGAGGTAAAGATTTTTTTCATTTTGTCTCATTACTTTTGGCCCCCCCCCCTAATATTACTAAGCAATATGTTGTTTCTAGAAAACTACAAGGAAAGCTCTACAAGTCCACAAGTGAGATTAAGGCTCAGCTATGAGGAGAAGAGAGTAGAAGGAAAAATTTGTCAGCGCAGTTGGAATACACTCCTCAACATCGCTGAGTTGTTATTGTGCTATAAAAAATAAAGAAATTTGTTGAATTTGTCTCATTACTTTTGGCCCACCCTAATACTTCGTACCGAATTGAATAGTTTCGCACGAATATTCGCATGAATTTGGATCTTCGATAAGGCCCAAAATTCGACCCAGCGTCAGTCGTGGACTCCGCCGACGCCTGAAGCTGGACGTGCTGGCCAGGCTTCCCGGTATCGGGTATGACGGGCCACGCTAGGGACGTAGCCAAAACCTGGCTAGGGATGCGAAGCCTCCTTAAGGTCGAGCATGTTAAAACGTGCGCCTACTCCAGATTGATTCCTAGCTTAGTACCGCTCACATCCAGTATAGCACTCACCATCAGACTCAGCAATCAGCACTCCTGCTTCGTCTAGCGTTGTGTTCACAGCCTATTGCAGCCCGTCATGTCTAATGAAATGGGTGATATCTCTGTCCAATCGTTGTGCTTTGAGTCACGAGGTGTGATGAATTATGGGAAAAGTGGCTTACGGCAAGAATGCTATTCTCTTCTGCATATAGTAGAGCAGAAACCGCTGCCGAAAATTGTCGAAGCAGGGGCAAGACTTGGTTGAAAACGCAGCCGTACCGTGCGCAGGTCACAGAAGGGTTCATAGGTAGCCTGTCTTGGTCCACTCCTGAAAATTGGAGGACCTGGGCAGGTAGAAAAAGCATAGTAACGTAGCGTGAAGTAAATAAGCCCGCACCATTGGCCACTAATTTTGAGGGACGTACGGGAAGAATTACACACGAGAGTCTGGTGTAGTCGAAAACTGTTATGCAATATTCGAATGTTCGGTTTTTCATGAAGCCGAATATATTCGAACAGCGCCGGTGGTGTAAGACGAACATCGCTGCCCGGAAAGCAGAAGATGCGGGTTCAAGTCCCGTCTGGCGCAAGAATTTTGTTCGCTACAAAACATCCTGTAACAACATATAGCCTCTCTACCAGCCGCTCCAGGCTTAAGCAAATGTGTTAAAACATTCGATTATTCGTTTCTTCGAAAAAAAATTTGGAAGGACACAAGAATAATTCATAGGTCATTATTAGACTTCGTATCGAATAATAATTTCGAACGAATATTCGAATAAATTCGAAGACGTCAAAAAAGCTAAACGTCAAAAAGACGGAATACTTTACAACGTATGTGAATGAGAACGGGTCTATTGAGATCAACGGTACTGAGCTCTCATGAATAACATCTTTCAAGTATCTTGGGTCAGCAGTCACGTCCGATGGCAGCCTAAAGTTGGAGGTGAATACACGCGTGAGTGCAACCTGGTCCAAATGGCGCTCACTGACTGGGGTGCTTTGCGACAGGACAATACCTGAGCACCTCAAATCAAACGTGTATAGGACAGTCGTCCGCCCAGTAGCGACGTACGGTGCTGAGTGCTGGCCTGTGACGAAGGAAGTTGAAAGCCGCCTCAGTTTAATGGAGACGAAGATGCTACGATGGACGGCCGGAGTTACGTGTTTGGGCCGCGTTCGCCACTACGCCATACGACAGAGGTTAGGTGTCGCCCCGATGGCCGAGAAGTTGCGCGAAGCTCGTCTCCGATGGCACACCCACGTCCTTCGCGCTAACGACGACACCGTCCGTAAGATTAGCCTGAACCTTGAGGTCCCTGGAAAGCGGCCCAGGGGACGCGCGAAGCAGCGTTAGCTAGATACGTTGCACTAGGTCTTAAAGATAGCTGGTGTGCATCCCGACCAAGCGTTTGATCGGGAGAATTGGCGTCACCACACCAGAAGAGCGGACCCCGCCACCAAGCGGGACAGACGCTAATGAAAATGATGGTGATGATTCGAATAAATTCGAATATTCTATTATTCTTTATTCGAATATTGAAAGGGGTTCAAATTTCGAATATATTCATTATTCGAATATTCGATTTTTCATGGAACCGAATATCCTCGTACATTCCATGTTCGACTCTCGATGAACCTTGGCATCTTTGATGTTGCAATAGTCGAGTAGTTTGTTTAGCGTAGCCAAGATTGGTACAAGGCTTTATTTCGGCTGACGTTTTGGCGTTGTCGCCTTCTTCAGAGCCTGGAAAAGTCGAAGTCATTTGAGAAACTACCCTCCCAAATGTCATTTCATTCTGCAGGAGCCCATCCAAAAGGCTAAGAGACCAAGAGAAGGTTAGCCTTTTACTGACTTTCTACGTTGTCGTTCTCTTGGTCTCCTAGCCTTTTGGATGGGCTCCTGCAGAATGAAATGGCATTTGGGAGGGTAGTTTCTCAAATGACTTCGACTTTTCCAGGCTCTGAAGAAGGCGACAACGCCGAAACGTTAGCCGAAATAAAGCCTTGTACCAATCTTGGCTACGCTAAACAAACTACTCGACTATTGCGAATATCCTCGATTATTCGTTTATTCGAAATTTTTTTTGAAAAGATGCAAGATGCAAGTGTAGTCTACACCTATCTCGTTCTACGCTTGTACCCAAGGATGCTTCAAATTTTAGGTGGAGTCAGCATTGGCAGGAAATTATTTTCCTTCTTTACATTTCGCTACCTTTATGGAACAATCCTAGAACGAAACTGGAACAAACTATCAAGTCTGCTACAACTTTTGTTCAGTAAGCCAGTACTATTATATTATAGCTTACGTGCTTTTGTGTTAAGTTCCACACAGTTCAATCAGCTGCACAGTCGTTTGACAGCAATTGAAGGCTTTTCATTCAGTGGGGAGAGCCCTCCTAGAACCCTACAGCCTATTCTCGAGCTTGAGCTGGTTAAATGTTATTATAACTCCGATCATGTTAGTCCTGGAACAAATGTCAAGAATGAATCTTGGTAGGCATCCCTTGCTCGAAGACCCATGTTGATTTTGAAAAAAAGTACATTCATATGACACAATATGTTACAATGCAGTTTTAATGCTTCAAAGTATCAATGCTAAGTTTTTTTTTCATGACAGACTTGAGGATCGCATATCTAGTTCTCTGAACGAAGGCTTCTATACAAACTGTTGCTGCTGTGTCACTCGCTCGGAGTCCTATAAAATATTCGTCCTTGTGTGTTTAACTCTCAAGATTTTCGTTGACTAAATAATTCCTATCCGAATGATGTGCATCTTCGAGTAGTGCGTACTTGTTTAGGGCTGAACGCGAGGAAGAGGAGCACAAAAAGAACCTGCAAATGTACGTCTTCGTGGCGAGATGCGTCGCCTACCACTTCAACGCCAAGCAACCAACCGACATGGCACGGCGACAGGTGAAGGTCACCAAGCAGGACCTGTCTCGTATGAAGGAAAGGTACTGGAAAGAGTTTCGGATACATTTCTGTGTGTTTGGATTACTTCGCTAGCTTCGATTTTTATGCTGGGCTGGTCCATTTTCGCGTGGTAGCGCAGTCAGTTGAGGTGAGGGTTGTCGCACGCATCATCACCCAGGGGTCCTGGTTCGAATCCCACCTACACTAACAAAGCCTTCCATTCATCGTGCGTCGAGTGTCTTGAAAGGATAGTGTACTCACTTATTTATTTAATGGACACCGCAAGTTTTTGTAAGAGCGAAATACACAGTTAAGTAGACTCCACGCATCCTGTAGAAGTAGATTACAAATCGCATTCCTAATAAGCTACGTCTAACGCCCTTGTTTACCATTTTTCTTTATGTGGATCCACTGCGCACAACGGTCGACTCGTCAAAGCTTTTAGCTTGGATCATCTATTAAGTTCTAAAAATTGAGAAATTGCTTCTGCTTCTTTCCTTGAAAATCTTTTCTACCAGCTACAAGCAATGTACGTTTGCTATAACATTTTTCAGATTTCAAGCGTTCCTCAAAGGGGAGACCAACATTGCCACTGATGAAGCGTTCGCCAAGGCAATGCACAGTTATTGTGAGGTCAGTGAAGGATGTCATTTCTTACAGACGTATTATTGTTGATAGCGAACGCGATTTTCCCAGTGTTATTAGATTGTATGGAAGGCTCTCAGCGTTTTGAGTGCTTCGCTTTGAACTACCATAACTTTCTCAAATCTTATCGGATTTAGTCGAAATAAAGACCGTTCGAATGAGCATACCATTGCCAACGACTCACCTGTTCCATCAGCGGAAAAAATCAGGTGGTCGAGATTCGACTATTCCATGAGTGCTGTTTTGGGTTACTCCTGATTGGTGAAGGTTTTACCAACGAGAAGGTTCTGAAAGTGTTTGAAAAGGTGGTAATCGGTTGGTGAGACTTCTGGAGAATATTACAGATGATGCAGAACTTCAATCCTTAAGTCGTTCAAGTTTCAATGGTGATCTGGAGACGTGTGGGCGGGCGTTATCGTGCAAAAGAATAGGGCCTCTTCTGTTGACCAATGCTGGCTGAAGTTAACGCAATTTTCGGTGCATTTCGTCGTTTTTCCTTTTCTGTTATCATACAGGATCCACTTTTTATCACAAGTCATGATTCTATCCAAAAACGGGTCAGTTTTGTTGCGTAAAAGTATAGAAGAACAAATCTCGAAACGTGACAATTTTTGCTGTTCACTCAACTAGGGCTACTTTTCGAGCTTTTGTATCTTCCCAAGGCGTTTCGAAGCATCTGCAACAGCAGTTCTACTGACGTCTAGCTCTTCCGCGACCCCGCGAACTGTTCCGGACAGCTTCCACCAATTCCTTCAACTCGTCGTCCAGGATTGCTCTAAGTCGACCGCTACGGGGGTCATCTTCGAGGCTGAAATCTCCGGTCCGAAATTTACTCAACCACTGGCGCACAGTGCTTTCTATAACACTGTTAGGCTCACACACTTGATTGATTTGTCGAGCTGCCCCGGCTGCGGATTATCCCAATGAAGTAGAAATTAAAAAATCGTTCGGAACTGCTCCTCCGACATACTTCAATAATCCCTCAAGAACAGAAATATAAAACAAGGTTTAAACATAAACTATACAGTCAGAGCGAAAATTCCTCCCCAGAAATAGCATTGATGCGCAATGCAAGTAGAATTTTTACATGATAAAGGATAAAGGATAAAGGACGGCGTTACTCAATCCCTTTTGGGATGCGCCAGCGCATTCTACTTCTACGGGATGTCGTGGAGGCGACATGAATGCGTATTTGGCCATACAATGACTTGCGGTGGCCAGCCGATGAACAAGTCAGCGCTTTATCCTTCCCAGACAAGTCTGGTACCAATTCACCGACCCCGGAGGGATGGAAGGCTTGGTTGGCCTGGGCGGGAAATCCGAACCAGGAACCTGGTATCGGGTGCACGCGACAGTCGCGCCTCCTCCGACTGCGCTACACGCGCCCTTTTACATGATAGACGAAAATAATCCTAATCTGCAAACTGAATTTTTACTTGATAGACGAAAACAATAATCTTAATCTTAATAGAAGAATGAAAATAGTAACTGAAAACTTTTCCGGACAACCTAATATGTACCATCAAAGTTTGCTCCTTGTTCTTCCAGGTTGCTCTGGATCTTTGTTCTTTCTTTGGTTTGCCAATTGTCCTTGTAGAACTTCGGCCGTCAACTGCTGAAGTGCTGGTTTTTCAGGTGTTTCTCAAATCAGAACGGGTCCATAAAGTTGTCGCCGCTGGTGGGTTTTCAATGCATGACTTTCGAGAGGTAAGCACTGTCATTCATTCATCACTCTATAAGTTCCCTCCTTCTATGCTCATTTTCATTTTTATTAGTGACTTAAAAGGACTTCTATTATCACTACAAAGTTTCAAACGTGTGCAGGTCTTCCGGTGTAACGTTGAGAAGCGGATTCGGTCGTTGCCGGATATCGAAGGCCTTTCGAAGGACACAGTGCTAAATTCCTGGATGACTAAATTCGATACAATCACCAAAGGAGATGACGAAGCTCAGGGACGGACTGCACGGTGAGCACCAGCGATAGAATTGACTTAAGGAGTATTTAGCAGCTATGATTCTGTAAGGATTGGGTTCCTCTCAGATACTGTACGCTGCTAATTTTTTAGAAAATGCGATTAAGCGTCTCCAACCGTACCTATTTGCGTGTCAATGCAACCTCAGGCATGCACATGAACTCCCATCCAAACGATTGAGAGCTTCAAGGCGTACGCAGGGAGTAATCAGAGACGAACTTCTCGTTTTCACCTCTGACTACCAATACCCACGGTTCCTAGATACATAGTTGTCATAGAAATGGCCGATTATTTCATCTGAAGATCGTGCCAGTTCACGCAAATCTTCGTTTTTTTTGCGCTTACTGCTGTCAGTTACTCCCTCTACCATTTCTTTTCAGAGGTAGAACTCGGAATGCTCCCGCTCAGCCGAACGCTGACATCATTCTTGGCAAAGAACAGCTCTACGATATGTTCCAACAAGTGCTTAGTGTGAAGAAATTTGAGCACCAAATTATTTTTAACGCATTGCAGGCACGTCTTTCTCAGAACACTTTCTTATGCTAATTTTTATTGTTGCTCGAAGACTTTTATTGTTCCATCCTTCTCTTAATCTTCGAGTGGCTGCACGGATGCCTTAGGTATTTTTGTCATAAAACAAGTCCCTAACGATACACTTTAAGGAACATTCATCTGTTTCATAGATTTTTCACGACAGTTTATGTGGTTTTTTGTCTTTGTCAATAAGAAAAATAAATCAAAAAATAGAAAGTTATATATTTTGAGCATCTCGCTTGGTTTTTAATGTCTCGTCTTCGTTATTATTTCTTTTTAAACTGGTCCTTTAGAAGTTTCGTATTATTATTATTTATGTGGCATTTTCAGTTGGACAATCCAGATGAGCAAGCTGCGGCGATTCGACGAGAAGTGGCCACCAGAGAGGATGCTTGCAAAGATATCCATAAGGTAAATCACACCAGTATTTATCTGTTAATTTCTTGCTTTCTTATGTGCCTTCTTCACTTTGAAGCGCCAAGGCACTTTTTCGTCCTGCTTTCATCAACTGCAGCTCCTTTTATTTGCTGATTTAGTGGATACACGTGAAAAAGTTCGAACCGTGATCGATGCTTCTATAATTTCTGATTTTTACAGATAATTTAAACTTCTTGCTTAAGCCCTCGCTTGTTAATGCAATGTTTTCTACAACTTTTCTAGATGCGAAAGATCATGCCGAAATTCGTTGTGAAAGACATGGAAACGCTCTTCATGGATGAAGTCCGACAATCGATCAATTTATTGATTTCCAATTTGGAGTCGGTTCCTGTGACGCCCAGAGGTCAGACTGTCGGCAAGCGGAAAGACAAATCACGGTACGATTGGCCTTCCGAAATTTTTTGAATTGAAGGCTTCGCTGAATATCGGCGGACTCTAGGAGGGGCTAGCCACTGCGCTCCGTTGCGGCCTCGATAATAGTTTCGCTTCGCTCCCTAAGGCAATAGTTTTTACCATGTACAGTATCTGATGTTGACCTTGATAGTGAATTTTTCTCTTACTTTTACTCACTGAAATTTTACCAACAGTGCGGTTTGTAGTATTTTATGTTCCTGCTTACATGTTCCTCTTATGTTTGGTAATCCTAGGTTTTACGAATGAGCTAGAGTTCAATGTGTTTCAGCACCACTGCCAAGTCGAAACGGTAGGTTAGAGCGCTGTTCACCGATTTGCCAAACACTTCATTGTCGTCCTTGTTGTCGCCGTTTCACTTCTTTTCTCGTTCCAACTTTCATCGTCAGTTTCGCTGTCATTTCCACGCACCACTCGTAGCGGCCACCGTAATCAATCGATAATCGATTGCGCTCCTCTTTCTTTGCCATTGGTTGCTACGAGGCGGACGTTGCCTTACACTGTCGCTTTCACACTCTCTGTCTTCCGAGTTTCCTTTACTGTCTCTGGCACATCTTTCTGTTTCCGCACTTTCTGTTCGTTCTTGATCGATTTCAGCACTTAAACACTCACACACGCATTCACTTCACCACTTTCACGAGAATGTCGCTGTCAGGCTCACTCCTGACAGCGGGACAAAAAGTCGCACAAAAGTGACACATATACTTTGCATTTTAGATCGCGAAGCATAGAGGATCTCTCACTGTTCAACAGGTTTGCATATGATAATTTGCTTTGAATGATTGGTCGTGACGCTTACATGATTTGCTCACTGCCTGGCTTTCTGTTTGGTTCCCTTCTTTCAGCTGGCTTACCATTTATGCTTTAATGACGTGTCTAAGCTGAAGTTCTTCTATCCTCACTGCCTTCCTGGAATTGTTGTGAACACTGAACCTCACAAAAAAATTGAGACGTGACATCTAAAGCTCAGAACGGATTCTTACCTAGAAGCAATCCAATTAGCGTGATGAAAACCAGCAAGCGCTTTACTTTTATCAAACTACTTAGTACATATGATGTTCAAAGAATAATAAAGTCTGTTGCACCCTGAGAGGCAATGCTGGCCCCTTACACGTCTCCATAATCGTAGCCCTCAACTCGTGCACTTTGCTGAACTGCCCTCCATTGCTGTAGATTTTTTAAACCCTTCGTGACTTTTAAAATACTTTCAACCTGGAGAACTCCAAAGACGCTTGTAAATCCATTGCACAGAGGGAAGCAATATATGCAGCAATATTTTAGCATTTGTATTTCAACCTTTTGTGCGCCAGGAAACCAGCAATGTTGTTACATCTGGTTCGCACTGACATCGTGAGCGAAATATTAGAGAAGGGCACTCAAACTATTACAAAATTTAATCGCATCAGTAATCAATGAAAAACCTTTATAATGGGAAATATATCACATGAGCTTAGAGCTTGTGCTAAGCACTCACTATATTCAAAACGGGAGAAGTTTGAGCAGTGAACGGCAATTTCTTTTTGTTTCCATCAGGATGGATAGAAAACTGTCTTCTGCAGGAGAGAGCTACACACCGTGTGTTAGAACAGTAGAGAGAAACAAAGAAAAGGAGTACTCAAAAACAGAACTCGTGTCTATTAGTGAGGTCCGCCAGAAACATCTTTTGATGTGGGCGCAGAAGGAGAAACTGTCGAAAACAGCACAATATCGGTGACGACATGGGGTCCCATCGGCTCAGCATCTTTCTGTAGCCGAGGGCCTGAAGGTGACCGAGAACTGTTGAGCGTGCATAGGCGAGAGCCGTAACAAGGCGGCGGATGCTAAGGCCCGTTCTTCTCCGACAGCGTCGAGAGCGGTGGAGCCTTTCACTGTGTGGAGCGTCCCCATCGAGGTTTGCCTCTTGCTGTGAAGCAAGCAAACCGGGGTCTGAGCAGTGCTGATGGAACAGCTGTCCTCTCCCAGTGCGCCGTTAATGTTTCGACCGGTTGCCGCTGCCTCGATGCCATTCCTAGAAGACGGTGGCTCGAAGGTGCTCTTGTGGAATTGACACTGTGATTAAAGTTAATGAAGGAGTTGCGGCTATTTGTACATATCTCGGAGAAAGTTTCAAGAACGGTCTGCAAATACAGCGTGGTAGACCAAGGCTACCCACCAAGTACCCTGAAACAAGTTCTGGGACCTTCTCAAAATCGGCTCGAGCTAATATTCACAGAGTCAGTCCCACATTTATGCTGCTTACACAAATTTTTGAAAGGTGCAAGTCTTTGAAATGCAAATGTTCGTTGAAGGTAAGACTCCATAAGTATGCCTTCGCATTTAGAAATTCTGCCTTACAGACCTGATGACAGTATTATTCTGTCTTCGGTAAAAATAAACGAAGGCGGTTCGATCAGTCGTTTTGTCGGTAGGCGGTGCTGTACATTACAAGCTGATGCGGTATTGCTTTCGGTTCATCCTTGTACATATGTATTAGGCCGCTGCATATGAAGTGGCCGATTTTGGTACCTCAATTTCTGGTCGATTTTTCGTGGCTACTAATGTCCCCGTTTCAGACACTGTTTATAGTTAGTTTCCGGAAGCGCAGAACCTCCAATTTCTTACTGTTTATAGTTTTTCTCACATGATTCAGTGTCGCCGAGTTTATAACGTCGCTTTTACAGTATGAATCAACTGATATTCGGGTGTTCTACTGCATATATGAATGGAAGAGTGAGTGTAACGCCACCGCCGCGGCTCGTAACATCAACGCTGCATTTGAGAAGAATTTCGCTAAGGAACGCACAAGTGGCCCTTGTTGGACAGGTTTCGATGTGGAGATAGAAGTCTCGAAGGTGAAGACCGAGGTGGATCGCCACCACTCCTTAACGACGACCAACTCAAAGCCATGGTGGAAGCGGATCCTCGTCAAACTGTGAGGTAGCAGGCACAGCACTTCGGCATTGACAACAGCGCTACCAGTCGCCACTTAAACGCAATCGGAAAAGTAATGAAATTGGATGAATGGATCCCGCACGAACTGACCGCCAAGCAGATGCTGAAGCGCAACGACATCTGTGTTTCGTTGAGACTGAGCAATCTAAGGGAGCCTCTTTTGGGCAGCGTGACATGCGACAAACAACGGACCGTTTGTGACAATCGCGTCGTTCTGCATAATGGTTGAGCAAGAATGAGAGTCCCAAGGAGATGCCGAAACCGAGTCTTCATGCATGGAAGACCATGGTGACCGTATGGTGTAGTCCACTCACTGGCTGATGTAGTCCACTACAAGTTGATGAATACTGGAGAGACTATCACAGCGGTGAAGTATGTGCCGAAGGTGATGCACCGGAAGTTGACTGAAAAACAGCCGGCTTTGGTCAACCGAAGAGGCCCAATCCTACTGCATGACAACGAGCATCCGCACGTTTCAAAAATTGATGTCCAGAAACTGTATGAATTAGGATACGAAACTCTGTCACATCCGACATATTCAACAGATCTGTCCCGTGCCGATTATCATTTTTCAAGCGTTTACATCATCATGTGAAGAATAGAAAACTCAGCAACCGAGATGATTTCGAAAATAACTCCTTATGCCTTATTAATTCTCGTATTTTTCAATTATGATCTGTCATAGTTCTCAGTCAAAATCGTCCATTTCGTCAGCAAAGACCTAAAAGTTGGATGGTTATTAGCTATTTTTACTTGATGAATGCTAGATGAATTAGCACTTGGAGTAACCCGCTACCTAGTCCTTCTCCAGCTGAGCAACAACCGTAGAAGTGAAATTCCTGATATACTCGTCAACAAAACTAAAATCTTTTGGCCTCCATCAATCTCTGTTTCTAAAACATGGAATTTAATTGTAGAAGACACAGTTTGTGATTAGCATGTTTGGGAAACTTGTAGTTGCAACGCAAGAGGGCGTACTCGGCTCGTGTTCAACTTCTCACTGATCAGTTGACTTCTCTGTGACCACGTTTCTCCTACTGTTGACGCTGCTCTTCCCCTACGCGACACCAAATCGCTTTCCCGATTCAGGATTACTCCTTCTGCTACCATCTTCCTTCTTGCGCTATCGCATTGATGTTGAGTGGCGCTGCTTTGTTGATGCTGTGTTCTTTCCGAGTATTCCGCACGCGTTTGACAGCTTGAGTGTGAGGGTCTTCGGGTGATCAGATGTGACACACGCCATCTTCTGCTGTTCGCGCTGGCTCTCCGGCTTGGGTTGAGTGTGAGAGTTTCGAGGTACATGTGTGTAGGTATTGAGAGCGTTGTCGATTTAGCCTGAAGAGGAGGACGAGTTCCGGGTCGCTGAACAAGAACGACAGCGACGACGGTGAGGTGACACTCACTAAGAGCGACGTCGTGCTCACCTTTAACATGGAGGTAGGTGAGAGGATGTCGCCGTTATATGATCCAAGAAGCATTCAAGAATTTGTTTCAATTGTAAAAGTTCCAGGTCGTAACAGTGATGAAATCTATGAGCTATATGTACACGTTCTACCACAATTTCTCAGGGCAATTTTTCCCCGAAATTTTGATTGCTCATTAAGGTTGTTGTGATGGAAGTCCAAGGTCTGAAGGCGATTGCACCCAATCGCATCGTGTATTGCACCATGGAAGTCGACGGCCACAAACTGCAAACGGATCATGCCGAAGCCCAGCGGCCATCGTAAGTTCAATTGGGGGTGGATGTAATGAGCACCTTTCTGTGCAACTCTTTTGTTGCAGATGGGACACGCAAGGCGATTTCTCGACGAAAAATCCGCTCCCAGTGGTGAAGGTCAAGCTGTACTCCGAGGTGAAGAGCATCGTGTCTTTCGAGGACAAGGAGCTCGGAAAGGTAATCTTTTTGTAGGAGAAATTTTGTCAACCCCGCAAAGTTGTGCAGTAAATTTAAATAAAGTATTATTTATAACTCGATTGTACTATTAGGTCGAGTCATGAATTTTGCAACAAAATTTGTCTTTCAGCAAAAATATTATTATACCACAAAAGAAAAAGGATTTACTTTAACGAAGTAATTGTCGTTATTCTCAGTGAGTTTCTAGTTTCTCTCTACTATCCTTTTCCGCTTCTCTTGAACTGAGTGGATAACATCTCTGTCGAATTTGGTCGGTTTCACCTGAAGAAGTCGTGCACAACCGCCGTGACCTCATCGACTTCGGCGAAGCTCCTACCATGGAAGTGATCCGTCGACCGAAGCAAATGGCAGTCGGACGGCGCAATGTCCGGGGTGCACGGTGGTTGCTTGATTTCAGTCCAGCCCATTTCCTAGATTTTTGCCAGCGTCTGAATGTTGTAAGTGGTCGGCAGCTGCCTTGATGGATGAAGCAATGGCTCGTATCGACCTCTTTCTCCACTAAGTTTTGCTGGATCTAGTCGAGTTTTTGACGAAAGCGAGCGTCGAGGAAGGATTAACTACATAGAGCAGCTTACGGTGCATTGTACCACTACACATCAACCAAACGCACGGCAGGACCTTCCTTCGGTGGAGCTCCGGTTTTGACGTGAGAACTCCCAGCACGTTGAGTTCCAGCTATTGCTTTCCGGCTTCACAGTTGTAGTGAAGCATCACGTTTTCATCGCTGGTAAGGACTCGATCCAGACCCCCTCGCCTGAACCGCTCCGCCCAGAAGGGCAACAAAGACAAACCACTCCCGGTAGTCGAAAGCACAGCACACTCGGGTTTCCGTCAAAGCATGACGAAGGCGATTTTGGCGACGTTCCGGTTTTCTGCAGCTGAGGACTGGTGGCCTATTGGGACGTGTGAACATCAGCGATCAGTCCTAGTGGTTTAAGAAGAATTCGACTTGATGGATTGGCGCCCTTTGTTTACAGCAGTTGATCCTTCCGGGAGTGGTTTGTCATTGTTGCCCTTCTGGGCCGATGGGAACTTCTGATACCATCTCCGATAATTTATTCGATCAGGAGTGAACTTGGCCATGACTTCTTGCATCTGCTTAACCCTCGTCGCTTGGTGGCTGCCGAGCTTGAACTAATTAAAAATGAGATCACACACTGATTGACTTTGAGTGGTCATGGTTCTAGCGAATAAAACTTTTCAACAACGCAAGGAAAATTAACGTTTCATGACTCAAACTGATCTCTAGGAAACAAACTTTCAGATAGTGTGTAACACTTCAGCGAGTTTGCTTTGACTTCCAAAAAACAGAAATGTTGAAAAATTTATGACTCAACCTAATATAAATAATTGCGGAAGCGGGGTCAAGTCCTCGGGTTTGGCATTCACATTTTCTTTCTTTATGTTGCAAGAAACGTGGAAATTCATGCAAATAATCAGCACTTATTATATAAAAAATATAACCAAAGTACATTGAGCGTGATTAGCAAAACAATTACAAGCAGGGTATCTTTTTAGTCGAACTAACGGTAAATAAAACACTAAAGAATTCTCTGCAGATTCTTGTCAACAGATATTTTATAATATCTGTGGGGGTTTAGTATGTAATACAATAACAATGGCAATATGTGCATGTTTCTTGGAAAATTTTGAAAATTCACTTTCGGTTCGGTTTTTGAAAAAGTTAGATCTTTTGTTTATACTAGCTCTTGGAACCAGAACCTTCCACTGGCCTCTCTTGGTGTTGAAATTAGATTCCGAGTAGAATTCATTATGAGGGAGGTTCTGACATGTCATATCTTGCTTCTATCACTAATTTTTCTTCTTCTGCCTTCTCTTCTACTGACCGTAAGGATTCTCATTCCTGCCTCATCTAATAGAATCTATAGTAGTGCGGCTTTCAGGTGATTATTCAACCGACGCCCAACTGCTCACGAACGCCCGAATGGTACGCAATGACCGTTCCCAAGAACAGCGCCGATCAGCATCTGAAGATCCGCATTGCCATACGAGTCGAGAAGCCACCAAATCTCAAATACTGCGGATACTGTTACTGCATGGGGCGGCAGGCTTGGAAGAAATGGAAGCGGCGGTTTTTTTGCTTGGTCCAGGTAAAAGGCTGTTCTGATGTGTTTTCCTTTCCCATACAAAAGCGTCTTCGTGTTTTCGCTTGCAGCATACGTACAAATTCAAATAAGAGTTGCACTTGAAAACAAGGAGAGAGAAGTTTCGCAGCATTCATAGGTTATGATTTTTCTTTTCTCTCCTTCAGCGTTTGTCCCGCTTACTTGTGGGGTCCGCCTTATAGATCATGATTTATTCTTGTGAGAAATACAATTGGTATCACATCGTACTTCACTCTGAGTAGCCAACGAATACACGGAGAAAGTGATCCTGAATGTTGGAAAGTCCGGCATCAGATGGTGTTTCTATCATTTCCAAAGGTATCTCTGATGAGAAGATACTCTTGCTTTAAGGAAAACATTATCGAGGCTTCCGTCATAAGTGAAATTCGTCACGAATTGCCGATTACCTCCAAACAGAAAGTAAAAATCAACACGGAGAAACAGCTAACGACAAAACCTAAGCGCCTACACCTATTACTAAATGGAGCCTGCTAAAAAGCAACGTAGGAAAAGAAAACATAAAGAAAACTACGACAATACAAGAGCAATGCGTTTTACTAAGGGAACTATGAGATGAAAAACAAGAAAAATGCGACGAATCCTCGAGTCTACATTGTTAGTCTTCCAACAGCAGAACGGAGAGCCCCTACCCTCATACTAGCCATTTTCTCGCCCCAATTCTTATTTAACGTAGGTATAACTCTAATGCTGAAGAAATTGCTCCGTAATTGAGTACGAGCAAATGGCGTTCTAATTTTATAACGGAGCCTATCGTTCTAGAGTCGTACCTAATAAAGAATACCGCAGGATCTAAATGCGTGTTCTCTTATTTTGATAGCCATCAAAAGCTCTTCCTTCTCCTGCTGCACAAACTTGGAAGCCAGTAAATTTGGGACAAGGCAAACAATTAGCAGTAAGATACAAATTTTGAAACGAAATCCCAACGCGATCCCACAAGCGATGTCTGAAATTGAACATAGAAATAGGATGTCTTGGCAAATTTGCACAACCACTTTAGCTGCAGCGCAAAGGGACAAATTATTAGGCTGTAACGAAATGAATGACACTGAACCACTGTAAATTTAAACAGTTAATATCTCGGCTTGTAGGCAAGTTTATTATTCGAAATAAAAACCTCCTGATTCTACACATCTTTGCCAACGTGACACAAGCTTTTTAATCCCAGTAGCATAAAAATCAGAAGTTCTGGAATTGACGAAATCTTCGAAGGCATTTTCGGCATCCTGTTGGTATTTGAATATTTTCCCTATCAAGAAGTCGCCAAGATGCTTGAAGAAATGGTAGTCTGTTGGGGAGAGGTCGGGAGAAAACAGACGATGTGGTAGAGTTTCATGCTCAGCTCATTCAATTTCTGCAACGTCATTCGTGCTACATGGGGGCGAGCATTGTCGTGCAGAAGGAGAACTCGTCTTCGGTTTACCAAGGCCGGCCGGATACCCTTCAGCTTTTTCATCATTTCTTCAATTTCAATGCAGTACTTCTCTGCCATGATGGATTCACCGGGAGGGAGGAAGCTGTGGTGAATAATTCCCAGCGAACACCACCATACTGTCACCATTACTTTCTTTTGCTGCAATTCCGGCTTCGCAAAAGCCTTGGGGCTCTCATCGCTGTCCACCCACTGTGCCGATCGTCGCCTGTTGTCGTACATTGTCCATTTCTCGTCACAGGTTACGATGCGATCAAGGAATGGGTCCGTTTCGTTCCGTAGAAGCAGTGCGGACGAGATCTCATATCGTCGGTTTCTTTGCTCCTCAGACAGCTCGTGAGGCACCCATCTTTCCAGCTTTTTGGTCTTTCGAGTTTCCTTCAGATGCCTTTGCAGCTGTCTTGTGACTGACGCCAAGAACCTTCGCTATCTCCCTGGTACCTTTGTGTGGATCCTTCTCTACCACATCTCTCAGCTTGTCCTCATCAACCTCACTATGCCTCCCACGAACTTCATTTTCTTCCAAGCTCTGATCTCCATTCCGGAACCAACGATACGCCGTCCGATTTGTGGAACATCCTTGACCGAATGCGGCGTTGATCTTCTCGTCCGCCTCCTTAGCTGTAGTGCCCAGCGTGAATTCATACAAGTGAATGCCTCGGATTACCCTTTTGTCCATCTGCAAAAAAGTCAGTAAAACTCTAAAGTTTTCCCACTTTTACATAGAAAGTTTGGTACTCACCGGTAGAGCAAAGTTTGCGCTTCTAAATGATATGCCACATGTTACGGTTTGTTCTTGATCAAACGCGTAAAGACGCGCCAAAAAATGGCGCGAGCCAGTGCCATTTATTTCGTTACAGCCTAATAGTTTATGACAAGTTGAAGGATAGCAAGAAAGATCTTATATTTCTCATCTACCGTATTACCATTTCCGAATGAGCCAATCCAGTCATTATCGGCCAAATAGTCCTCGATAGCCCTATAGTCGGCGGATTCAAAATCCTTGTCCAAGTCATTTTATCGTCAACTGTGCAGTGACGAATGAAGAAGGTAGCACTAGAATGATCACTGCAGCCGATCGGAGGTACTACGGAAACATTACGGATGATTTGCTTGTCATTGCTAAGAACAAGGTCAAGTTACGATGGGCCTGGAATAGGCTTGGAAACGTAGGGAACAAAATTAGTGAGGAGAACAAGCCCAGAAAGCTTTTCGATATAGGATACTGGGCACTGTAAGAATTCCATATCAGGGAGATTAAAGTCCTCTGCCACAATAGTAAAGCAGTCCACTACTTCCACTAAATTGTAGTCTTAACATTCTTGTTTTGCCGAATTTCCAGCACGATCGAGATGTGGCTTTTCTTCTGAATTATCCTTTCTGCACGTACTCGGTGCAGGCGAAACTAGTTGGCTTGTTTTGCAGTTCTACTTGTCATAGACCAATTTCAATGTTTCTTCACGAAGCTCGATGGTCAATCTTTATTAACGACGTTTCGGGCCATAAACCCTTCTTCAGGTCTATAACGAACTATTCACAGTTTCTATACAACACACGTCTAAAACGCAACGGTCTAACCTGGGATCAACAAAGTGGGGGGGGGGGGTGGTTGAGGACAAAATGAAGGGCTAAGGACGTGCACTTGCTATTTATAGGACTGCGGGGTGTGACCGGTCACTCCTGCGTCGCAATCATCCTCAGCGGTCACTCCTTTGGCCCTATAGAGTGATAAGGCTCATAGCCATCTTCATCTCCTCCCTCTTGTTGATCGGCGGTCTCCATCGTTGTATTTCCAGCGCTTCCTTAATCTTCCTCTCCACCGTATCCGACACGTTCTTGTGGAGAATTGACACCCTTAACTGCGGCTGTGGGTCCTGTGTGTGCCTGAGGGTGCGGTGTTTCGAGAATGGGTTGTCTGGGTAGCTTTGAGGGCTACGCAGAGCTCTGAGATGTTCCTCCATTCTCTTTCATTTTCTTTCATTTCTTCATTTTCTAAGAAAGGCACTTACTCTGAAGAACTCTCTGCGATTTTAGGTAGGGGATAAATGCGGAGGCTTCTTTGTGATGTCTCGTGAACGAGACATTTCTCTCAGTGAAGCTGTTCTATCGGATACCAGCATCTACGTAAGGGCAAGCTATGAGCAGTACAGAGAAGAACGCGAGAGATTGGAAGACTCTATACGCACAGTTTTAGGTCCGAGATTAGAGAAATCTCTCCTTTCTCAATTGTTACCGAAGTTTGAGAATGTCCGCACGTACTACCAGCTGGGTTAAAACACACAAGTTGCCGCGGGAAACGAACGGATATGACAATTCAGTGATCAAGACAAGGCCTATTGTATCTTCTTGTGGTGGACCAACAGATCGAATTAGCTGATTTTTGCATCACCTCTTATCGCCCCTGCTTACGTACGTACCAGCTCATCTAAGAAACGTGCAACAATTCCTGGAGCAGCTAAGGCAGTGCAACTTCGACGGACGACAACGATTGGATTACCAGAGTTTTGACGTGGTTGCACTGCACACGAATGTTGATACAAGAAGAGCAGTTGATGCCTGTTTGCGTCTTTTACAAGAACAACAGCAGAATCTTCAGCTTCTTGGGTTATCCAGAGATGACGTTGCGGAGCTACTTCGAAGTGTGGTCGATGTAAGCACGTTTCGTTTTAGAAACGTGTTCTATAAACAAGCACGAGGTCTTGCAATGTGAAGCAGGTTGGCACCGCTGCTCGCTATTATATTCATGGACCACCTCGAGCGGCCAGCCTTGTCTTCCAGAGTGCTATACTTCGGACGATACATTGACGATATCTTTATGGTGGAAAATTCGCGTGCAACACTACGGCAAACGCTTGGACAGCTGAATTCAGCGTTCCATCAAGTTGACATCGGAATCTCCCTCGCCGGATGGATTTTTACCATTTTTGAATACGAAATCAGAATATCGGAAGGTCAGGTCAGCAGTATGTGGTATAGGAAGCCAGCCTCTCATAACATCATCATCCATGCACGAAGCTGTCATCCTATGTATATGAAGCGTAACGTCGTTCGTCATATGCTTACCACATCATCTGATTTGACTACGACGAATTCGCGGAAAGTGGAAGAAGAAGTGAGGGAGATCCTGCAGCAGAGTGGGTATGGCTCAGGGGAGTGTCGTTGTTGGAAACCTCAACGATCACCTTGTGGTTCTACGCTGGTCATTCCTTTCATCTCAGATTCCTTTGCGATGGACGTCAACCGCGTGGTCAGGCGGTCAGGGCTCCCCATATGCCTCGTGTTCCGACCGCCCCCATCCCTACGGCGACTACTCACGGCATCACGTCCATACGAAAATCTATGTGACAGGATGAACTGCATTGTCTGCGAAGGAGAGAACCAAATATGCCAGATGAGAGGTGTGGTGTACAAAGTGGTTTGTTTGTCCTGTGACGAATTTTATATAGGCGAAACGGCAAGACCACTTCGAAAGAGAATGGAGGAAAATCTCAGAGCTCTGCGTAGCCCTCAAAGCTACCCAGACAAGCCACTCTCGAAACACCGCACCCTCAGGCACACACAGCACCCACAGCAGCAGTTAAGGGTGTCAATTCTCCACAAGAACGTGTCGGATACGGTGGAGAGGAAGATTAAGGAAGCGCTGGAAATACAGCGATGGAGACCGCCGATCAACAAGAGGGGGGAGATGAAGATGGCTATGAGCCTTATCACTCTATAGGGCCAAAGGAGTGACCGCTGAGGATGATTGCGACGCAAGAGTGACCGGTCACACCCCGCCATCCTATAATTAGCAAGTGCACGTCATTAGCCCTTCATTTTGTCCTCAACCACCCCCCCCCCACTTTGTTGATCCCAGGTTAGACCGTTGCGTTTTAGACGTGTGTTGTATAGAAACTGTGAATAGTTCCTTATAGACCTGAAGGAGGGCTTATGGCCTGAAACGTCGTCAATAAAGATTGACCATCGAGCTTCGTGAAGAAACATTGAAATTGGAACACCAATTATGAAGCTCAGGGAACCAACAAAATTTGTCATAGACCCTTGCGTTTTAATATTTTAGAACTCATGCAAAAAATGATATACGTCGATCTGAACGAGAAGTTCCCCGTTCATACCGCTTACTTCTAGGTCTCTCAATATGCGTTCGCGGTGTGCAGTTTTCGGCAGAAGAAGTCAGATCCAACGGAGTTCGTTCAACTCGACGGCTTTACGATCGACTACATGCCAGAGCCTGATCAAGGTATGAATATCTCCAAATGCTCAGTGGAAGTGGTCTAGTGAGGGCCTAAAGAATGGTCACATGGACCACCCGTGCGTGGGCATAAAATATTCAGTGGAATGATTACATTTATGAGGACCAGAAGAGAAAACAGTAAAATACCTTGTAGTTTTCAGTAGTGTACAGCTCGCCGTATGGCTCCATTGCAGCGCTTTCTTTTGTAGTAGAAATGATTGGTCAATATTTTTGAGCAAACTGGGGGTGTGGGCGTTATTAAAACTCGTTTCCTTGTGTGCTGCGTTCAAATGTGATGTCTACGCGTTTTTATAAAGCTAAAGTGGATTTTCGGCCTCAGCCTACTGAAGAAGCTAGTGGTCTTCTTCTTCTTCTTCAGCGTTTGTCCCGCGTCGTGGCGGGGTCCCCTATTCTGGTGTCATGACGCCACCTTTCCCGATCCAACGCTAGATCAGCTACTTTCAAGTCCATATGTAACGTATCGGACCAGCGCTGCTTCGGACGCCCTCTAGGCCGCTTTCCAATTACCTCGCAATCTTACGGACGCTGTCTTCCTTTCCACGCAGAATCTGAAGAAGCTAGTGGTACTGCCGTCAAATCTACAATACCGCTCCTAATTCGTGAACAATCGACGCTTTGCGACAGAACTTTCCGTCGCAAACCGTCGCAGTGCCATAACTTCGTTCAAATTCTGTCATATGAAAATTAAATTGCACCATTAGATTCACCACCTACCTACCAATCCAACTACCTGCTTGGACTGTAGAAATCCAAACTCTTGACCTAATTGTGGAGCTAGTCCTCTCAAACGTCCGCTAATTGATTTACGACCTCTCCAAAAGCGCCATTGGCGTCTTCCTTGGCCACTCCACTAGCCAGCTTCGTCGAAATCCGGAATTCACTATTTTTCTCAAAAAATCTTAATTCGGCTTGTTGTAGCTGTTACTGCGACATTAAACACTAGAAGATTTGGTTAATTTTGATCCCGTCGCAAGTTTGATCCAAATACGCTGAAGGTCCACTTTCAGGCCGCTATTCCTCACCGAATATACTCTCCCGTGCAAACATTTATTTTTGTTAAGCCATTGGGAAAGACCTCCTTTAAACTCTGCCAAAACAGGTGTAAGAGCTAAAAAATGGCCCCTTATAATTAGCTCCAAGTACGCAGTTTTCTTCAGCTGTAATGGATTTTCCACATATTTAATTGGTTGCAAGGTGTGTATTAGAGCAGTGACGGAGCTCGATCCTTCTTTACTGGACGGCATCGTTGGTCAGCATTCGAGAACCGGCAGGTGATGAAGCAGTCTCCATCCGAAGTGGTCGTTTTATGGCCTTCACTGCGACCCAGTTTTGCGAATTTCCCTCCTTTTCTTCGATTTAGTCTCCAGGTTGGCTCTGAATGAGAAAACGGTTTGGCTGGTGATTTTTGCCACCCTAGCAGCCTTCCAACGATATAATATGGCTCAGATGCGAGATGGTCGAAATTTTACCCTATCTGCACCCTGTCGACTATGAGACCGGGACCTGGACTCGGCCTGAGCCCAGCGCTCGGTGACGGTGTGCCGCCGATGACCCTTGTTTGGCTCGCGCCTGAGTGCGATACCCAGTAGCAGTGTCCTACTAGAATGTCGAATTTGATGTGAAAAGTGTCCAAGTTAATTTGAAATGTGTCCAATTCGAAGTGAAAATTGTATAAATTGCAGACGCGGTCTTTCTCTATCAGACAACAAGTAGCACAGCCCTCACTACTCCACGTTTGCTGAAAGCATCCTGTCCGGGTGCGCTACGGGTTTTAAACTTGTTTGGGGAGGAATAAAACACTAACTTGTCCATCGCCTGGCCACCAAAAGTAATTATATGGGCAAAATGTGCACTCAGAACTGCTTCAGAGTATCCCGTAGAACTAGAAAGGTGGTGCATCCAAAAAGGAATTGGACCCCCCCCCCCCCTCCTCCATCTTTTATCCCCATCCACAATGTTTGCTATCCACCGAATAAAATGCGCAACGGCCTAGTCGAGTGCAAAGCACGATCTCTTTAATATGCTAAAAAATGCTGCTTTGTATGCTTCAAAACAAAATCGAATTCATTATTTTTACTTGAAAAATAAAATTTTTGTAAAATTTCAAACAATGTCCTATTAGTAGAGGTGAATTTAAAAATTTCAAAGAAAGAAGTACTAAAAGTACTAAACGTTTTAAACAAAACTTGTTCTAACAATGTTGGAGAGTCTGTTATTTAATATGAAAGGCGCTCGTTTTGAATTCGTAGATGTTCTGTTTGATTTAAAAGGCGTCAAGCTTACATGGAAGAGTGTCCAACTTTGTTTGAAAAGTGTCCAATTTGATCTAAAAAAGTGTGTAGTTTGCTTCGAAATTGTAAATATTAATATAAAGGGAGGCAAAAGCGATGAATATGAGAACTCGAAAGTGAATCTTGATTTTGAGGAGACGAACTATATTTTCAACAACAAATAGCGACTGCTTACAGAATTTACATTGGGTTAGGGCAACTAAAACACAAACAGTTCAAGAGCAAAGGCGGAACATGGAACAGATCCTAGAAGACCGATCCGCGTTGGTTTTATTGCTAGTAGGACACTGCCACTGGGTATCGCACTCAGGCGCGAGCCGAACAAGGGTCATCGGCGGCGCGCCGTCACCGAGCGCTGGGCTCAGGCCGAGTTCAGGTCCCGGTTTCATAGTCGACAGGGTGCAGATAGGGTAAAATTTCGACCATCTCGCATCTGAGCCATATTATATCGTCGGAAGGCTGCTAGGGTGGCAAAAATCACCAGCCAAACCGTTTTCTCATTCAGAGCAAACCTGGAGACTAAATCGAAGAAAAGGAGGGAAATTCGCAAAACTGGGTCGCAGTGAAGGCCATAAAACGACCACTTTGGATGGAGACTGCTTCATCACCTGCCGGTTCTCGAATGCTGACCAACGATGCCGTCCAGTAAAGAAGGATCGAGCTCCGTCACTGCTCTAATACACTTCTTGCAACCAATTAAATATGTGGAAAATCCATTACAGCTGAAGAAAACTGCGTACTTGGAGCTAATTATAAGGGGCCATTTATTAGCTCTTACACCTGTTTTGGCAGAGTTTAAAGGAGGTTTTTCCCAATGGCTTAACATAAATAAATGTTTGCACGGGAGAGTATATTCGGTGAGGAATAGCGGCCTGAAAGTGGACCTTCAGCGTATTTGGATCAAACTTGCGACGGGATCAAAATTAACCAAATCTGCTAGCGTTTAATGTCGCAGTAACAGCTACAACAAGCCGAATTAAGATTTTTTGAGAAAAATAGTGAATTCCGGATTTCGACGAAGCTGGCTAGTGGAGTGGCCAAGGAAGACGCCAATGGCGCTTTTGGAGAGGTCGTAAATCAATTAGAAGGCGTTTGAGAGGACGAGCTCCACAACTAGGTCAAGAGTTTGCAATTCTACAGTCCAAGCAGGTAGTTGGATTGGTAGGTGGGTGGTGAATCTAATGTGCAATTTAATTTTCATATGACAAAATTTGAACGAAGTTATGGCACTGCGACGGTTTGCGACGGAAAAATCTGTCGCAAAGCGTCGTTTGTTCATGAATTAGGAGCGGTATTGTAAAAAGAAACATCTATTAAGAATTACATGAAAGCACAAACAAACTCACTGTCCCACGTAGTTCATGCTGCTTTCCAATTGTTTATCTTCTTAGGTTTGGTGAGGGATAATTGTTGTAATCTAGATATACCTCACTTAGCAATTTTGAACTTTTTCGGAAACGCGCTTGAACCGCTGCACAATTTATTTATCACATTGGAGTGCAAATGGATGACAGGGAGCCAATATGTATGTACATAGTGCCATGCTAGGTACAATCCAAACAAGTTGCCAGAATTTCCTTCCTTTTATTGAGTTCCATCCAACTCAACCCCGTACTTGTTAATTCATATGAGATTTAGAGCTAGCGGCCCAAGGAGGCAAGCACTTTTTCACTGCCATCAAAGAAGGTGACGAGTTGAAGTTCGCCACCGACGATGAGAACGAGCGGCATCTGTGGGTTCAGGTGCGTTACATGTTCTCGCCGGTCGCACCCCTATTTACCTATTGGGCTTTGATTACAGCATACTTTAAGGCTCTTTATCGTGCCACCGGTCAGGCCTACAAACCTGTACCACCAAAACAGTCAACAGTGGCTCCCAAAGCGCAAGGGTTTCAAGATAAAGCAAGCAAACATGGGATGGACGAGATCATTTTGGTGAGTGTTCCACATATCACTTCAATTTTTTCAGCTCCTGATTTTTAACACGTTGGTCGCCAGAGATGTAGAAAATTTTTCACTTCTTTTAGAATACTCGCTTACGGCCGTAAACGCGATGTCTTGGACGCTTCTTATTTTGCAGATCTCCGTTGTAAAAAGCTCCTTTTATAGAGATATGCAGCACGCGCTCGTGTAGCGCAGTTGGAAGAGGTGTCGGTTGTCGCGTCACCTGTACTGTAGTGGGTTCCTGGTTCGGATTTTCCGTCAAGGCTAACCAAGCCTTCCATCACTCCGGGGTCGGTGAATAGGTTCCAGACTTGTCTGGGAAGAACAAAACGCAGACTTTTCTATCGGCTGGCCACAGTATTTCATTGAGTGGGCCAAATACGCATTCTAATTGCCTCTACGACATCTGCTAGAAGTAGAACGCATCGGGCATCCTGAAAGGGATTAACGCCGTACCTTATTCTTTTTCTTTATTCCTGCGATCCCAACGTCAAACGGCTAGCGATGGGCAGACAGCACGAGAGATTGAAACATTTTAAATTGTCATTGATTCTTCGCGGAAAGATATACAAATGGAAAAAAAGCATTAGCGGAAAGTCATACAAACGGAATGGCTTTTTTCGCTGTTGAAATTGGGTAATGTGCGTGATATTAAGTAAAGCTCACAGGAACAACGGGAAACTAAAGTCATGCATATTTTTATTGGGCGCATGGTAACGTAGTCTGAGCAGAAGTCGGCTACCGCGTGCACTCCAATTCTAGCTTCTTGGCTCGGGTCGAGGCGAACTAATTCTTCTATTTTTCTGAGTCGGTATATTGCCACTAGGCTTACTTGGGAATAATAAGGCTCTCGCTCGTCCATCTGCTGACCACTGAAAGTATAGAGGAACTCGCATCCAAACTGCCTTCACGGTTCCCAGTAGAAGTAGACTGCGTGGCGCGACCTATCGACTTATCCAATAAGATGACAGAGAACTTTACTATTTCGCGCTTTATATTTTGACGTCCTGCTGGAAAACCACGTGTAAGGCTACCCTAGTCGATGTCGGACAGCTAGAAAAGCGAAGCCAACACCAACGCGGGGCATCTCCCGGCTAGGAGATTTGCGAACAAAGGAACTCCCCTAGGCGAAACCAGACTGTTATCTTCGTACGGTAGTTCACTTTCAATTCAGTCGTCGTTGTCGAAAATGCTGAGTGATCCTCCCCAGAGTTTAAATTCCTCTGAACGTCTCTCTGAACGTCTCTCGATTCATACAGTGAAGTGCGTCTCAGTAAAGGTCAACCTGAACCTACTCTTTGGCATCACTCAAAATTTGCGATTAAGGCGGACCCGATCAACTTCAATCACGATCATATGTTCTCGGACATCCAACGGCAGGCGTTAAACTTCCGAATGAACGAGCCTATCTGCTCCTTGGTAAGTGGAGACATCACAGTTCTTCAGCGAGATACCGCGTACACGTCAATTCCTTCGCAGGGATGGTTCTCACCTGGCCAAGTGTTCGTGCTGGACGAGTACTGTGCCCGGTACATGGTGCGCGGTTGCTATCGGCACGTCACGCTGCTCTCGAATCTCCTCGATAAAGCCGATCAGGGTCAGCTGATAGATCCGACTCTGATTCACTACTCCTTCGCGTTTTGCGCCAGCCACGTTCACGGCAACAGGTTGGTGTGCGGCGACGGCTTATTGGGCAGTGCTCTGATTAATGGCAACGGATATGTGGATCTACCATCAACTTGTAGGCCTGACGGTGTTGGTACTGTGACGCTGGAGGAGAAGGAGAAATTCCAAGAGATCAAGGAACGACTACGGGTATTACTGGAGAAGCAGATCACCAATTTTCGGTTCGTCGTATTCTTCTCCGTTCCGACTTTTGACTACAAAATGAATGGAAGTTTTCTTTCTTTGTCCACTAACGATTGCTATCGCTTGTTGCTCTTGCTTTTGAACTTGTTCTTAAATTGTGGCGCCTGCAGTGTGCTCTACAAGCCTTCAGAATGAGATAAATACATTTACGTTTCTAGGTACTGTTTCCCTTTTGGTCGTCCAGAAGGTGCACTCAAGGGAACGTTATCACTTCTGGAAAGGGTAACAATCTGCCTGCGCTCCTAGGTGTTAACTGGCGCTCATCGTGTTCGTACCCTAGGTGCTCATGAAGGATGTCGTCTCACCGGTGCCGCCCGAAGAGGTGCGAGCTGTTATCCGTAAATGCCTCGAAGACGCTGCTCTGGTCAACTACACACGGATATGTAACGAGGCGAAGATTGAGCGTGGGTTCAGACATTAGGCATTCAACCAACAGAAAACCACAGCGAACTGCTAGACACTGCGCAAGTTCCTTCGCATTTACTCAGTCTATCTTTACTACCAGTTATCCAGGGGTCAACCGTGATTGGTTTTGTGTACTCGTTCTTTGTTCAAGCGTTCGAAGCCGTTTAGCCTTTTTTACTATAGAACTACAGGGGTTTTCAAATTAACGAAATGAAGAACCACCCATCTGTTAACAACACAAGAATATTAAACGCTAATGAAAATGAAAATATATTCATTTTCATTGGCGTTTTATACTCTTGTGTTGTTAACAGATGGGTGGCAAACGTTTCATACTCTCTGTACATTGAACTAATCTTTTATTCCTGTTTCTTCTTTGCTGGACGTTCCAATGAATAGTATTCGCGCCTTCAAATAAATAAATAAAATGGGAACCTCTCTGAATAGTATTGTATCTCCAAGAATACGCAAGCATCTGGAATCAAATTATCAACTTTTATCCCCATTGTATCTTTGAGCTTCTCCGTAGCTAACACTGCATATTATTAAACTGTTGCGATTTATGTTAGCTATGTAGCTGGCTCTGGGAGCTGCATCTCGATCGGCTATAGTCGAGTTGATAAGGCGCGTCGATTTTTTCTCGATTTCAGAACGAATGGGTGTTGACGTGAGCCCTCAGCAGCGAATAGAGGACATGATGCGGGTAACGGAGTACTGCATCGACCTGCTGAAAGAGAATGAGGAGCACCACGGGGAGGTTTGTGTCGACTATTTCTGATGTTGAGTCGCATTGCTAACGACACGGTGGAATGCGTTTGGCTGGTGGCCTATCGCCTGGCGATCCGCTCTGTGGATTCTGTCCTATTCTGTTTTTATCTCTATGTGACTGATGCTCTTCACGTTTCCTGTTCTACTTTAGCAACTTCGAGGGGTATGATTTACGTCTTTCTCAACACTACGGTAACAGTGAATTGTGAGAAAACCTGGTTAAGCTCGTTAGATAAACGTTGAGCGTCATCTGAACACCTGAAATAACTTCTCACAATTCACGGTGTGTCTAGCGTTTGCTGTTATCTGCATTTCAATTTCTGTTCGTGTTCCTCACCAGCAGTCTGATTGCGGGATAGCTCCTTTTACAACTTTTATAACTATTTATTTATTTATTTATTGCCAATTTGAACCACACACTATTAGTGGAGAAAATTGCAGAAGGAGCAAATTAGATTGACAATTGAAAGATGACTTGAAATAAAAGGAAAGAGAAAAATTAGAGAACAACAAAAGAGGACGGGATTCGTGGGCAACTGATGAAGATGAGGGAAACTGACGACTGCACTGATGCTCACATCGCACATGTGGAAAATGGGAGCTTCTTGCACTGTGCTGAGACAGTGCACCGTGTACGAGAAAAAAAGAGTACGGCGAAACGATAGGGACTTACGATACTACCATACGTAGGTGCCAGGCTAGCTGTAACCTATGTAGTGTGGACCTTATAAGTGTTGACAAATGGAAGTTTTGGTGCGCACCCCCAGTAGGCTACCCTGATGGGAGGTCATAAGCCCTTACCTGCTCGAGAGTTGGTCGACATAAGATTCGAAAGGCATGTCTCAGGTATTTGAAAGCTCTTTTAAAAAATGCTCCACATTACACATTTGCACAACAGTAAAGGTTGGAGAGATATAGAGAGCGATAGAGAGAAAACGAGATACACTACGCTATGTATTGAGAGGTCAGAAACAACTGAGTTAGTTCGCTAATTGTGAACGTAGCGTGATGTAGGACATTTCACTGGAAAGAACAGCGTTGACGTGTTCAGTTCCGGACTACGCTACAGTTCCGAACATTCCTTTTGGTCATTGACAGAAAGGAACGCGCCGGCCAACCTGCACCACTTTTGAGCGTTATAATATGGCCTTTTCTAAACTTTTTTCAAAATCAAATGATTGTGAAAAGAAACACATATTTGAGCTCATCAGCTCGAGCTTTATCTACTGATAACAAGGCCAGCCGATTTCAGTGGATTCCGTATGGTTAACTAAGCACTTAACTTTTCAAACGCCAGTTCCCAGAAAATGTTTTTTTTTGTGCCGGAACCTCCTCTAACTTTGTGTATGGCAGTTATTTGGGGTGCTGATCACGAATTTGATGTTTCCAGCATTTCGTTCGGTTACCGTAGGTGTGAACAGATGAGTACCACCTCTTCTACTGTAACTTACTTTAGTCGGTCGAAATTTCAAAAACTAATGTTAGATTCAGCACCCGAATAGCCCCTGAAGTTTGAACGAAATCGGTGGTCGTTCAGTACCCCCGAATAACACCCCTAGACGAAGTTTGATGGAAATCTGTGATCCTGACTTGAAAAGCTTCAGTTATCCAAGTGGGAAGTATCGAATGATATCGAAATGGGCCGAATTTTCAAAAGCGGACGTCGGGTTCGTAATCAGTGCTAGAAATGACACCTCCAAATGGTTTTGGACGAGGTTTATTTCAAAAAATGTGTTGACCGGTGAGGTTCGAAGAGGGTTGTACAGATTGACGGACCACTTCCGATTAGAGGGAGCGGCAAGAAAACGAATGAAAAAAGTTGTTCAAATACATATGTACAGTTTATATACTAACATGTAGAGCCCGTTTACAAGTATTTCAAGTTATTAAAAAAGACCACTTTGGAACCTTCAACGCGTTTTTTTTTCGGCCAATGGCCAAAAGATGTATCCGATACTGTATACAATGTAGTTAATTGTAGTAAAATATTCAGAACGGCTGCGTTGTAATAGCTGTTGCTAGCCTCATCTAGGAATTTAATATAATTTAATGATTGTACCAAGGATGACACGCAAATTGGGCGCGTGTAGCGCAGTCGGAGGAGGCGCGACTGTCGCGTGCACCCGATACCAGGTTCCTGGTTCGGATTTACCGCCCAGGCCAACCAAGCCTTCCATCCCTCCGGGGTCGGTGGATTGGTACCAGACTTGTCTGGGAAGGATAGAGCGCTGACTTGTTCATCGGCTGGCCACCGCAAGTCATTGTATGGCCAAATTCGCATTCATGTCGCCTCCACGACATCCCGTAGAAGTAGAATGCGCTGGCGCATCCCAGAAGGGATTGAGTAACGCCGTCCTTTATCCTTTATCCTAATGATTGTACAGCTGTAGGCGACTGTTGTGTATGTACATACATACTGTATGTTCTTCACCCTTCTACTACATAGGTCGGTTGCTGCCTGCCCTGTTTTGGTTCGAACGACTACTGAATTTACAGATTGACACAGTGCGAGCAGCGACGCAGATTTTCTTGTGTGTCAATTCTCTTTTCCAACCAAAAAGGTTTTTATTTCAGCTTGAATTGCCTGAGCATGTTCTTAACGTTTGAATATCTCTCTACTATACTAGAACATAGAGAATATTCAGTGATATGGTACACGTGGGAATGCTTTCTTTTGCTTCCTTACCGCACGTTAAGAATTTTATGTTGGGAGTTTTTTACCTTTTCAATTTTCACAAATAATGCTACCAGTCCCTGCTCGGACACGTGGAGCGCAAACGGTGCTTTCTGTCGCGTGCACTCCACACCAGGTTCTTCGTGTATTCCTGCCTAGGTCTCTGTCGCTCCAGGGTCGCTGAACTTGTACCAGACTTTTCCATGAAGGACAGAGCACGGAAATGTCTATCCGCTGGTCATCGCAAGTCGGGGGCCAAGCATTAGTTCACATTGCCTTTTCGATCTCCCGTAGAAATACAGTTATGGCCGTAGCCTTTTCAAAAATGCCGAAAAAGCCGCATTTTTCCGGCTTTTTCGGCCTTTCGAAATAACTTCCTTCAAAGTTAACCAATTGCAAAAGCAAGCAGCACATTTTTGAGTTCAGCAGTTCAAGCTCTATCAGATAGCGTTAAAAAATTGCTAAAAATTTCAAAGTTGAACCGAATTTTTTCAAAGGTTATTTTTTCGTTCAAAATCGCGCTCCATTGCGAAGGGCGGCTGCGGACGAGTTGTCGGTAGCAAGTCGTCGAAAACGGTTGCATGCTCATAACTTCTTAAGTTTTAGGTTTTTTGAGAAACGGTTGGTACCGTTCGATTCGACTCTTCGAGATCTACACAACCATTTATGCAGCTTTATCAGAACACCGCATTTTCGCAGTGGGTAGGCAAAAATGACTGGAACGGGCTCTTTGCGATTGAAGAAGCTTATTTTTCAGGACTTGCATGTTCTCGGAGTATATCAAACATGACGTAAAGAGTTCCGTCATGCCAGGAATCCAGTGAGAGTGCGCCGTGCACAATGCATATAGGATCAACCTATCAATCGGAGGGGGGGGGGCAGCTTGTAGTGTGAGCGTTTAGGGAGTCTTATGAGAAATTCTCAGCCGCCCTACTCAGGAGTTGCTCTAAGGCTGTCCAGCTAGCCTTTGGAGTGCACTGTGCACTATGCATGTTGGATGCTACCTATCAATCGAGAAGGGCGGGAGAGCTTGTAGAGTGAGCGTTTGGGGAGTTTTATCACAAATTTGCGGCCGGCCTACTCAGGAATTGCTGTACTCTGTTCCGGCGAGACCTAGGAGTGCGCCGGGAGCAATGTGTATAGAATCGAATTTATCAATCGAGTGGGCGCGACAGGGTGTAGAGTGGGCGATTGGGGAATTTTATGAGAAATTCTCAGCCGCCCTAGTTAGGAATTGCTCTAACACAGTCCAACTAGCCTTTGTAGTGCATCGTGAACAGTGCATATAGAATAGAACCTATAAATCGAGTGGGCGCGACAGCTCGCAAATTGCACGCGCGGGCGTGTCCGGAGCGCTCTAACTCTGTAGAGATCGAATCGATCCGGCTACGGCTCGTGGGTTTCGTAGGCAGAAGAGAGCTTTAGTAGTCCGCAGAAGTACAGCGTTGTAGCTTCTAAAACGGCGAAATTATAGCGGTGTGAAAATGCATGTGAGGCTTGTGTGGCCTAATTTTTTCCCGATTTCAGTAGATCACTGCGGGAAGACGCGATGAGCCAACAGCCCACAAGCGCGCAGGAGAGCAGAATACTGAAGGCACTTTGCGATGGCATGCTCAAAACTCCCCTGCTGCCTAAGCTGCTTTGGCCCCATCTGACATTTTAGAGCGGTGGAGGGCAGCGGAGAAGTTTCCAGTGCTCTTTCTCGTCCACATTTGAGTTTTCAGCACTCGCAGTGGAAAAGTTCTGTTCAGCTCGAAAAGCTCTATCGAACGGTACCAATCTCGTCCAATTCTGAGAACATCGATTTTTTGACAACTTCGCATCGAAGACGAGGGCACTCCAGGCCGCAGCAAAGGGGCGATGACGTCATCAAAAATTGACTATTCCGAACCGGCCCATGTTTGGTACCATTCGATAGAGCTTTTCATGCTGAATTGAATGGTTCGGCTTAGAGTAGCGAAGACCGTAATCTGGGCCAGTAAGAGCTGGGAGAACAGCGACCGTTATTGTTCTAAATTTGACACGCGAGTGTGTTCTGAGCGCGATAACTCTCTAAATTGTGAACCTTTCCGGTTGCAGCTTATGGGTTTTGTAGGATGCAAAAAGTTCTAGTAGATTGCTAAAACACAGTAATGTAGCTTGTGATTGTACAAAGTTACAGCGCTGCGAATATGCAAGTTAGCCTTGTGTGGCTCGATTTTTCCCAATTTCAGTCGACCCCTGCGGGAAGACGTGGAGAGCTAACGGCCTACAAATGCGCATGCTAGCAGAACACTAAAGGTGCTTTCAGGTGACATGTTCACTACTCCTTAGCATATTGAATTGCCTTAGTCCCAGCTGCCATTTTAGGGTGGCGAGATTAGCGGTTGAAGTTTCCTGCGCTCTTACTCGCCCACATCACAGTTTTTCCGAAACTCAATAACACCTTTCAATTCATCACGTAAAGCTTTATCGAATGGTACCAAACTTCGGCCGATTCGCAAAGATCAATTTTCAATGACGTCATCATCCCTCTGCCGCGGCCTTAAGCGGTCTCGTCTTCGATGCGAAATTGTCAAAAAAATTGATGTTTCCAAAATCAGTCGAAATTGATACCATTCGATAGCGCTTTTCATGCTGAACAGAATGGTACCATTTCGAGTGTCGAAAACTCAAATCTTGGCGAGTTAGAGTGAACGAAACTCTAACCGCTATCTTCCGACGCTTTAATCTGGCAACTGAGGTTAAGGCAGTTTAGACAACTGAGGAGTTCTGAGCACGTCATCGTAAAGTACCTTTAGTGTTCTGCTCGCCTACGCAATTGTGGGCTGTTAGCTCGCCGTGTCTTCCCACAGGGGTCGTCTGAATTCGGGGAAAATCGTGTCACACAAGGACAACCTGCATGTTCGCACCACTGTAACTTTCTCCAGGCATAAGCTGCATTACAGTGTTTCACTGCGATACTAGACGTTTCCGATGCCTAAAAAATCTACAACTTCCAACCGGACAGGTCCACAACAAACAGAGTTATCGCGCTCAGAACACGCCCGCGAGTGCAATTTAGCACAGTAACGGTCGAGGTTCTCCCTGCTCTTACTTACCTCAATTACGGCTTTCACTACTCTAAGAAGCACCATTCAATTCAGCGCGAAAAGCCGAATGGTACCAAAGTTAGGCCGGTTCGAAAAAAGCAATTTTCGATGACGTCATGAGTTTGGGAAAAACTGTGATCTGGGTGAGTAAGAGCGCAGGAAACTTCAACCGCTAAGCCCACCACCCTAAGATGGTAGCTGGGACTAAAGCAATTTAATAAGCTAGGGAGTTGGGAGCATGCCACCTGAAAGCAGCTTTAGTGTTCTGCTAGCATGCATATTTGTAGGCCGTTAGCTCTACGCGTCTTTCCGTAGGGGTCGACTGAGATTGGAAAAAATCGTGCCACACAAGGCTAACTTGCATATTCACAGCGCTGTAACTTTGTCCAATCATAAGCTACATTACTATGTTTTAGCAATCTACTAGAACTTTTTGCATCCTACAAAACCCATAAGCTGCAACCGGAAAGGTTCACAATTTAGAGAGTTATCGCGCTCAGAACACACTCGCGTGTCAAATTTAGAACAATAACGGTCGATGTTCTCCCCGCTCTTACTGGCCCAGATTACAGTCTTCGCTACTCTAAGCCGAACCATTCAATTCAGCATGAAAAGCTCTATCGAATGGTAGCAAAAATGGGCCGGTTCGGAAAAATCAATTTTTGATGACGTCATCGCCCCTTTGCCGCGGCCTGGAGTGCCCTCGTCTTCGATGCGAAGTTGTCAAAAAATCGATGTTCTCAGAATTGGACGAGATTGGTACCGTTCGATAGAGCTTTTCGAGCTGAACAGAACTTTTCCACTGCGAGTGCTGAAAACTCAAATGTGGACGAGAAAGAGCACTGGAAACTTCTCCGCTGCCCTCCACCGCTCTAAAATGTCAGATGGGGCCAAAGCAGCTTAGGCAGCAGGGGAGTTTTGAGCATGCCATCGCAAAGTGCCTTCAGTATTCTGCTCTCCTGCGCGCTTGTGGGCTGTTGGCTCATCGCGTCTTCCCGCAGTGATCTACTGAAATCGGGAAAAAATTAGGCCACACAAGCCTCACATGCATTTTCACACCGCTATAATTTCGCCGTTTTAGAAGCTACAACGCTGTACTTCTGCGGACTACTAAAGCTCTCTTCTGCCTACGAAACCCACGAGCCGTAGCCGGATCGATTCGATCTCTACAGAGTTAGAGCGCTCCGGACACGCCCGCGCGTGCAATTTGCGAGCTGTCGCGCCCACTCGATTTATAGGTTCTATTCTATATGCACTGTTCACGATGCACTACAAAGGCTAGTTGGACTGTGTTAGAGCAATTCCTAACTAGGGCGGCTGAGAATTTCTCATAAAATTCCCCAATCGCCCACTCTACACCCTGTCGCGCCCACTCGATTGATAAATTCGATTCTATACACATTGCTCCCGGCGCACTCCTAGGTCTCGCCGGAACAGAGTACAGCAATTCCTGAGTAGGCCGGCCGCAAATTTGTGATAAAACTCCCCAAACGCTCACTCTACAAGCTCTCCCGCCCTTCTCGATTGATAGGTAGCATCCAACATGCATAGTGCACAGTGCACTCCAAAGGCTAGCTGGACAGCCTTAGAGCAACTCCTGAGTAGGGCGGCTGAGAATTTCTCATAAGACTCCCTAAACGCTCACACTACAAGCTGCCCCCCCCCCCCCTCCGATTGATAGGTTGATCCTATATGCATTGTGCACGGCGCACTCTCACTGGATTCCTGGCATGACGGAACTCTTTACGTCATGTTTGATATACTCCGAGAACATGCAAGTCCTGAAAAATAAGCTTCTTCAATCGCAAAGAGCCCGTTCCAGTCATTTTTGCCTACCCACTGCGAAAATGCGGTGTTCTGATAAAGCTGCATAAATGGTTGTGTAGATCTCGAAGAGTCGAATCGAACGGTACCAACCGTTTCTCAAAAAACCTAAAACTTAAGAAGTTATGAGCATGCAACCGTTTTCGACGACTTGCTACCGACAACTCGTCCGCAGCCGCCCTTCGCAATGGAGCGCAAGTTTTCAATTTCGGCCATTTGCATAGCTTCATATAAACAATGTATACCGTACGATAAAGCTCGAGCTCCTGAGCTCAAATATATCGCTTGTTTTTGAAATTAATGTATTTTAGGTGAGTTATATGAAAAAGACGCAAAAGCCGGGAAAACGCGGCTTTTTCGGGATTTGATCAAAAGATACGGCCATAACTGTATAATGCGTGGCGCATCCAAAAAGAAGTCCTTATCTTTTTATCGTTGAACACCTGCTCGATTTAGATCAAAAGAGTGAGACACCGTAATTAGCCGTGATAGGGCGTGATGGAACCGGTAATGATAATCGGAGCGGATTCAGCACACTGCGTGCGTTTCTGAGATTGCCCACTTTTAAGCTCTTATGAGAATCGCGATTTTATCAGAATTAATAGTCACAGTGATAAATCAGTGAAGGGAGTCGTCCGCTTTGATTGTTCCTAATTACTTAAACACATTTCAAATCCATTCGCTTCATCAGCCAAGGTAACCAGCTTTGAGGAATCTCGATCCTCGACTCTGATCCAATCAAATCTCTCAAAACAAAAACGGTGTCAATCTCCCATGCTTTTTGTGCTGACCAACAAAAAACTACTGCACTTTTACCAGTTTGATACAACGCATACATGCGTTTCTCTTTCTCTACCCGTACCAGATGCCGATAATTTTTAACTTTTTAAGGTTTAACTTTTGTAGCTCAAAATGGTGGTGGATTGAAGAAGGTAAGGGGAAAGCACAAAGTGAAATTTGCGACGTTTTGTAACAAAGCATAAAGGATTTATTCGTTAATGAATTCAGTGATGGCGTACGCCACGCGCTTTACCTCTATTGGGTATCGTGGAGGAGGAATTTGTTTGGAGTACATAGATATAGAATGACGTGAGGGACTTGATAGCTACTCCAGAAGAAGCCGGTGTTTTATCCTTCTCAAATAAGCTTGATAACAATCCACCGACTGCGGAGGAATAGCAGTCTTAGTTGGCCTGGAGTCCGAACCAAAACCAATTTATTCACACACTTACTAAACTAGTATTAGAACCTCCTGCAAATCCGCTAATCATATAAGGAGTTTAAACATTCGCACATTACGGTCATCGAGGAGGCAGACTTGCAATCAGACTGCTGTTGGTCAGCTTATTTCCCCCTATTTGGACAACACGATCTGGCTTCATGTCCGTGTTTCTTCCCGAGAACGAAAGGCTCCTTCATTGTTCTAGTATTTCCACGATGAAAACGAGTTTTTAAGTACTTCCTATTCAGTTGATTCTGTTGTCGCTAGTGTTTTCTCTTTTGCATTTTTAATTGTGTCGATACCAGTACAGCACGAGCTTCAATCGCACCATCCTCGCTTACTGACTGTATAGAAATTCGAAAGCTGTCGTTCGAAAGCGCGACGCTGGTGTGTTTCTTGTGTTTCGCTTACCTTCGCTACACCTCCCTCTGTAACATCTTGGCCATGTGTGACAACATCAGTGTGCATTTTCATTCACTGAACCGTTGCTTGTGGTAAAGAGTTGGTAATCTGATTCTTTGTTAAGGCTTTCGCGTGGTTTTCCGATTTGTTAGCCGACCACTCGGAAATCTTCTGGTCACTCTACTCCGTGGATCTCGACTCTGCCATGGAGGTGCAGCCGCCGGACTCTTGGGACGCTTTCCCGCTTTTTCAAACGCTCAACGATTTCTTGCTCAGTGAAAGTGAGTGAACGAGTACTTCGCCTTTCTACCTTCATCTCAACCAGTTTTCATTTATTGAAGCGTTTAGTACGTCTAGGAAGGTAAGAGGGGTTCCTTGCTTGTAAAAAGTTTCTTTGGAAAAATCAGGTGCTTATTCAGTAGCAGGTTCCTTTATTTCATAACGTTTCCTCCTGGGTGCGTGGTAGTGCAGACGAAGGAGGAGCGCCGTTCGCGTCCACTACAGTGCAATGTTCTCGGTTCTGATTTCCCGCCTAGGCCAACCGAACCTCTTATTCCTCCGGGATCGGTGAATTGGTACCGCGGATCCCGCAGGGGACTAACTAAACCTCACCTTTATTCTTATCGTTATGGATTCCCTCCACCATCAGCGAAGGCTTTGAATTGTAAGCATGCAGTTTGCTTTGCTAAAGCTTCATTGTTAAAGATAAAGTAAAGGATAAGGAACGGCGTTGATCAATCCCTAGGATACGCCACGCATTCTACTTCTGCGGAATGTCGTTGAGGTAATTTGAATGCATATTTGGCTACACAATGACTTGCGGAGGCCAGCTGAAAAAGTCAGTGCTTCATCCTTCCCAGACAAGTCTGGTATCAATCCACCGACCCCGCAGGGATGGATGGCTTGGTCGGCCTGGACGGAAAAAACCCAGCCAGGAATCCGTAATCGCGTGCACGCGACAGCCGTTACATCCTCCGACACTGACTGCGCTCCACGCTCCCAAAGCTTCATTGTATCTACATTAATTGAGTTTTGAGCGAAATAGACGTAAAGGAATAAACACAGCCTAAAGTGTTTGCACTGAACTTCCGCAGAATACTTGATGAGCCTTGTGAGCCCGAGGTGTATCGCCTTCCATGCAGTTGTGGTCGACATAAACTTTATCCTATATATGCTATGTTTTCAGAGTCTTTAAACGGCGGCATTTTCCATAAAAAGCTGACCACACAATTCCAACCTTTGGTGGTGCGATACACAGATCTTATGGAACACTCTATCTCACAGTCAATTGACAAGGGTTTCTCGAAAGAGAAATGGGAGCCACGGAAGTAAGTTCAGCTCCTCTTCGCCGCGTTTCTTCAGTGATTAAGCGCGAGTTCTTCAGAGAAGGATGTGCCACATCGGAGGACATCTACTGGAAGCTTGACGCTCTTCACACTTTTGTTATCGACTTGAACTGGCCCGAGGAGGAGTTCCGCAAGTATCTGAACGTTCGCATGAAGAGTCTCACTTCCGACATGATATTGAAGGTTGCCAGCAGGTCAGTGCTCAGCTGTTCTATACATATTTTACAACCGCGTTATAAGTTTCTATCTGAATTCTCAATTTAACTCAGAATAAAGCTTCATAGAGTGAGAAAAGATATCATCAAGAAATTGACTATCACAGGAAAAATCAAGAAATGTTTTTCACTACCTTTATAAATTCGGATTTTTCTAGAAGGGAAACATAATAACGACTAAAGTAAAGTTACTAGGCTGAGCCTCGTGTTATTCTATGGAGTTTTTTGATCATGTATCACATTCTAGTTTAACTAATTCCATTGTTACTTTTCCCTTTAATATTTGATAGATTGCTGATCTTATTGTTCACTGTGATAGTATGAGTATTGTAAACGAATATTCTTCCAAGATTCTCTCGAACTTTTCCTGAAGAAACCCAGCACTTCCCCTATCAGCTTACGTGGCTTCAAGATTTAGGAAATTTTGAATGAAGAAAGACCAGCAGAATGTTTCTAGCAACTTCTACCATTCCACTGCATTTTAGCACTTACCAACAGTTCGATTCTTGGATGCAGCGAGCTCGCAAATCCACGGACTACATTTTGCCATCTGAAGTTTGCGTGATGATCAACGTGCTGTTCAGCTCAAAAACCAGGGCAACGCGGGTAACAATGGATGCCGGAGAAGTAAGAAATCTTCATCGCTTTGTATCTCTATTTTACCCGAAAATTTATCTGCATAGACTATGTTGATGTAGGATAACCACCGCAACCTGTCTCATTCGTTCGCATATTCGCAAGTGACATCAGATATGCGAAATTTTTATCGTAAGAAAATTGCGAAAATTGCGACGAAGCCTTTGTGACTGAAGGAAGGAGAAAACTACAAAATCCGTTGCAGTGCAATCGCCTACTATGTACAGACTGCCGCCATCAGAATACCACTCACATCCCAGAATAACACTCAAGAGAATGTCCGCCAGCAGTCTTGCTTCGTCTATGATTGTGTCCAACCGAGTGCAGCTTGTCAACCATAACTTAATGACAGGCATTCCTGTCCAGTCAACTTGCTTTGAGCCACGAGATGTGGTGAATTTTTGAAAAGGTGACTTAGATCAGAAACGTTATCCTCCTCTACATATCGTAGTGTGAAATTGGTCAGACCGCTGCTGAAAATGGAGGACCCAGGGCAAGACGTAACTGAAAACGTAGCCGATCCCAGCGCGAGTCCCACCAACTTTCTTCGCTGGCCTGTCCTGGTCAGCTGCTGGAAATTGAAGGACCACGGCAGATAGAAAATAGCAACCCTACGATTGAAATAGGAATGTGCACTCCATCGGCCACTAATGCGGGAGGTGCGAGAGGAATTATATACGGGTTATATACGGGAGCCTATGGAAAGCTGTGACATTCTAAGCAGATGAACATATAAGTAATAGAAAGGGACGGCGGTAGGACGAAGAAACTACGGAGGCTAACACATCCGCAGTTTGAAGAGGAAAGCAAAGGCCATCCATATCTTTTTGAGAAAACAAAACCCTTACGTAATCCTGTCCGCAAAGAAACGAGAGTGATGATAGAAGCGTAAAATACGGAGGCGGAAAACGCACAAATTAGAATCTCGAGGCATCACATGCAGGTTCTTTCTTCACCACCCGTCTGCCAGCAGACTATCAGTAAACACCCACGCCTTCGATACTGTGTGAGTGCTTCGGATGTCGACGTTCTCTCGCCAAAGCGCTACATGCCATGTTTTTAGAATGACATGTAGCGCTTTGGCGAGAGAACGTCGACATTTTACTCCACCGCGACAAGTCGGCCGCTGTTTAGCCATGAAAATGGAACTAGCTTTTATACTTTAAATAAAAATGCCTCAAACAATCCCGCATTCATTCAAAGTTACACAGTTATGCTGTGAATTTGTTAAGTGAAATCGAAGATATGGTCCGTATAACAGTATTAACTTTTACAGTTCAAATACCAATCCAAGTTGGACGAAACGTTGGATACTATGCTGTCGGATATGGAGACATGCATCCAGGATAGACTAATTGGCGTACTGGAGTTTGTTCTCGGTAAACTGTCACGATACGACGAAGGCAACCCTATCGGAGCTCTCCTCAGCATGGCCGTAAGTATCAGAAGGAGTTGATCGTGTGACCGGGTATCAGTGCACTTAAATTTTCAATCGGTTTTCTAGCCAAAACCGACTTCTATCTTCAACAAAGTGAAGACGATGGTTGGCGAACAGGGCATCAACATCAGCGGCAGTACAGCTGGCACACCCACAACACCACAGAACTCGGTAAGATTACCAGCGTTCTACTCTCTGCAGCTGTCGTTGGTTCTAGTATTATAGTACCACCTTATTCTGCAGTTGAATCGCTGGCAGAAAACAAGAAAAACCTTCTAAATCTTCATGACTTCAGAAGACACCCGTTTCTCAACAGCAGTCGACTGGACACATGGGCAACTCATATGTCACGTTTATGCGTGGTTGTACTGAGCAGCTAAGACAAATCGTCACCGATGAGGTCTGGGTGAACACACTGTTCGAGGTGAGTCACTACTAACACAGCCAAATTTGATATTTAAAAAATCTCTTTTGCGTGTTCATTGTTCTAGCCAGCTTGCCGAGATCATCATAAAACTACATTCATCATAGCGTAGATCATCATAAAACGACTTTCATACATGACGTTGCCGTTTTAACCGAGCAGCCTTACAAACGGTGCTCTGGCGTTCTTCATATTTCTACGGAAACTTTAACATTTTACTGTCACGTACCGCTCGTAACTATTGTAACACTTCGCCTCGACGACGCTACAGGGTGTCAGAATCAAGTAGCCCGAACCATCAATCATCGTTCGCAGAGTATCAAGATTTGGACTCTCTATGTGCAAAGTAGGAATGTCACCATAGCAGTTTTTTGCCTTCAAACATTTTTACCAACGTGTATGACAATTTATCCGGCTATTTAATCTAACATGGGTCATAATTTAGGATAAAAGGCTATTTCGAAGATTAATCTTGATGTGCAAAAAAACCACCAGCAATTTGGACCAAACCAACGACGTTCCACGTGCGGGAACACTAGCCCTGCGCCACCGCCACAGCTGGCGGGCCCTTCTTACAGAGCCCCAATGACTGACCCCTCAGGCGCCAGCTGTGTCGCACCGCCTGCCTGTATTAAGGCCACCCAATTTCGGCAGGACATAACTCGCTCAGGAGTTTCATTTTGCAATTTTGACACCCATATTCGTAATCAGCATTCGGAGCTCTTTCTAATGATCGTGGTCTTAACTTGAAGTTCCATGGGAGGTCGAGATTCTTCCCTAGATAGTATTACCGCAGCTGCGTCTTGCTGCCTTGAAAAAAAAAACTGTGCCCACAGGATGCCGCTGCATGAAATCCTATTTTCCTATCTAATTTTTCCTCATAATATGGATCTGTCTATTTCATGTTTCAAACCTGGATTTGTACTGCAATATTTATTATGTGAGCCGTTCAGCGGCCTGTCGCAGGTGATCTCAACTGCCACGTTGGGACTGCGAAAGATGGTTACAGCTGTCATGGCGGTTTCTGTTATGGAGCACGTAACGCTGATGGTGAGCGAATTCTTGAGTATGCGGACTCGCATAATCTCACCATCGTGAGCACAATGTTTCGAAAGCGTGACTCCCATCTCGTGTCTTTCTACAGCGGGAATATCAAGACACAGATTGACTTTATCCTTGTGAAGCATCGCGATCGAAGGCTGGTCACAGATGCGAAGGTTGTGCCATACGAGACTCTCGCCACGCAGCACCGTCCGCTGATCTGCACACTTATGATCGCCCCTCCGAAGCTGAGGTAGGTCGAGCGATGCGGACCAGCAAGGATCAAGTGGTGGCGGATGAAAGAGAAGGACACAGCTGTTGTTGCTCGTATTCGGTTGCCGACGGTTACCGCTGTTGAGGAGACATGGAAACGTGCAACCGATTCGATGCTACAAGCTGCACGTTCCGAACTGGGCATGACGAAGCCTGGACGGCGTAAGGTTAAGAAGCAGACTTGGCTGTGGACTGATGACGTCAAGGAAAAAGTCAAAGAGAAGAAAAGACTATGTCACGCTTTTCTCAACGACAAGACCCCCGACAATTGACGTATATACCAAGAAGCGAAGAGGGTGGCTAAAAAGACTGTTGCCGTTGCAAAGCTTCTCATTATGAGTATGTCAACGAGAAACTCGAGACGCGCGATGGTGAACGACAACTTTATCGGCTTGCCAAAGCACGCCATCGCCAGAGCGAGGACATCGAAAAGTTCTTTGGCATCAACGATGAGAATAGCCATCTGCTGATGAACCGCAAAAGGGCTATGGAACGATGGCATGACTACTTCCAGAGAATTTCAACAGCAGAGTTTGCCCATCTGCCTATCCCTTGCGTCCCCCCTACGCACGATCCTGTGCAGAAAATCACTGTGGTGGAGACAGAAGCGGCTTTGAAGAAGATGAAGCCAGGCAAAGCAACGGGCCCTGTCGACATAGCGGCCGAACTATTTAACTCGAGGTGCTGGAATCCTGTTGAGTGGCTAATGAAGTTTTTCAACCAGGTTGTTGCGGAGAAGAAGGTTCCTGGTAGTTGGCAGCAAAGCACGACGATCCCGATCTGGAAGAAGAAGGGCGGCCCCGCGGACTGCACGAGTTACCGTCCAGTTCGATTGCTCTCGCACAGTATGAAAACATTTGAGCGAAATGTGGATGGACGTATTCGCGAGATCGTCCGGCTTTCCATCAACCAGTGTGGCTTCGTAGCCGGCTGTGGCACCATCGACGTCATTCATGCTGTTCGCCTTCTTGTGGAAAGACATCGCGAGAAACAAAAAGCGCTGCATCTTGCTTTCACCTGGAGAAAGCATTTGATCGTGTACCGCGTGAGGTCATATGGTATGCCTTACGACAGCACGGTGTCCTTGAAGAACTGATCGAGTGGGTGCCCATTCGTTACTCTTGCCCTAAGAGTCAAGTGCGAGCGCCGGCCGGCACATCCGCGGAGTTTCCAATCTCCGTCGGTGTTCACCAAGGTTCCGCGCTTTCCCCACTCCTTTTCATTGTCGTAATGGATGCCGTTTCGCGAGACCTTCAGAAGCCTGCTCCTTGGACGCTGCTATATGCAGGTGACGTAATGCTTGCCAGTGAAGACAAGTCCGAACTTGAGCGACAAGTATAAGCTTGGTGTGACCGCTTGGCGGCGTTCGGGCTCAAGCTAAACGTCCAAAAATCTGAGTACTTGACGACAGACGTGAACGAGACTGGGTCCGTTGAGATCAATGGCACTGCGCTCGTTCGAGCGACACATTTCAAGTACTTTGAATCTGCACTTGCGTCTGATGGTAGTCTCACGTTCGAGGTGAACTCGCGTGTGAGCGTAGCGTGGTCCATATGGCGCTCAATGACAGGCGTTCTGTGCGATAGAAAGATACCGGAGCGCTTGAAATCAAAGATCTGCAGAACCGTCGCCCGACCAGTAGCGATGTACGGTGCTGAGTGCTGGCCTGCAACGAAGGAGGTTGAGAGTCGCCTCAGTGTAATGGAGACGAAAATGCTGCGCTGGACGGCTGGTGTGACGCGTTTGGATCATGTTCGCAATGTCTCCATACTCCAAAGGTTTGGCGTCGCTCCAATTGCTGACAAACTACGTGAAGCTCGCCTACGGTGGTATGGCCATTTTCTTTGTGCGGACGGCGACACCTTCGGAAGATTGGCCTCAACATGGTTGTGCCCGGAAAACTGCCTAAAGGACGGCCTAGGCAACGCTGGCTTGATGCGTTGCACATGGACTTGAAGGAAGCTAGTATCCACCCCGATCAAGCGTTTGATCGTGCGAACTGGCGTCATCATACCAGAAGAGCGGACCCCGCTGCTAAGCGGGACAAAAGCTGAAGAAGAAGAAGAAGAAGAAGAAGTTCAGCGGCCTATCGGCCGACTTTGTGCTATTAGTACAGAGGTCACCACCTAAGAAGAACTGCCCATATCGTAAAACGGTGCCGAGGTCACCACTCCAATCAACTTAAGGGTTTCCCACGTTTTCCCAAGGGCATGTCATGCGTGGCCAAACGCGCCTGGAGAGCTCTAGAGAAATCAGCTCTAGTGAAACGCTCCTTCAGCACCGCATCTCCAGGCGCGTTTGGCGACGTGTTGGGCACGTCTACTGAGTCGCCAGGCACGTTGCACAACTACACAACTACAACCCCATACCCACACTTTTCCCTAACACACTCCTCCAGCACTCCTGTGCAAACAAACAAACACACAGACAGACAGACAAACGTCGGTTCTCGCTTATATATAGCAGGATTGAAAGGAAGTAGTAGGATTTGTACAATTACAACCATCCACCAATTAGCATGTAGAGCGATCCTACCTGATACCAGCGCTTCCCGCTTGGGCCGACTAGGCTTGCACCTCGCTCCCTTATGCGAAATCTGAGGGCAGTAGACGGTTTGCGCTATGTACGTAGGAAAAGGTAGTGCCCGGTCGATCGACCACTTTATTTATTTATTCAAAGTACATTATAGTGCACTCAATGCCAAGCTTTAAAAACAGTCATTAGAAAAGCATCGCAGTAATAGTGATAAATTACTAACAACGCTGGATGATCAAGAATGACTTAAAATCACTAACAAAGGTGAAAAAGAAAGCTAAAAGATACAAAGCTTAAGGCTAAATACTTGGATGGTATTCTTCAGCATTTATATGCTACCTCTTTTTCTTTCCATTTATATACTGAAATGTTTTAAAAACAACGATATTAATGTGGCTACAAGGGCAGCGCGGCAGGATGTACAGCCGCTCTTCTGAGGACCGGAAACTCTTGTTTTCCGTGTCAAAGGTTTCGTAATTCGGCCGTTAGACTCCCGTTGAAGCCTAGTGGGTTGGGATGGGTCAGCAAGGGGGATGAGAGGAAGATCGCACGCCCCAGCAAGGGGCGGGTGCACCTCCTGACCGTCCCCCCGGCTACCAGCTCACCGTCCTAAGAGATTTCATGGCAACGTCACACGACCTTTTGCTTTTTCTTAAGTACCTAGAGTAATTATTTAGATAGTACGGTTACTCGGTAGGCAGAATGCAAAACATACATACATAAACACGTAGTAAAACATTAGGAACAATAAATTTTATGTTCTCGGTGTATGAAACGCAAAATTTAATTTAGAACTGGTACGCTAATCAGGTCAAAATGATCAACGAATGGCTTACGGAGCGGCTACAGCAGTCACTTAGCCCGTACCAGTTCACATGCCTGAGCTTCATCGTTAAGGTTTGTCAGTTGTAAAGTGATGTTCAGAGCTGTGGTCTAATAGAGTATTTCTATTTTAGAAAGTCTACAGCGATTTCGAGCTTCAGGGAATAGACGAGGAGAAATTGAACGGAAAACTATACCAGTCTATAAACCGAAGGCTACAGCTGGAAGAAGCGAATGTGGCGCTGCACGACCATAGTAAGATCGAGGATAAAAGCTTGCTTGTGCACGTTATGTCACCGATTTTGGATACAAAAATAATACCAGATGTTCAATTTAAAAACAAGACGAGAGAACAAGACTAGTGGACTGCGTTTCGTATTAGGAATATGACAGCTGGAATATGAGCTGTTGCGGGGCAACAGTCTACGCTCATCTTTCTATTAATGACTTCATGTTTCTCTGCGATCCGCACACTTTAATAGAAAAGCAGCGGGCGGCAAAACTCGTGAAGCGCACCGCACACTCGTGCTCGGGTGCAAGCGCCAGGGGCACGAATTGGCGAGGCACTGTACTCTTTCTGATCGGGACCTATTGGTGTTTCTCACTTTCCCGCTTTCTGTCTGCGATCTAGCCGATTCCTGCCGGGATCGACTAGATCGGAAACAGAACGCTGACGCTAGCAAATCGGCGTCAAATCAGCGACAGTGGCAGTAATGATTTACATTATTATGTAATAATGTTGTGAATCATTATTGCCAATACAATACAATGCTGTGAGTCACACGAGCTGAGTAGCTAGTCCGCACTTGCGGCGCTGCCGCCACCACCGCAGAAGTGTGCTGCGCGCGGCATGGCGCCGCTCACCGGCAACATCTGCGTACCTACCCTATTCTTAAGGAGAGGCATGTTGCTTTGCCACAAAAGTGTGCGGAGGCCTTCAGCGCAGTAGGTGCACGTCACAGCTGGGTAGCTAGTCGTTCTTAATGAGCAAAAAACATTTGTCTGAAAGCCACGACTATGAAATACCTCAGGCCTTGTGTATACTTCCCATCGATGAGGTTGCAGAGCATGCCAAAGGCGCAGTCACTCATCGCTCCGGTGCTACGGCAATATGCTCATTACCCTCGCTGAAGAGCGTGTGAGATGCTAAAAAGTATTAGGCTGTCGCAAAATTTATCGCCGAGACGGACCGCTTACTTCAAGCTGACATAGCTCAGCTTAGACACAACTGTATTAATCAAAATAAAAACAATCAGAATCTCTACATTTTTGCCAATGAGCAGGTAATGAACCTAATATTTAACAATAAAGACTGCGATTACAAGAACTAACGAAATCAAGGAGGGCACATTCAACATCGGCCAAATTATTGAATTGTTTTCGACCTAAATGGGAATCAAGAGCTCGGGAAAAGTGATAGTAAGTGGGAAAAGATCGAGAGAATATGGTGGGTGAGGGAGAACTTATCGTTAGATATCTAAACGGGTGAATTTTCGACGAGTGATTTTTGAGGTATGTGGGCTTGAGTTGTCCTGCAAGAGGTGCAGCCCTCCTCTAGTCACCACTGCCGACCACAATTTTTGCAACTTCCCAGAAAAAAAAACTAAAAACACTTGGTTTAAATCACAACAGTAAGACTCTGCTGTGACTTCCTGACCAGGTTGCAAAAAGCTGTGATGGATTACACCTTTACTACCCCAACACAAAGTTTGAATTATGCAATACCTTTTTAGGGTAACGGTCGGGTGTAGGAAAGGCTGTTGGAGGAGCACCTTTATCTACCCAGGCAAATCCCTTGCTGTTATCGTAAAAGACCCGTTTTCCTTCTACAGTTGTAATACGGCTTACAAAAGGCTCAAAAGGCTTAAAGCGAACTAGCAGATTCCAGCAAGTGCCGAAACATGCCAGACGCTACTCATCGCTCAGCTCATGACTTGACTGACTGATCTTCGTCACCTTGCCGATTCTCGCCAAATGTCTTGTTAGCGTACTATGATGTAGCCAAGGTCCTCTGCTAATGTCCGTGTACTCTCGATTTGCTTCGACCGCTCTCCTCAAAACATCTCGTCGAGCGACGACCTACGCCGGCGACCTCGTTTTTCCGCGAGATCAAAATTGCCAGAAGTGAATTTTCTAAGCAGAGCCTCACCATTCGTTCGCAAGGACAGGCCCTTCCAAGAGCACTACTAAGGTTACGGGATACCTCTGCTGCAGAATGTCGTAATTTAAATTCGTAAACCATGATGACTCGATAGTCGCGTCGGTTCTTGACTTTACGGAGCACTGGAAAAGGTCGGCTAGAAAAATTAGAGCGACATCCATATGTGTTTTTTGAAAACGCAGTAAAAAACCTACTGAACGGTATGTGTCACTCTCCATGAGACGCAATGATTTCGGGTAACAACTTATTTATTTAGACATACCGAAACCGAGAATAATTTTGCGACAGCCTAATACACTGCACATTCTTCTATGAATTGTAGTTCCACCAAGACAAATCGGTAATCCGACCATCCGACTTCGGTCGCATCGCAGTTTGCCCCCTAGTACTCTGCCGCACGCGGCAGAACTTTGTTACCTAACAGCTGCGATACCATAGCGGCGGCGGAAGTATGCACCAGGCCTCAAACCTCACCCCGCTATTCCTCGGAAAAGATCTCATTCGGTGGAAAGACTATTCTAACATCAAAAAGAAAGAATACAGGGCTGACACCTATCCACCTGGGTCCGGATTCATCAACAAAGGAGTCAATAAATCGCTACCACGAATTTACCTAGACGATCCCTTGCTAGAAGCTAAACAGCCCTTGTGATTCACGAAGATCGCGGTGAAGGATGCGGCGCCGGTAAATTGACGGCTGTTGCACATTTGCTGCGCCAACACCACGCGCAGGGCCTTGCAGTGTCACTTGCAACAGCGATATCCCGCCGTAGAGCACTGTTTCGTCATTTTGTTTTGGTTTTCGAAGCCTTTTGAGGCCACGATATTCCGCCGTAGTGCAATAAACTTGGGAAATGGGGTTGTGCTGGGAGTGCTAGAGATCAGCGAAATGAACGCGTGGTATGGTTTTTGCTAGTAGTCAAGCTTTCTTCATGACCCTCTTTGCTATTTTGCCCATACATCGTTTCTCAAGGCTCTGCGTACCCCATCTTCGCTACCTCTGGCTTATTTAATCTCTGGCTAGAGTGAGTTGCACACAATCGAGCCCGCTGATGTTTCTCCACTGCATGATTCACTTCTACCTGGAAAAAAAGAGAACTAGATGTAGAAACTCGGTGAAAATGTCTAGCTCGGCATCTGTCAAGCGCACTGGCACGTGAACCTTAAGAATAACCACGACGATTCGTCCTCACGCCGCGTCGCTCTGGGTCAGTAAGTTTGCCTTGAGTCATTGACTCTTCGCAACCTGGCGTTTGAGCACTCATGCCGGTTCTCACAACACGCCAAGGCCGACATAACATCACACAAAGCGACAAGGTTCACGAAGAAATGTGGAAGAGCTGACTGGCTTGTGCGTAGGGCTCACATCGGACGGCGCGACTCCAGCGAAAGAACATTGACTTGGACACATTCAGTATGGAGTTCGTACTTAAAAGAGGCGTCTATTATGAAAGAAAACAGATCCCAAGACGTCCCTTTGCAAGCGTTTATAAAATCTTGTCAGCGAGTCCTACTCACTATATTGAGTCCAAAATTAGCTCTGGAGCATCACCGATACTTCGCCGCGTCGCCTAGCCGACGCTCTAGCCGGCTTACCCTTACAGCGGTTTTCAATGGAATTCCACCCGCCGCGGGTTGATAAATCGCGATGCAGGCTGTTTCGTGATAAGTTCCATCGCTTGCTGAATCCGGACCCTGGACCATCACGTATCTGGATAAGAATTCCTGTGATTTTAACTTCCTCTGATTGAAATTCCTCTCATTTTAACTTTGCAATCCCTTATCATTTACCATCTTAGAGAACAACATGTGCTTTAGACCCAGAGGAAAGGTCTCCCTAGAAATCCTTATAACAAAGAGGATCAAAACTTTAAGAATTGCTTAAACGCGGTCTATAAAGTTACTTAGGCTAAATGAAGACTCTCGCCATAAATGAGCGTTTATAAACACTGCTCCGTCGCGATCACTGGTATGCATATTCCTAAATGGTGTTATCAAATTTGGTCCTTTCGGAGTGTTCTTATATAATTACTGGGTAGCTCAAATCACTCATGTTCGTCAGCTTCCCATAATCAACGCTGATGGACGGTGGTATCAAACCACAAGAAGGGTTACTCTATCGACCTTTCCAAATTTTCATTCCTGTTCTACTAGGCTTCCGAATTTCTTCTGCGGTTTGCGCAGCACTTGATGAAGTAATCTCTCAGGTTTTATTAGGTCTCTTCAGTTTGTCAAGCAGGCACTAATGCCGTCCTTGTTAGGTGAATAGAACCTAGAAAAACCTACGCCTATGTATAAGGCTCAAATATATATGTTTATGTATGCTACAGTATTCTTGTGTCCATAAAATTTCAGTCTACTTAGTAAATGGAAGCAGAGGAGTATCGAAATCTCATTCATATTTATGCCTTTATGTTCAGGTAATGGTCACGCTCCATCGGTGTTTCCAACCTCGTTGGGGAACGCCAGTGCTGCCGTCTCAAATGTCTCAAGCATGGTTGAGGGTGCAGGCGCTAAAGTGTTCTCCTTCTTCAAGTAATTCTTATCTTCCTCAGATTATTGCGTTTAATGTAGCACGGTTTATCAGGAGAAGCCACTTGTTCTCCTAGATTCAACTATTCATAGCCCTTAGCCTTTCTTATTAGCTTTTCTCCATAGATTCTCATAACGATGATCTACTGAATTGCTCCTTCCCACTATAATTGTCAGTCTTTCCGTTTGCTTCCCCAATTGTGCATTAGGATATTACCGATGTGTATGAAAATCGCTTTACGGTTAACGGCCGGCTGGTGTGGAGGAATCTAAGTTTCTGGGCGGTCGTGAATTATTGTTATCATGACTGTTTGTTATCATGACTTCCTCCACCAAAGCCATGCTCCATTTTCTTCCGGACCTCTGTGCATCTGAACGTAAATGGGGCTCAGCCTGAGTTTCGCTTCATAGAATGTGATCATGTAGGATGCAAATCTAATAATATAAGAGTGTGATTCTCGAGAACAGGATAATGACTGCACTAAGAGCTCTGCTGTGTGGTATTCTCCTGTTCCTGTACAAGAGCATCGCTTGCGGTTGAAATTTTTGTTTTTCTACGACTCTGCTTCTTTCCATACTCTCTGTAAGAAAAATTGCTTTAGAAAAATAACGAAAGCAAATGCGTCAAATGCGTACTATAACGTACTGCGATGAGCTTTTCACCGCAAGCGCTATTCTTGACCGCCTACTTCCCGGTTTCTTAAGACATTGTATGACTCAGCAACATTAACTGAATTTGCTTGGAACAGGTTGTTCACTTACTTTTTGTTTTGTTGACCCACATAAGCTTGCCTTCTTTTTTCACAGAATATGAAACCAAATTTTTATTATATTTAATAATAAATATATGTCTACTGTTGTTTTCGTTCATATAGTGCATCTGGATAGGGAACAATCAGCATATGGATACATAAGTGCATATAAGAATACAGCCTATTGCATTATGGAAAGGCTATGAATGCAACAGCTTCTTCAAAATAGGCCCAGGTCTTTCACTGTGCGAACACGCTGTGACATCGTTGACCTTTTCTGAAAAATTGCATATATAGATGTCTTCGGCACTATTACACTTTCATAACTTCAGAAATCGAAAAACTCGAGCATCGTTTAGAGAGCTAGATATTTAGGTTGCTGGCCACAAAAAATTCCACAAAATTCTGGCTGTATTAGTCATATTTTAAATTTTACATTTCTGGTAGATTATGTATGTGGATGAGGGAGCGATATCAGGGACGTTTCGTCCCAACGATGGATATTTGTGTTCTCTTTACGGAAGTGGAGTACGCTTTTGGTCCCACTTTGGAGTTGGGTAGATTACGTAGGCTTATTTGCTTGTGTAATTGTATGCTTATTATATGGACATGCAGGATGGGGTAAGTAGGTGCCACGAACATAAGCGTAGCTATTGCTACACCTACGTCACGTACCCTAGCGCACAAAGCGAGCCTTATACATTCCAGGTTACTGTTCTGGACAATGAACAAAATCAAGAAAGATTCTAAACAAAACCGACGATCATGACCTCGCCATCTAACTCAACCAATACCTACATCATCTTCCATCACACTTTACTCCACTATAATATCAAAAAAAAGTAAATTGCCTCATTTAGTTGAGACACTGGTAATGAATCATGAAGTGTCGACAAGGAAGAAGTGGCAAAAACACCATACCGCAACAAACTCGAAAAATTGAAAGACTCCCATTTCTCTATGGAAACCCGACTCCACACATCGGCGCAAAATTATAGAACCATCCCTTATTCATCCACCATTAACCAAAGGAGCCACTACTAATCGTAAGGTGTAGTAGCGCCACCATCTCATCAGCGAAAACCTTTGTATGAGAATCCGAATCAGATTACCTGATCTGTGCAGGACACCATGAGCTTTTATTGGAAAAACGTAAGAATAGGTCCCTGCAAAATTACAGGTCTGCTTCATAAAAATCCAATTTATTACAGATATAGTAACAAACAAAATACGACTAGTACTTTGTTACATAGCCGCTGTTGTAGGCAACATCGAAAATTCTATTTGGCATATTATTGATGAGGTCTCTTGTCAGCTATCGGTGCGACACCAAACTTTTGCCGAATAGCTTCGTTTCGGATGCGGTCCAGGCGCGTGACTCCAGGCATCCAGCGCAGCATCCTCGTTTCCATTACGCTGAGGCGACTTTCCGTTTCCTCTGTCGCAAGCCAGCACTCAGCACCGTACATCGCTACAGGCCGGACGACGGTTCTATACATCTTTGATTTAAACGCCCAGGCATCTTATTGTCCCAGAGTACTCCAATCAGCGAGCGGCACTTGGACCAAGCCACATTCACGCGTGAGTTTACTTCAACCATCAGACTGCCATCAGACGCTATTGCTGATTCTAAGTATTTAAACATCGATGTGCGTGCAAACTCAGTGCTATTAATCTTAGTGGACTCGTTTACGTCAGTCGTTAGATACTATTCCTCTTGATGTTCAGCCTGAGCCCGAACATCTCCAAGCGGTCGCACCAAGCTTGCACCTGCCGCTCTACTTCACTTTATCGTCGCAGGCGAGCATTACGTCATCAGCATTTAGCAACGTCCAAGGGACGGGCCTCTGAAGATCTCGCGTATTGGCGTCCAATACGACAATAAAGAGGAGTGGGGAAAGCGCAGAACCCTGGTGTACCCCGACAGAGATGGAAAATTCCATCGAGGTTCCTGCTGCAGCTTGCACACGACCTTTTGGACAGGAGTACAGCATTCGCACCCACTCTATGAGCTCTTCAGGAACTCCATGATGTCGCAAGGCGTACCACATCACTTCACGTGGTACGTAATCGAAGGCCTTCTCCAGGTCGAGAAAGGTAAGATGCACCGGCCTCTGCTTGTCCCGATGCTTCTCTACCAGAAGACGGGCAGCATGTCTGGCATCGATAGTGCCACAACCAGCAACGAAGCCGCACTGATTGCTGGAAAGCTTACGATTTCACGGACTCGTCTATCGAGGATTCGCTCGAAGATCTTCATGCTGTGCGAGAGCAACCGAATCGGACGGTAATTTGAGCAGTCTGCAGGGCTGCCCTTCTTCTTCCAAATCGGGATCGTCGTACTTTCCTGCCAAACATCAGGCACCTTCTTCTCCGCTACAACCTGGTTGAAAAACATGGCCAACCTCTCAGCAGAGTACCAGAACTTGGACTTCCATACATCAGCTATCAAGTCACCTTGCCCGGTCTCATCTTCTTCAGAGACGCATCGGTTTCCTGCACGGTGATCTTGTGGACGGGACTGTACAGGCAGGCACGGCCGGATGAGGGAACTCTTCAGTCAAAATGCCCTCGAAATAATCGCATATCGCTTCAAGGCCTTTTTGCGCACTGTCAGAAGATGACCGTGCCCATCATTGATGCCAAAGAACTTCTCTATATCCTCGGATTGGCGAAGTCGGTCTTTCCCAAGTCGGTACAAATACCGCTCACCATCGCACGATTCGAGTTTTTCGTAGACAGCATTGTAATGGGTGGCTTCTGCAACGGCCACAGCCTTCTTGGCAGCTTTTTTCGCTTCGTGGTACTTTTGCCAGTTATCGGCAGCCTTTTTGCCAAGAAACACATGCTTTCTTCTCTCTAACCTTTTCTTTCACATCGACCGTCCACAGCCATGCCTGCTTCTCGATCTTTCGTCGTCCGGGCTTCGTAATGCCATGTTCTGATCTCGCAGCTTGAAGTATCGTGTCGGTAGCCCTTCTCCAAGATTCACCGACAGTTGTGACTGTCGGTAGCCGTAGTCGTACGCGAGAGCCACAGCTGCTTCCTTTTCTCTCATTCGCCACCACTTGATTCTTTCTGCACCGCATCATTCGACCTGCTTCTGCCTCGGTGGCGCGATCTTTAGAGTGCAGACAGCGGACATGCCGTGGAGCGACTGTTTTATACGAGACAATCTTCGCGTCTGTGACGAGACTTCGGTCGCGGTTTTTCACAAGGACGAAGTCTATCTGCATCTTGATGCTCCCACCATAGAACGAGATAAGGTGGGAGCCGCGTTTACAAAATTCGGTGTTCACTATGGTGAGGTTATGCGATTCCGATTGCTCAAGGATACGCTCACCATCTGCATTACGCGACCCGTATCCGAAGCCACCATGACAGCTGTACCCGTCTTTCGCAGCGCCTACGTGCCCATTAAGGTCACCAGCGACTATGATGACATCTTTCGACGGTACCTCTGCTGTCTTCTCATCCAGCAGGTTCCAAAACTCTTCCTTGGCTTGATCCGAGCAGCCAGTCTGCGGAGCATACGCAGAGAAGAAGTGATAGAGTCGCTCCTTCGCGGGGACAACAATCTTCATCAATCGATCGTCAAAGCGCTCGACACCTACAATCGAGTCTCGGAATCACTCGGAGACAATTATGCCGACACCGCTGGTGGTCCTGGGATTTCCACATAGAACGGCCTTAAAGCCTATTTTCTATGTCTCTTGACTTGCGGCAGGGCCACCTCGTCTCCTGCACCGCATAGAAATCAACTCTTTTACGCTCCAGTGCTTCTACCAACTCGCACGAGCGGCCCGTTAACGTACCTACATTAAGCTTTGCTACGCTGGTCCTGCTTACGTAGCGGGACTTTCAGACTACCTTAGTTGCCACTCCCCCCCCCCCCCCCGATGCCGTCCTCGCATCAGGAACCCTCGCATACTTTTCACACTCGCCGGGCTTTGCGAGTGCGCGTCGGCTCCCGCGGACGCCGTAGCACAATCTCGACAAGCATGAACTGAGATATAGCTATACGATGTGACACTGGGTTGTTCGTAGGCCGGCCTGTCATCAGGAACTCTCGAATGCATTCGAATGTCCGTGTTTGGCTTAGCTCGCAGAGCGAGCAGTTTCCAGTGGCACCGCGTGGAGAAACGGACATCGCCCCCATTCAGCCGTGTTCACTGTGTGCGTGATAGCGGAAATAAGTCTTAGCCGCGTTACAACGGGAGTCATTTTCAGTACAGAGTTTTTTAAAGATCCGCGCTATAAATGACGTAGCGTTGTATCGCCTTACCTGGTTAGCTTAGTGATGCTGCAATGTTGCGTAAAGCGTGCAAGTGCGAGACACTCCGAAAGGTAGGTCGGAGCACTCGCTTAGGTCTACCGCCTTGCTTCACCTTATAAAGGCAAATTAATGGTAGGTATAGCAACTGTATAACCGTCAACTTTGCAACTTCGGGTCTCAGTACACGCAAACATTAGATGAAACAGGGCGAAACTAAACAGAAAGCAATTTCGAGTTTCCTCTTGTACGCGAGATTCGCTGCAATACAGAAAATCTGTCGCAACTCGTCTCCTCGTGGAAACTCGTACGAGGCACCCACAGCAGTGTACCGTAACCGCGGCGGCCAATCACGCTACCCCAGTTAATCGAGACATCAAACCTAGCGCCGAAATAGCGTTATATATAACGCGTCATAACAGGAATTGGTCTGTATTGTGCGCAAGTAAGTTAGCGCGTTTCCGAGAAGAGCAACGTTAAACTGTGCCTTACCTAGAGGATTTCAATGAGATGGGAATACATTTCTTTCGAGCTTTGTGAGTGTTCAGAGCCTCTAGACCAGGGGTGTGCATAAATAAAATTTGAAATTTCGTAAATCGTAAATCGTAATTACGAAAAAACCGTCGTAAATCGCAAATCGTAAGAGTCACCTTACTTCTAGTGTAGTACAATTAACTTCCGAGGGATTTTTCTGCTAATGTTAACCAGATGTGATCCAGTATTTATTTGTCGCGTTACTCTCTACTCACGCTGAGCGATTTTCTTACCAAGCTACTTTCTTTTTTTCACGTCTTACTAGTATGACATCTTTCAAATTCAATTTCACACGTTCCAAGACAGCCGACAAAACTGTAGAATCAAAGACTTTACTTTATCCTATGCATGATGTACCAACAACGCCCTGTATCGTTTGAATATTCATTAAATTCCTAATTTACCACCAATTTTTTTAGCTTGCGTATTTTTAATCCATAACAGCAACAAGTGGCTGTCAACATTTAATTAAAGGATAACTTTCCCAGTGACCAATACGGAGAAAACAGCAACTGTGCATGCAGTAATCAAACAAACATATTGAGTCATACGACGGGATTGCGCCATGCATTCAGAGTGAATGCATGGCGCAATCCCATTGTGTAACGCACCAAAAGTTTTCATCTTTTCTACATTTTGAAATTAGTCCATGAGCGTTCCCATAGAAGGCGGATAAGAGAGTTTTGGTCGCCAAAACAGTATGGACTTTGGTCAGTGGTGAAATGACCATATTTCTTGGACAACTTTTGTAGTCGCTTTAAGATGGTATGGTTAACGTATTCCTTAAGGTAACCTTCTTAAGGCATTCTCTATCTAGTGTGATTTAAAAGTAACCCATTTGATCTGTGAGTTGGGAAGAACGCGGACGAGGTTGAAACAGGATCCGTTTGAGCTTGCAGACGTTCATTTTAAACGCAGCAAGTGAAATAGACCGCTGCACTAAGGGAGTGGCACAGAAGGTTCCAAGAAGTAACCTCATCGCAGTATTCAAATTCAGAAGCTCTGTTAGTTGTAGTCACTTCATAATTTTAAAGTGCTCACAACTTCTGAACCATCGATCGACAATATCAACTATCGGGGCGGGGGGAGGGGAGTAGCCTAAACCTACCTAGAGCACTGGATTTCTTCGCAAGTTTGTCTGCACTTGTCTGATTTTGAAAACCACTGAAATACTGCACTACCATTTAGTAATTCTCTGCACTCGCTCGGGCTGCTCTTCATAAATTCTGTAACGAACGTTTGCTCCGAAAGTCTGCAGCTTCGTATCAGATAGGGTAATTGCGATAAACTCAACCACGTCACTGAAAAGGGGATCAAAACTGTCAAAACCAGTTCGAGCGTTTCTTGGAATGCTACGCGCTTGGTTTTACCGCACTTTGTATATCAGTAAGCTCCGCCCTAAAGTACATTAGTGGTTTATCTTTTCCACACGAGTGTAGCAACTTTCTAGATCCGAATCCAATCACGAATGATGTTCAAAAGTGAATTTGCGTCAATTCTATTAGTTAGGTTTAGCATGAATATATTATAAACAAATTGACTAAACTTCACTACCAAACAGGACGTGGATCTAGAATATTCATCCCTTCTCTAGGAAACTGATTCGAGAACCCTGTGTACAGGACGGTGTCTTCTACCACATTAGCACATTTGAATATCAAAAAACAAATCTGAGGGGGAGTGGCAAAGAGCTATATCATTCCCTTCATTTCTTGTTGTATACCCAACCATTGTTCTGCTACGTGTTTCGCTTGTCGACTTTGTTGTTTGTTGTTGGCTTAAATAAACATAACATAAACATATAAGAGGGGACCATTAGGATGGGCACATCTTTATAACCCGGACCACATAAATTTGGACATCAGTTGGTTGCTGATCAAAGTCCCTTTTACGAAAATCTACGATTTACGACCAAAAATGTCGTAAATCGTAAATCGTAAAAAATTCGGCAAAAATAGCCGTAAATCGTAAATTTGTAAATCGTAAATCGTAATTACGCACACCTCTGCTCTAGACAGATACATCCTCCCCTCCTTAATACGCATAGAATAGGACGGGACTCCCGATTTAACGTAGGTCTTTTCTAGTAACCGACCAGCTTAACCGTCTAGCCAATACAAACCAACTCAGGCTGAGGCGCGTTGGATACAACGCTACTTCATTTATAGCGCAGATCTGAAAAGAACTGTGTATTGAAAATGACTCCCCTTGTAACGCGACCAAGACTTATTCTCGGTATCACACACACAGAGTGAAGACGGCTGAATGCACTTGTGGTACTTCACTTCTCCTAGTTGTTCTCCAGATCTTGACTCGATAGAGAATCTGTGGAGCATGCTTGGAAACATGGCCTTCGTCCCCACTTCTCTGTTTCTGATATGAAGAAGACTATACTTGATGCATGGGCTGGTGTAGAGCAAGCAGTTATTGATAACCTCATCAATAATATGCCAAATAGAATTTTTGATGTTGCCTACAACAACGGCTATGTAACAAAGTGCTGGTCATATTTTGTTTGTTACTATATCTGTAATAAATTGAATTTTTATAAAGTAGACCTGCAATTTTGCAGCGACCTACTTCTTCCATTTTTCCAATAAAAGCTCATGGTATCCTGCACTGATAAGGTAATCCGATTCGGATTCCCATATAAAGGTTTTCGCTAATGAAGTGGTGACGCTACTTAACCTTAGAAGTGGCTCCTTTGGTTAATGGTTAGTGGAATAAGGGATGGTTCTATAATTTTGCACCGGTGTGTGGAGACGACTTTCCATAGAGAACTGGGAACCTCTCAATTTTTGGAGTTTGTTGCGGTATGATGTTTTCACCACTTCTTTCTTGTCGACACTTGATGATTCATTACCAGTGTTTCAACTAAATGAGGTAATTTACTAAACAATCATACAGATACCTGCGATGCCCAAGATCAGAGTAACAAAAACATGAAACAGCTACAGGAGGCTGGCTTTCCACTAGAAAATTAGGCGCTGCCTTCTATAACTTTATTAGTCGGGAAAGATTTGCCCAAACTCTGAATAACCTACAGGGATAGTGTACTTTACAGTGGAGGTGATGATCACAAATCTAGTATCCGTTTTTACAATTTCGACCGTAGTTTGCAGTGGGTGGGTGTAAGTAAAATTTTCAGAATAATCGATTTTGCCAAAACATTGCCTGTTACATTTGCCGCCTCACATGACACCGCACCCAATCGATCGATGCCACGTCATCGGTGCCGGGCCGTCTGTGCAATCGATATGATGAGGTGCGCACGAAGTTACCTAAAACGACATTAAAAAGGAACAAGAAAACACAAAAACGTACAACACACTGCGCCGAGGGACACCTTGACCCAACACCCCTCCCCTCCTCTGCCATTATTGCTGCTCCACTCAGCCCGATCTACTGCACCCCTGTTGCGTTAAGGACCACAACGGAGGGGAGGGGGGGGGGAGGTTGAGGGTAGCTGCGAGTGCTGTCGTAACGGCAAGTGCGCTGGCGGCCGGCGGTCGAAGGATGATTAGCTCCTCGATGGACGTCTCCTCAGCTGCTCGATGGACGATCAATTTCGCTATGGACGCCTGGTCGACGGTTCGATGGACGTCACCCGCGGGACGGTTCGTTGGATGATCGGTTTCTCGGTGGGCGTCTGCTTGGCGACTCGCTTGCCGGCTTCATGGTCGGTGGCTACTCGGCAACAGAAATCGTTCTCGATCTCGCGGCTTCTCTCAAACGGCAAGAAGTGAAGGTGGACGGCGAAAAACTTCATATTCTCACTGATAAAGTGTTTCGCCTGTGAAGGCTTGTAGTGATGCTCGTCCCTGAGGTTCCGGCTCTTAAGCGTTTGATGTGGTAGCTACGTTCATCCGCGCCGGTTAGCAGACAACAAGAGCGATGTGATGCGCCCTCGCAAGCACAGTCTCTGAGCTACAATCTGCCGAGAATCCTGTCATGAGGTCTACTCCAGCCACCCTGCAGAACATAGAGATCAGCGCCTTCGGCTACTGCTGTGACGGCGTTGAGCCAGGGAATTTCGCAGTCTGCCACTGGAGCGGCGATCGTCGGCGTGAAGAACACGACTGCCGATAGTTTTTCGCGAAACCATTCCGCCCATACATGGGTAGGAACGTCGTAGACATACGCCTTTTGGTGCTTTCTGGATACCGCGGTTTACATGCCTTCGAACCCTGCCGGCAGAAGGATCAGGGTGGTCGGCTTCGTCATGGACATCCACACAGTGAAGGACCATGGCGTGTCGATCGGCGGGTGCGCCATCGAATTCGGCACCAGGTACGCCAAGCTGAACGGCGTTTCCGGGCGCCTGTTTGGAGGGTCCTCTATCCTCCTGACAAGTCTTCGACTGGAGAGAGCCAGATTTTCGACCGCTCGGGAGAACCCACAACTGTTAGAGTGAACCTTGAGCCCATGCCGACACGCTTGTATGGAGCGCCCCAAGTCCTGCCCCTGGTCGCGTTTGGCTGGTTCGGCGCACTCCATCGCTACGCCCGCCGACACCTCTCACAATCGATCGATGCCACGTCATCGGTACCGGGCCGTCTGTGCAATCGATATGATCTGGAGCGCAGGAAATTACCTAAAACGACATTAAAGGAAATAAGACAACACAAAAAAAACATACACCACAGTGAATCGGGGGCCATCTTGACCTAACAACAACTTACAGAAAGGGATTTTATGCGCAGAGGGACCTGGTCCTATGGAAAAATAACGGAGCATATCAAAAACAACGACGGTGAAATATAGAGCTCTCAAAAAAATTTATCCACTAGAGTTGAGATGCACTACTCATGACGAAAACCATGCCGCTCAAACACTCTCCTTTATTGTGACAAACCGTCACATATAGGGGACAGAAGTGCGTACCGAAACTCAAGATCCTGACGAGAACCTCGAGTGACATAGTGCAAGAGAAAGTGCTCCTAATGAAATGCGTCTGGTCCTCAGATCAAGACAACTAGCCGTAGAAGTAATTCTTAGTTATTCAGGTTATTCACAAAGTGTTTTTCCTAATTATCTAGCACTAACAGTCTTGTTACTTTTCACAATGTTACAATCCACTACAGCTAAGAAAGGAAACCTTTCGTGCAGTAATGGAGTTGTTAACGTTTACCACCATACTCAAAATTCACGCTCTACATGCATGAGACATGTAGAGCGTTCCTAAATAACACAGCCGAAATAATAACACAGCAATTTAAATTACCAATTTCATCAATTATAAAGGAAATCAATATCTCAATGACATACCCCTCCAAGACTGAAACCAACACTATAATTAAAAAATGTCAACTACCACATATCTGTGAACGCCACTAAGATGTCTCTCGAAGAAGCTCTTCGCAAATCCTCACTGTTGGCCTAGAAGCAATAGCCTCTATTGCTGCCTTATTGTGCCTCATAATCCTAGTTAAACTTCTACGCTATTGTCTACGAAGAAATAGGGAGACCAACACGAGCGTAGAAGTTAGACCTGTGAAAACAAAAAAAATCGGCTACGAGCAATTTCACCCGCACGAATAGTGCTCAGTACTGCTACTCATTCCTTATGTATATCGCACTGATAACTATAGTTGTGCTTTTTCGAAATTCTATCGAACAAATGAATGAACAAAAAAACTCGATGACGAAATTTTCCGTACGAACGAACAAATTTAATCGAAGTCGAAAATTTTCGACAAAAACATTGATGGAAAAATCGAATAATTTGTTCGAATTAACGAAAATCCTACTATATATAAAGTAGTTGTTAGTGTGTGTGTTTGTGTATGTGTGTTTCCGTCCTTCCGTCCGTCAGTCACAATTGGAGTGGGCGCACTGCGTATTGGCGATACTCGCCGATTGATGGCGATCGACAGCGGTCCGACGTCAGACTTCAAATCAGTGTCCCTCATGTTCACTTCCTCCTCTTTCTCCACGAATCTCGAGTGCCTTCGCATTTCCGCGAAGGCAGATCGTGATTAGCACTCTCTTAAGGGTTCCAAGCAGTCGTTTCATGGATTTCGGCAACTATTAGGTTGGTGAAAAAGTCCTCACCAAAAATCTTGAAAACTTTCAAAATTTAACGGGAACTTCTAAGGACTGCTTGGTGCTACACAGTTGTAGCACAAGCATTCTAGAATATTTCGCATACATGGCAATTTGCTTTTGAGGGCATATAAATACTACGACTGTAGTGAAGTGTGACTGACTCCGTGACTCGGGCAAAGCTTATCCAGGACTATCTCAGTCTCTCCTTGTTCTTTTCCGTAATAAGCACTTTCTCAAGAATGTCGTTAAGGGAGACAAATCCTGGATCTTCCTCGTTGACCATAGTCGGTAGGCCCCGTGGCTGTCTCAAGGGAACCACAACATCAAGGCGAACATTCACCAGAGGAAGGTAATGCTGTGCTGTTGGTGAGGTTCTCGAGGAATCTCTGTCATGAGCTCCTTGACGACGGCACCGCAGTAAGAGCAAACATCCCTGCAGCACAGCTGTAAAAGCTGAGCGAGATCACGACAATGCTCGCCACCACTTTGCAGTCTTTTCCAGAAGTTGCAGGAGCTTTGGTGGGAGGTGCTGCCCCACCCGCCGTATTCGCCAGATCTTGCGCCATCAGACTACTACCTCTTTCGAGCGTTCAAGCAACAACTAAGAAATACGTGCTTCAACGACCGAACAGAAGTCCGAAGGGAACCCGAGGTGGAATCCGAGGTGGCACACTTATTCGAGTCACAGCTAACTTCATTCTGGAAGGGAGGATTTCTTGATCTCCCCAGCAGATAGCAGAAGGTTGTGCATGTAAACGGTAATCACTTCGAAGATTGAAGTCGCTCACAAAAGAAGCAATAAAATTATTTTAAAAAAAATTATGCTGTGGTGCAAAACTTTTTCGCCAACCTAATATTTGACTCTAAGCCTACCTCCCCAAAACCGTTTTCGTTTGCCTTTGTCATCAATATTAGTCGTGCGTTCTCACCATCTAATCTGCGCCGACGTTTGTGGCCGTAGATAGAGCAGTTTCCAAACCAAAACGAGCTTCCATTAAATTAAGCTCTCCGAGATGGCTACAATATGTTTTGTTCGAGTAAAATCTGGTACTTTCTTTGAATTTCATTAGTTGACGTTCTGCTTAAAAGCGCAATAAGGCAGCAATCATTTAGTGCATTGAAATAAAAGGTCGCGCCATGAACTTGACTATATGTCACGATTTTTATTTATTGATAGCAAAAATTCTGCGTTCCTGGAGTAGCACAGATAGAAGTGGTACCACAAGAACAGTTATTAAAAACACGTATTCTCAAAGCGATTTTTCAAGTAAGTAGTGTTTACGCTATCAATCAAATGAAAATCAAATGAAAATCGTTTCTTCCCATTCACATGCATGACGCAACCTCTTTTCCTTTTTCCTACAAAAAATTTTCGTTCAATATTTTTCCATTAAAAATTAAAACAAGGTAACGCTTATTAGGGAGCATGAGTTAATAACATTGAACAAGGTTATGCAAAATTTTCCTTGAACAAAACATATTATGACCCGACCCTCTTGGTGTGTCTATTTTTATGGAGGCTCATTTTGATTTTGAAGACCTTCAGCTTGATTTCAGAAGCATCTTGCTTCCTTAGAAGTAATATAGGCACTATTGAACTCCAGAGGTCGAGGAAAGCTCGAAAAAAATTTAGCCCAAACTTCGCTTCAGGGGGTTATCTGGGGCGCTGATCACGAATCTGACATATGTTTTCCAAGGCAACTCTGAGCGAAAAAGTCGAAACAAACAGTGAATAGTAACGACTTCAGTAACCGAGCAATAGAACAGTTCTACTCCAGCGTCCTCGATATGACAAGCTGAGTCACATCGATCGATATCGCGTGCTTTTGAAACTTCGCGGCACCTGGTCCGCCGAAAGTACAATAGTCGGCGATCGCTGCGGGACCGCATGCCACAGAGGATGCACTTTCCGTGCATCCTAAAGGCAGCATATACTGCTAGCAGCATATGTCACGAGAACAGCAGCACAAAACGCCCCCAATCCTGCTGGCCAATGATAGCCGACCCTGACCAGTCACGATCGAGGATGGAGTTTGTCAGCATATGCTGCCTCGAGCCTGCTCCTGAGAAAGGGCCTTACCACCGAGTGGTATTGCCGCCGTCTCTGAGTAGAATATCAGAAGAAGTATTTTAGGACATCGTTTGAATGTGTTCAAGCAATGTTACTAGTAAGGTCCACAGCTTAATTGGTTCATGCTGATATTAGCGCTCAGCCCATCCTGATATCACGTGTGGGTGCTGAGGAACCCCTCTAGGATATCGCGGATGTTAGGTGCAGTCAAACAGCGCCGGTGGTGTAAGGCGTAGCATGGCTTCCCGGAAGGCAGAAGGTGCGGGTTCGAGTCCCTCCTGGCGCAAGAGTTTTGATCGTAAAAATCCTGTGACAACATGAAGAAGTAGCCATGACTTTAGTCACCCGTATCTATCGTAACCTACCGAACTCCAGCGTATTGCGAAAAAAGGGGGTCAGGTTTGTGATCTGCCCCCAAGTAACCCCTGGGCGAGGTTTGGCAAAGAAAATTTCGGCGCAATATGGCTCAGGGGGGGGGGTCACCTCCAAACAGATTCAAATATGTATATAACGTCAAAAAAACCTATGCTGAATGCAAAGGAGCAACAGAACAATAAAAAACACTAACCTGCTCTTCTGTCATGCGTCGGTGACCTGCATTCTAGTTGGGGGGGGGGGGGAGGAATACTCGTTTCGACTCGCCAGATCGATAGGAGCGCGCAGCGGCGCGTCGCGCGTCGCGTCGACATCCGCACTGTTCAAGCTCGCCAGCGAGTGCGTCGTTAGTTATCGTTTATTCTCTCGAATCTGTGTTTGCCAGACGTTACATATGTTGCTAGGTTCATTCTCGATAGACGGACACCGAATAACGTCGGAAGGAAGGCCGGCGAATCTGTTTGGAGGTGACCCCCCGAGCCACATTGCGCCAAAATTTCGACCTTTCTTCGACCTCTGAAGTCCTGAATGTACAATAGTCAGACTAAACGAAGACAGCTAAAAAAGCCCAACATAAACATCGTTCACAATCTACGGCGCTCGCGGATATAAGCAAGTTTTTATTTATTTATTTATTTATTTATTTATTGAATACGTCGTAAGACGCGCCACATAAGGGAAAGAACACAAACAAACAAAAGAAACAGACAAACACTCTTAGCTAATCTAGGCGGATTTTCCATGGAAACAAGCGTCGTCCAACTACATACCAGTAGAGTAAGTCCTGATAGAAACTAAAAAAACTAAGAAAAAGGGGCGACTCGGAGGTGTTTAGTGCGGAAGAAAGTGTGAGAGGTTAGAATAAGCACCTGATTAAAAAAATTATATGGCCTGAGTGGTTTAAGGCCTCGGAAGTTGACAAACTGCCGGTTTATGTAAATAAATAAACCATTCTTAACGGACAGCGCACATGACGGCGAGGACCAACGAAGAGATGTCCCCAGGCATCCTATAGAAAAGGCTTTCTGCAGTATGCGAAACAATTCCAAGCGAACTATAGAATTTTGGAACATGATACCTGTGGCCCTATGAATTGCCGTACGTAATTTACCTAGCACTGAAGTTCAATAGTTCGCATGCCTAGAAAAATCGGTAACGCCAGGTTGATAGCTGCCATAGGAGGCGTAACTGAATATAATAATAGAAAAATTTAACTCTGTATAAAACAACTAAAATCTCAGATGAACAGGCCTTCAGCACTAAACACCCCTGAGAAAAAGGACCTGGCTAATCTGAGTACAGCTAACCTAGAAATGCTTGGTCACGCCTTAATCATTGGAAAATTTACAGATACCTCAATGATGACACTCTTCGACCTTTGCTCCTTAGAACTATAGCGGTGAGTATGTAAATGCTTAAAAAACCAACGAAACAAAAACAAAGAATAATAAAAAACTACCGTAGACAACGCAATGATCATTAACAGCTAAAACATGCTCAATGCTACATACGAAGCTTACGAAGGCTCAGACAGCTACGAAAATCTTCAGAAATAGGCTAGAGCATCCATTCACAGCTGCCCGCAGGCGTCTCGCTTCCGAGGATAAACTATCCAGGGAAGATATATTTGGGGCTAAGCGTAGCGAGCAGCATGCGGAAGCGTTGGTCAGCGAAATCCGTATAGGCACATACTTCATTCTGGTGAAGTTTGCCAGCAGTACTCCTAGCAATCTGCAATACGAAGAGTGGACATGAGGTCTATTTTACTCAATCTACTCTTGAATGAGGAATTTTGAGCCTCAAGGACGCTAGGTGGAAGCTTCTGAAGCCATCGAGAAGTTCTGAAGAACAAGGAATGGATGGTACTATCATGGTTACGGAGACTCGAACATTCATCAGCGAGATCGCTTTTGTCCTTCCATTTGTAGGTCTCAGAATCCAGTGCTTACTAGGTTTGTTTCGATTCTGCTTTCAAAACTTTGGAGCAAAAGGCCAGTCATTGAATATACGCCGATACTGTAGCTCCTCAATCCGAAGAGTTGCAAACGTTTGTGGTAGTTAGGAATTTCGCTGTAGCCATTTGCACTGCACCTGCGAAACAAAATTTTTGTGAAAACTTGCTGAACTTTCTCTAGTTTCGTTTGTAGTTTCTTCGTACATGGACTCCAAACTTGGGAAGCATATTCAAGTATTGGTACTACGTATGCCTTATAAAGCTTTAACAAAATGGATAAATCATTACAAGTAATATTTCTGAGGATGACGATTAAAACTGAAAAGGCTTTGGTCGATGTGTGCTTCAAACGACAGGCTAGATTTCACGATAACTCCCAAATCTCGAACTTCATCCACGGATTTCAAGGCTAGTTCATTTGCTTTATACTCCACAACGTCAAGGTTACCTAAGTGCAACACTGAAGTTTTAGCGAGATTTACAGGTATCTGCCAAACAGATGCCCATTCCACCATGTTGGATATAGATTGAGAGAGAGCAAGGCGCACCTGTGTACAGTTCTCCCTACTATATACTACAAACACTTTGATGTTGTCTGCAAACATTTGCACTTTTACAGATAGATGTGCAGCCAACTTCGCTGGTAAATCGTGGGTGTAGACAAGGAATAAGAGAGGCGAGAGCACACCTCCCTGTGGCGCACCACTTGTACAGCGGTACGATTTAGAAAATGTGCTTTCCACCTTGGCACTAAACTCCCTGTCCTTTAAATATGCACTGAGCCAATTAAGAAGTGAAGAATTGAGTCGTTGATGATGCAGCTTTTCGAGTAATTTCCGATGGTCGACTTTGTCAAAAGCTTTCGAAATAAAAAAAGGTCAAAATGCTCCACGTCAAAAGACTTCCCGTTACACGTAGCCACGTTCTATTCAAAGAGGCAGTCTGCGAGTTGCGTGGTAGTCGATGCGTGAGCTACAAATCCGTGCTGTTCATCGGGAGTGATATTGTTGGTTCTAAGCCAAGGCCAAAGTTTGTCACGGATTAGTTTTTCGAGAATTTTATGGGCGTAGGAAGTATGCTGGTTGGTCGGAAGTTTGTAATTAGAGATGCATCTGAACGTTTAGGAATAGCTGTCACAATTGCCTTTTCCAGCAGCGTTGGACTACAGCAAACATCAGGAACACGTTAAAAATCATAGTCAGAGGTTTATATAATGATAGACAGCACTTCTTGAAGATCACTTGGGGGATGGCGACAGAAGTCATGGAGGTAGAATTATTCAAGGACTTTAGAGCTATCAGAACATCGCTTGGAGCAACAGTTAGCTCAGCTGGGCTGTGCTGAAAAACGGAGTCCTCGCTAGAGTATGAAAATAAATTCGGAGAAGAGTCCGCGGAAGGCGAGAAAACCGAAGAGAAAAACCAAGCTAAGGCTTCAGCTTTCGTGCTGTTATCAACATATTGATTTCCTTCCTGGTCACGAAGAACGGGTAATTTAGGCCGTTCCTTCAACCTGTACTTGATCAGTTTAAAAATTGAGTTTTTTAGTGCTTCTTTACGAAGGGGAGGAGACTCGTATGCATGTTCAGATCAACATTTATATGGGTCGCCGCTCTCGTTGGAACGCACTTTTCTTAACAGCTTGGAATATCGTCGAAGCTCATTCTCGAAGGCAAAGAAGAATCGATGTGAAAGCAGATTAAGTGAGCCGAAAGTTAAAGTCAGGAGGGCGGTGGCAATCGCGTAATTGCTGAAAACTTAAAAGATTGGTGGGGTCCTTGTTGAGGGCGGTTGTTGTTGTGCGTGTTTTAACGCATTGTTTTAACGCAGCGCCCATTGTTTAGAGGCGGTATCAGTAGAATGAGTAAAAACTAAGGTTCGACACGCAGTGCTCCTCGGCTTTTCGCGACCTGTACAAATATAAAGAAAAAGTGGGACCAACCAAAGCTTCATCTATTCCCGTGGAAACACGTTTTCTTTTTCAACTCCGTTTTCTTTTTCGAAGAGTGGTTGCCAAAAGCAGTTCCTACTGTCCTTACTTGTTGTATTTGCTCCATCTCCCTGTGACTCTACTCCAAACGCACTCTCACTTGAAGTTACTAAATTCTCGCATGGGATCCAGTGCATCAGCGAAGCAGCAGTGCGTCCTCTCAGTATCAGACTCCAAGCGCTTCGGCAACTCCACTATCTTCTGCTAATTAGCCACACACGTATCCAGGTCAGCCACCGCGACGTCCAGCCGATTCAGCCAAGACAGATCCAGTTAGTCGGCAGTCACAACGGCATCTTGAACTCATACGCCGGACACGAACGCACGAGTTAGAAGCCCGTGTGCCATTGTGGGTGTGTGACTCAGCTTCTCTCGCTTCAGTAACCCTCGGACCACGCCGCACTCTCCAGCCTTATCTCGGCACTCATGAGCCCAGAATTCAGCGTCGGTGGTGTAGATAATCGTGCAGGCGACTCCTGTCAGCCCCGCCAGGTCGTCTTGGCATGCCTCTGCCAGCGCAGAGGTGTGAGCACAAGGCGCTCGCATTCCACTAAATTGATGCCCACGGGACCACCAGCCACACCATCCCAACGTGTGTCTCTTGGAACGCTCCCGCTGGCTTACACCACAGTCTGTTGTAGCCCATCGGCTGAAGGTTGTGCTTATGTTTAAGACATTGGTGCATAGTGGGACAGAAAAGTAATAGTCACCTTGAGAGGCCCATCGGAACGCAGTCTAGAATGGCCGAAGTCCTAGAATGTCATGTTGAGCACATAGTGTGCCCTGTAATCGCCGAATTTCCCACTCCGCAGTTAAGCGAACTCAAGCGATCCATCGAGATTCCGAAAAGTTGTTTGGATCAACTAATAGAATTCTATTGCGCGGTCAATGATGTCCACATTTTTCTTCAGAATGCTGAGGATTACTTGCCTCTTTGGTGGTTTGTAGCTAGGACTCTACGACGTAAAAAACTTTTCAAAGACTGCGGTTGATGCAACTCGCAACGAAAGGGAGCAGTCCGCTATTAGTACGGCGAGGTTGCCATGTACCGATCTTTTTGATTGCGAGTTCATTATTCGGTGGAAGGATCGCTTCATGGTCGTTTGAACTCTCGTGGCCTCGGAGGCTTCGTCTTTTCAGAATATCGTGCTCTCTGCAGGACAGAACTGTGGTTACAAAGATTCGTAGTTGTCCTCGACAACGGTATCTTCATCTGCCGTTTGCATTTGTTGCACAGAGCAACACGGTATCCATTCTCATCGACATCCTTACTGAAGAATTCCTATACAACACTCGATCCTGCATTTTTTGAACTCTGAAATGCGAAGGAATACACATCATTCCAACATCCTTGTTAACGAAAGAAAAAAGAGCAAAACATCCTCGAATAGGAGAGAGAAAGTGATTCAGTAGAATGCTTCAGACCTTATTCGTGGCACGCCATAGGTAGTTACGCGGTTTGTGCTTGCGAATGGCAAACAACGTTCCGAGGCAAAAAACAGGATGAATTACAATCTGAGCACAGAATCTTTCTATGATTGGGAACGAGTTTTTAGTACAATACTAATTGGAGTGGGCTGCGATTTTACGATGTTACAACGAAGTGAAACGGAAGCAAACAAGAAAATGTATCTAAATCAGAAACTTACGCGAGCTTTGCTGCTCAGCTAGCAGTAGTTACTGAATTCCTGGCGGTGGAGAGTTCCCTAAAATTGTTTTTTATCCTAGGAAACAGCAAAATAACAATAACGTGTACTGGGTAATATATAAGCAACACAGAAAAGGGTTCAAAGTTGCTTAGGGAGGGGTCACCATGTGAGGTAAGGCGCAAATAGAGTCCGGGGAGTGGGTCACCATGCAGTACGGTCCTAAACCGAAGTTTTCTGCAGCAATAGTGCGTTGGATCCCTACAATGGTCTGAGGTAGGCCATTTATGATGTAACTGTACATACACATATTACAAAGGCGTACAACCACTGACTCCTAAAACACATTTGAGGTTGCACTAACTTAAAAATTTTACACCGCACTTGTGTGGTCATCCCCTTTGCTGAACTGATTTCTGATGTAATTAAGCATTCCGTTTTACGAAGGTGGAACCCACTGAATGTAATGTGACGATAAGATGCGGTCACCTCAAGCTAGGACTGCACTAAAGCGTGTGCAATCTCGATTAGTGATGTCATTCGGCCAGACATTTTCTCTTCGTCCTCATTGGCAGGTTTTTTCACTGAACGATGTTAGTATTCCATTTTCCTGTTTTAAAAGCAACACCACTAGATCCATTTGGATAAGTTTTCCGCATCAAATAGCTGTTATGAGATAGAAAAATTATGCGATGGAGATTAATAAAAATCTGATAGCCTTGTAAACTAAAAAAAGATATAATATATTACAAAAGCATTGCAAAAGGATGTGCCAGTCGAAGATGAGGAGAACGTGTTGGTCTGGCTAGATAATCTCATTCAATCTGGATGTAGGCAAAAGTCCACTCAGAGCCGTTTCTTGATGTTCACAAAAGGACATACAGTGTTCCTTGTCATCAGCGGTTGTGTCGATTTCAGCTCATGGGCCTCATGACCCGAAACGGAAAATAAGCAAAAAAGTGGAAAACAGCGATGTCTCCTAAAAGCAGGAGCACCCGCAGATTTGGCTCGCGCCTTCGCGGTCGAGTAGTACCACCGCGAAAATATTTAAATCGGGCGATTTTCAGGTAATCTGTCAAGTGCGACTTCTAGAGGTTACGGGTCTTTTGTCAAGTTGCCCAAATGTATCCTTCCGACTGCAGGCTTATTCGATATTTGATCACAATTATTTGATCGAATGGGGTATAATTGTTCGATTTTTCAATAATATTCAAATATGCCTCCCCTCGGTACTCAAATTCGAAAAAAATAATCGAAAATCAAGAAATATCGAATGATCGAATAATTCAACTGATTATTCGTATATATTCGCTCGAGCACAACTGTGTTGATAACCATAACTGCAACTTGCCAGCACGTACATACAAGAAACAACATCGATATTGTCTATTAGAAAATATTAAGTGTTCACACGATTTAAGTAGAGGATTATTTAACAAAGCCTTAGATACCACAAAACTGACAAATTCACAATAACAACAATATCTGTTCAAAAACCATAATCAGCTATATTTATCAGGCGATTCGCGCTGTCCAAAGCAGGTTCCCTGCTGATTCCGCACAGATTTAGGGCCTGTTCATACTTCGCGACTGAGGCGACGGATGTAATGTGCTGTACGTAAATAACTGCGTACTCCACACTCCGTTCGCGGCTGTCCAGTCGAATGTCCGCACTTATCTGGCGCAGTCAGTTCAAAAATTGTTCTAATCCCATGATTTGTGATTGCAGAGGAGCAAACCCCCAACGAAACGAGGTGTCCAAAGGAGGACGTATGCGGTACTAAAAATGATATTTCGATATGATATTTGTCTTCCGATCTTCTTTTTTCAACCTTAATAGGGAGCATGATGACCTTTTCCTAACACAACAGATGAAGGCGAAATCACTATTTCGGTTAATTCAAAAGTTTCCTGCTTTATTCAGCGGATTTCGTACTCGATCAAGAGCGTGAGGTGTTTCTATCAAAACTGACTGATGCTACAAATGTCGAGAAGAAGCATATCTAGAAGTGGCGTGTCGTGCAAACAAACCAGCGTGGATAACTTTAATGTGCGGAGAAAACCATTTCTTGTAGAATGCGGACCTACCAAGAACACATCTAAAGTCATTTTCGATTTTGCTCATGCAGTGGTATCAGAAACGGTGCTAAGTTTTCCTTTTTTGTTTTGTTCCGTTTTTTTTTTAAATTTTAAGCGGTTTATTTTACTTTTGAGACTATTAAGGCTAGGATTGGGAAATAAATTTTAACTTCACTTTTTTAGATAAAAAACCCGATCTTCCACACTCACGAGGCAACTCCCGACATATCTACAATCTCAACGACTTTTTCAGGATCAATGTTGCTCATGTGTTGAATTCCTGTGGGTCGGCAGTGCCGCGGCCTTCACGAACCCATTTTCACATGCTTTGACTGCTCGCATGTGAGCTTGCCTCCTTTGATAAGAGGGCATCAGAATGCTTAAGCACCGAATAAGGGTGGCAGAAGCCTTTTTTCGACACAAAGGAATAAACCCACTGAACCACCTACAGGTCAACAGGCATAAACTGAGAAAAAGTCCGATCTAATTTGACTTGGAACGCCCGGTCGGACAGGTCAAAACCATGCTGTTGGTCAGAAGTAATTCTATGTGCACAAAGAAAATTAATTACATGCTCCTTAAGCGCCTTTTCAATTAGTCTAAAAATGGAACATTCACGGGACGATAATTTTTGGGTTACAGCTCGGTTCCTTTTCAAAATTGAGGTTATAAATGAATGCTTCCAACGTGAAGGAACCTCGATACACATCATTGATTGGTTGAGAAGGTATGCGAGAGGTCCGCATATAACGCAAGCAATTTTTTGGAAGAAGAGCGGGATGAAGTCAAGTGTAACAGAGGTAGGCTTTGTCCATTTCATTAGTATGTCATGAAGCGGCTTCGACTCAAACCACGGGAAGCCAGGCATATAGCGACACCTGGGTCGTTATTACCAGTCATCTAGCTCCTAATAACTGTCACAATCCGCAAGTGTCCAATTGTTCGATCAATAGGCCGTATTGAGACTCTGGACGCCGCTCTCATGTTTTTCTATGTTGACCACGTAACGGTTTTTGTATGTTGATCAGCTCGCCCTCCTCACTGTAGCCGAAACTCCCAGCTGTTCCTTTGTGGGCCACGAAAATCTTCGGCTTTTTCTTTGTTTATCACGATACTCCTCTCGTCCGCCCTCACTGTACCGTAAACAAAGCGAACCATTCGCCGGCACAGTCGCCTCCACGAGTGGTCTCTCGCCTAATTGTCGGCTCCGATTTCTTACATGTCTCGATCCCTTACATGTTTAAATTCCAGCCTGTTCTGGTCCTTGGCCTGTCAAAATTGCCTTAACATGCCATGCCTTGCCTGTTGAAATTGCCTTACCATGCCGTGCTTTGCCTGTCAAATAGCCTCACTTGTCAAATAGCTTTTGACCGTCTAGCAAGCTCAGCCCATCCACTATATCTTGTTACTCGCTCGGTTTTAAATGTAGATCATTAACATAAAGGTTTAATTACCCAAGTTTGAGTTGAGGGACAACGTACGCCGTATCGCGCAAGGTCCACAAGGTCGAAATCCGCGTGGCACTCTACAAAAAGAGGAAGGCGAGCAGAGGATTCGAGAGGATCCTTAACCACCGACCAAAGGATATCCAAGGCTACAACAGCCAGCCGCGACAAAATCGGTGCATCGGCCAAATCTTCAAAGGAAAAGTGAGTCCGATATTTCGCTTTCGTGCTGTCCTGTCTTGCATGGTACTTCTGTGAATCTGCACAACTACATCTCTGCACGACTACTATTTGCACCACTGCTAAGAGTACCGTCTAAAGAGGAATCTAGAGGACCTTCAGCCAAAATCTGAGGATTTGCCATGTCTTCCACAATCAAAGGAAAGCAGAGTTGGCTCACCAGACAGGGAACTCAGTTAGATGAATCGATAAATCATCTCGAAGAGTTTCTCAAGTCCGCGCCGGACCTTCCCATTCGCGAAGCGCTCGTGCAAACGCAACAAGGGATAAAGGAGCTGGACTTTCGACAAACTGCTCTGGAAAAAGCGCTCGATCATTACTCCAGCGCCGCGGATGCTGCCAATCTCACAGAGGAAAACCAGGCCAAAGCCGACTTGAACATATCCACGGCGCAGGCTCTACTCTCCCAAGCTCAGAACCTCACACTGAAGCTCACACTCTTTGTGGAGAAGACCAAAGCCGACAGCGCGGACACAACAGAGGCTGCCAGCATGCGACCTCAATTACCGCCATTACAGATTCCCAAATTCAGAGGCCTGCTATGGGAGTGGGACCAATTCTGGGGAATTTTCAGTGCTGCCGTCCACAACCGGCGGATCAGCAAAATCGAGAAGCTTCACTATCTTCTCGATTCCCTACAGGGCCCTGCGAGAGAAGCCGTTCAGGATCTACAGATCACAGACGAAAACTACGACCTCGCAGTGGACCTTCTGCAGAGCCGATATGGAAATGAAGAGGCCATCGTCGGCCGCCTTTTATCGACTCTCCAAGCCCTACGACCTCAAAGCAGTAGCCTGTCCGACCAAAGACGACTGCTCGATAAAATAGTACCGCTCGTTTCGCAACTTAAACAGAAAGGAGAATCCGTCGAGACCCAGCATATGCGACGCGCAATCCTGGGAAAGTTCACGGACGGTACTCAAACGAAGGGAGGCATCGTGGACAACCATCGACCTCTTACAAAGTCTGCACGACTATTTCGCAACAGAGGACGAAATCCAGCACGCGAAAGGATTCTCAGATACTCCAGCGAAAAGGGAACCCGCAAGCGGGGAGCAACCGCTACCGACGAGGAATTATCAAACTCCTTTTCGCAATCTTCGCGAGGGACCAACCCAGAATCTGAGGAAATTCCCGTGCTTTTGTGTCATAGAACGGATCACACTCCAATCACATGCACACAATACCCAACCTGTGCCCAGCGGATCAATCAAATGCAACAGAGGAATCTCTGCAGAAATTGCGGTTCTACGGCTCACAAAACGCCAGACTGCACCCGAGGAGCATGCCGCCAATGCAATAGGAAAGGGCATCACACGTCAATTTGCAGGCAGACTGCGCAAAAGCAAGGAGGAACATTGCCGCCGCAACAACAGGACACACGGAACAGAGCCTCCGCCACGACGCCAGCGCCACGACGACTTGTCACTACTCAGAATTTCGCAGCCGTCGTTGCGCAACAGCAATCGATGAAATGCACACTGGGAGCAGACGTATTGTCTCGCAAGACATACGACAGGCAAATCGCAAGAGGGAACATCGATCTCCTAATAGGGCAAGCAAGGGTCTGGAACGCTCAGGAGGAACAATTTGAAGAGGTGCACATAATTCTAGACACAGGAGCGGATCAGTCTTTTATCACCTCAGACTACGCTACGCGTCTCGGATTAGAGACAACTGGCTCTCTGCCGCTTACCATACGCACCTTCGGCTCCGACTTACCGATGGAGAAAGCTTGTGAAACCACATTCGTTCAAACAGAGGATCGAAAGGGAAAACGACATCATCTCAAAGTCGCCAAAATCGACTTCGTTGCGGGAGAAATTCACAGAACCCAATTGGATGAGAAGGACCGCAAATATCTCGCTGAACACGACATCCAACTGTCTGTCAGCTCAAATGAGACAACGGTAACACCCCAAATTCTCCTAGGATGTGGGGACTTGTTCGAATTCTTCGAGAATGGACTCGGAATTAGCCACAACCTCCCGTCAGGACTCAAATTGCTTCATTCAAAAATCGGATACCTCGTCACGGGAAAAAATGGCGACGAGACGCCGCGGCCGTCAGCTCGACTCAATACCGTCACAACGGACACGACCGAGGATCTCGATCGAGAACGCATACTATGGGACCAATACTGGAGCCTCGATTCAGCAGGAATCGAAGAATTTATGGGTACTCAATCACAAGAGATAAAGGATAAAAATCGACGCATATGGGATCAATTCCATGCCACAGTGGAGCGTCATGACGATGGTTACCATGTAAGACTTCCTTGGAAAGACGCCGCTGAAGACTTACCAGATAATCGAACCATCGCCTACAATAGACTTCGGAGCGTACTCTCGAAGCTAAGAAATCAGCCACAACTGCTATCGCAATACCACAATACGTTCCAGGAGCAACTCTCCAAAGGAATCATCGAGGAAGTCGATGAGGACGCACAACCTGACGGCAGAGTGGTTCACTACCTGGCACACCAAGCTGTGATCACACCACATAAGGAGACCACTAAGCTTCGGGTCGTCTTTGATGGATCCGCGCATCACAAAGACGCCCCATGTCTTAATGACAAGCTATACCAAGGGCCAGTCATCCTTCCGTCCTTGATCGACATGCTCAACCGCTTCCGCATCGGTAAAGTCGCGATCATAAGTGACATCGAGAAAGCCTTTCTACAGGTTCATCTCCAGAGGATCGATCGCGACGCAACGCGGTGCTTATGGATCCGCAGTATTGATCAGCCCCTATGCAAAGCGAACATGGTCACCTACCGCTTCACTCGCGTAACGTTTGGCCTCAACTGCTCACCATTTCTACTAGGCGCAACCATTATGGAACACTTAGACCAAACATCAGATCGGGAAATGGCCGAGCGAATCAAGGACAACGTGTATGTCGACAACATCCTCATGACAGCCGAGACTCCACAACAAGCAGTACAGGACTGTCTTCAAGCCAGACAACTATTTGCCGAAATCAATATGAATCTTCGCGAATTCCGCACCAACTCCAGCGAAGCAAACAGACTGCTGCCAGAGGAATGTCTAGGGAAGTCGACTACTCCCAAAGTACTAGGGATACAGTGGAACTCCGAACAGGACACACTGGATATCGCTTGTCGATTCCCGCAAAAGACTGTATTTTCGAAACGAGCGGTGTCTGAACAAGTGGCGACGATATTCGATCCACTGGGATGGATGTCTCCGCTCATGCTGAAACCAAAGCTGTTCCTGCAACACCTGTGGAAGCACACCTACACCTGGGATCAGGCGCTTTCCTACGATCATCAACAGCAATGGAACAACATTCTTGACTCCACTCACGATTTCGAGGTACGCCTTCCTAGAATGGTATGTAGTGGAGCCAAGGACACATCGCCAGACCTAGTACTGTTTGCGGACGCCAGCAAAAACGCCATGGCTACCTGCGCATACCTACTTCACGAAGGAAGGAGCACCTTTCTTATGGCCAAATCCAAGTTGCCCTCTATCAAGGACAACCCTACTATCCCCAAGCTCGAGATGAACGCGCTCACGATGGCTGCAAGACTTTCGAATACCATATTCAGCGCTCTTCGAAATCGAGTGTTGATCAAGGAAATTACCATTTACTCTGACTCAGAAATCGCACTAGGATGGATTAAAAACCCGAAATTGGATGCGAAAGTAGGAGTTCTCGTGCGGAATCGATCAAAGGAAGTCCGCAAAATCGTTGCCAGCCTACAGCAGGATGGGATCACCGTAAAATTCGGATACGTCGATACCACCATTAATCCGGCAGATGCTGCAACCAGAGGTCTGTCAAAGCAAGAATTCAATGACCACTCGCTGTGGTGGAATGGACCAGCTTATCTCCGCCTACCCAAACAAGACTGGCCTCCTCAAGAAGAGCTCAGTCTACAAGAAGAGGAGGAGCCGTTGGGCCAAACCATTCTATCTACGTCAACCACCCAGGCTCTCTACAGCGAGGTAATCGACTGGTCCAGACACCCGTCCGTACACCGAGCCACTTCCTCCTTCGCATACGCCCTTAGGTGGCTGGAACGCATCACAAAACGGACTAACCCTGATCTCCGTGACAAGCTACTCAGTCGCATACCTGAGCTGCGCTTTCACTATGAAGACGACTTCATCACTGTCCCGGAGGCCGAGCGCACATCTAAGCTGCTTCTCCGCAATCACCAACAGGTCCACGTCGAAGGGAAAATCAATTCTCAGAAAGACCGTCTTATCCCTTCGAAGGATCCCGAGGGAATCATACGCTGCCGTGGACGTCTTCAGCAGTCGCTCTTGCCAGACGAGAGCAAGTTCCCGATACTCGTCGGAGCTCAGTCAGACCTTGCCTCACTCATCATCAAAGACGCCCACGCCTCCTTCCACCTCGGCACGGCTCACACCATGACTCGAGTACGAGAAAAATTCTGGATTCCACAGCTCAGGCGACAAGTCCAGAAAATTCTCCGACGATGCGTGCCTTGCCAACGAATGAATAACCGGCTGTATCGATACCCCGAGATGTCAGACCTTCCTGCTCGACGGGTCACCCCCAGCAGACCATTTCTTCACGTCGGTATCGATTACTTCGGTCCCATCACGGTACGCTCACCCACTGAGGAGACTTCAAAAGCCTATGGAATCATTCTCACGTGCACAGTCACTCGACTGCTGCACCTGGAATGTGTTCCTGACATGTCTACCGAGCAGCTACTCAACGCGCTTCGACGTTTCTTCGCCAGAAGAGGAGTTCCGGAAACCATCACGTCAGATAATGCACCTTGTTTCCTCCTCGCCGATCAGATTCTCAATGATGCAGTATCGCAAGTAGCCAACGACACAACTGTCGCAAAAGTTATGGCCACGAAGGGAATTCTATGGAAAACCATCACGCCGTATGCGCCGTGGCAAGGATCATTCTATGAAAGGCTGATAAAATCAGTGAAGCACTCGATGTACAAAACTCTGGGGAGAGCGGTGGTAACAATGGATAATCTAACCACTTTGCTAATTGAGATCGAAGGCACATTGAACACACGCCCGCTCACCTATCAAGAGGAGCACTGGGAAGACCAGCCGATAATCAGGCCAATTGACTTCATCCAGAGAGACCTCATAGTGACCTACCCCATGGAACACATAGGAGAATCATCTGAGGATCCCACATATCACCCTCCGGCAGAAATTCTACAACTTCAGACACGACGTCAAACGGAGGAAGCCCTTCGAACATCCCATCAATTCACCCAGAAGTTTTGGAAAATATGGTCGGAGCAATACCTCACAGCCCTTCGAGAGCAACATGTACGCTTCCTTCCTGGCGATCATGGATCTCCTAGACAACCGGAACCAGGACAAGTCGTACTGCTCGCAGATCCCAACCTGCCAAGAAACACGTGGAAGATGGGAAGGATCACCAACGTCAATTCCAACAGCGAAGGAATTCTACGCGAAGTGGAGCTCATCATGCCTAACCGTCGCTTCACGAAACGAGCCATCAATCAGCTTATTCCACTTGAGCTTGGAGACCCGGAGGAACCGCTGGTGGCAGACCCAATTCAAAACAATGAAAACGACAGAGAGAACATGGAGGAAAATCAGAAGAACCAACGAAGTGGACAACGGTATAACCTTCGAAGAAAGCCGCGGGTTAACTATGATCGTATGCACCATGGGGTATTCTCTTCCATTATTGCACTGGCGATTATGTCCCTGATCTCTCCAGCCCTCTCTGTCACGGTCAAACCACCAGTAAAGATAGCAATCGGCAACGCTTATGGATCTCTCCATTGCACCACGGATGGAATCGTCATGTTAATGACCGCCGTACAGTCTTACGAGCTCTGCGCTGAAGGATACTGTATCAATCGAAATAACCCTCCACCAGAGGAGACGATACGGTTACCGCCTGAAATCACTCTTCATCAGCATTCAGTTCATTGGAAAATCTCCAACGGAGACAAGATGAAAACTTTAGAAACACAATGCCCAGCAACTCCGTTCTGCTCAAAGATCGATTGTTGGTTCTGCACTGCAAATGTGTTCAACCCGCACTGTCAACCTCGTACAGCATTGATCACACTTGCGGTGATTATCTATGGTCTAATCGCCCTATTGCACACCCTTTGCTACGTTCCTATCGTACTAGGACTTCCGTGCAGAGTGTTTCTTCGTCTGGGTAATCTGGTACTACATAACGCATGGCGAATTGCCATCAGGCTCTACCAACGACTCAGGCACCCCAGACCTCGCGAAAGACATCCACCATCATCGAACCTGAGATTCATCCCTCTCGTTCTGATCATCCTCACAACAGGAGCCCTTACTTGCCAAGACGTCGACATATTCGAGCACAAAACAACCGTTTGCTCTTTATCGAAATCACGTCATCAGATCTGTCAAGTTGACATTACAGAGGTCATCAAACTGAACACATTCAGTAAAGAGGCATGTCTCCGTCTACACTACCAGGGACACCTAGTAAAGGAAATTCGCTTAGAGTGGATGCAACTTCAACTCCAATGCGAAAAGCAAACCATCACGTTCACTCGACACGCACAGCAAAAGGTACTGGACGCAAAGCGTTGTGCACATGCTGGTAGTTGTGTCGACGAAAAGTGTGCTGGAATCAACTCAACGGCATTACTACCGGAGCTCTATCAGGCAAACCACTTGCCGGGATTAACATTCTGCGTTGAAAGTTGCGGGGGACCAGGATGTGGATGTTTCTATATGAGTAGCGGATGTCTGTTCTATCGAATCTACGCACAACCCATCAACGACGACATCTTCGAGATCTTTCGATGTTCACGATGGAACGAGGAAGTCATCGTCAATATGAAAGTGATAAATAGTACGAAAAAGGTTAAGCACACCAGGGCACGACTCCTGCCTACCATTCCTCAGGACATCGATGGTATGAAACTCAAGATTACCACTTTGACAGTGCCACCGACACCCGCGCTCCAGACACAATTCATATCCGACGGAAAGAATATTGCACTATGGAGGAATCCATATTCACCGACATTGCAATGCCCGTCATACCAGGACGCAAAGGCTCTACAGTGCTACCTACACCCAAACTGCAGATGCCAACCGGCAGAGTCGACAGTAAATTGCTTCTGCACGGACAGTAACGTCACGGCCAACTTCTACGAGTTGTCCTATCGACTGCCAATTAGGAGGCCTTGGATTACCTTCATGGAAAGCGGTGGCGGTTCGCGTAATGTTTCAGTAACAGCGGTGGTTCCAAATTTCTCGACAGCTGAATTTCTGCTCACCATCCACGAGCAATTCGATGCCACCATAAAGGAAGTCACCGACTCTGTTTGTAAAGTCCAAGATGCTGACGTCACGGGATGCTACCAGTGCGATCAAGGAGCGGTAGCGCAAATTACTTGTCAAAGCGAGGATGAAACCATGGCGACAATCGACTGCGGAGATTTCACTGTCTCCATTCCATGCAATCCACAGGGAGTGGTTTCGCCGCTTCGATTCAACCTTCAGCATGCGAAGGTTCACTTGACTTGTTCGTGCTCCTGCGGAGCAACAAAAACGCACTTCGAACTAACTGGGGTTCTATTTTGGACTCGAACGTTCTACGGCATAGCTGAAAAACTACTGGCAGGAGAAAGCAATGTCTACAACGAAGTGAAACTACCAGACCTCAGTCACATTTCAAGTGTTCTAGTGGCCTGGTACAAGTTTTCGATTGCTCTCGTATGTATTCTAATCATTGCGGTCGCAACAGGATACCTGTTCCTATGGAGCTGCGGCGCGCGCAGCATTACTTTCTGTTTCCGACTATTTGCAAGAGGACTATACTGTATCCTCGCTACTTTCCTGCGAGCCGCTTTTTCAGCGCTCAGAAGTCGAACTACCCGAGCACGACGCCACGGCCAAAAGGAACTCTAGATTACCAGAGATTCAACTGTACACAGCACTGCATGCCATATATGTCTACCCAGATGTTACCCATATCTATATATCCTTTTTTTAACAGAGCTCAACCTCAGCACAATGCCGAAGCCGAAGGACGCCCCAGCCGTAAAAACGACGAGCACTGAGCAAAGGCAGAAATCAAATCCAGCTGCACTTGCAGCAGCAAGCCCTACGAGTACAGAAGCAGAACCTGTTCAGCAGAACTCTACTCTGTCCACACCTGCCATGGAATCTTTTTCTACCAGGAGAGAAGACGTAGAAAAGACTTACTTAAAGCTCTGCCGCACGGGAAACTCCCTCATCGGACTCGTCTGCAACGAAAATGCAACTCTACGAAAAGAGCTGAAGACAATTCGCAAAGCCCAGACTCCACAGCTCTTAAATCTCGTCAAAGAAATCAGGGCGTTCCAAGCGACAACGACAACGCATCCGGAAGCAAGCAATTTCGCTCAGAAATTCGACTCTATACAGAACCAGATGGAAAAGAACCATGTAGCACTCTATCAGCACTTCATGGCAAGGACCGAATGGAAAACCGATATAACGAACAGAATAGAGCGTCTCATAAACTTGAAGACTCCTTGCGCACTCACAAAAGTGGACATGATAAACGCGATGAGGAAAGAGTATGACAGCTTCCGAGTAGGGCAGAAATTCCTCGAAGAACAACGGCCAAGTCCACTCACGCTGAAAGATCTACAGCCATTTTTCAGTGACTTCTTAGAGCTTCAAAAGAGGATAGACCGCTTAGAAGAGATGTTTATTTCTTCAAAAAACGACTACGAAGCCACTCTAGAGACGATTCTAAAAAAGCTCGACGCTATACACAACGACGTCAACGCTGATGATTCGTCGTCTTCTTCCTCATCATCGCTAGGATCCCGGCAATCAGCCAGGGCTGTACAACGCGCAAGATCACCAGTTAAGGAAGCCACGTCAACGACTACTATACCAGTGAGTAGTCAGGTGTCACAAAAAGCACCATCACCGGTTCAAGAGGTTCAACCGCCTGGCACCAAGACGCTGTGCCGCCGCTCAGCCTCGCCACCGCAACGTGCCAGGTCTCCTCAGAAACGTTCGTCATCGAGGCGCTCACGTTCGCGCCATGGAACGTCAATGTCCAGATCGCCGAGGCCGCCTACCTGGATTCCGTCCACCGTACAGATTCCAACAGAGGATCGTCCATTCTTTACTCAGAGGACACCACCTCGCCATCGGGAAAGATCGTCCCTCAGAGGAAGCAGCAGGCAGATACGGGACCAACTCCGTGATAACGAGCAAAAGCTTCGCGACGCGAACAAGGCAATGGAGGACGCTCTGCGAGCAAATACAGAGGCTTCCAGGGAACGTCATGGTGAAATCGCTAGAGATAAAAGGGACTTACTACGGAGAAGAGACCGCCTCGAACAGCAACATGAGGATCTTCTACGCAACACCCACATTCGCAACAGAGGATCCGAGGACACCCGAGCGCACTCATGGGATCATCGAAGCGAAGGACGATCTTCGCGCGCCTGGGGAGTATAGCGACACCTGGGTCGCTATTACCAGTCATCTAGCTCCTAATAACTGTCACAATCCGCAAGTGTCCAATTGTTCGATCAATAGGCCGTATTGAGACTCTGGACGCCGCTCCCATGTTTTTCTATGTTGACCACGTAACGGTTTTTGTATGTTGATCAGCTCGCCCTCCTCACTGTAGCCGAAACTCCCAGCTGTTCCTTTGTGGGCCACGAAAATCTTCGGCTTTTTCTTTGTTTATCACGATACTCCTCTCGTCCGCCCTCACTGTACCGTAAACAAAGCGAACCATTCGCCGGCACAGTCGCCTCCACGAGTGGTCTCTCGCCTAATTGTCGGCTCCGATTTCTTACATGTCTCGATCCCTTACATGTTTAAATTCCAGCCTGTTCTGGTCCTTGGCCTGTCAAAATTGCCTTAACATGCCATGCCTTGCCTGTTGAAATTGCCTTACCATGCCGTGCTTTGCCTGTCAAATAGCCTCACTTGTCAAATAGCTTTTGACCGTCTAGCAAGCTCAGCCCATCCACTATATCTTGTTACTCGCTCGGTTTTAAATGTAGATCATTAACATAAAGGTTTAATTATCCAAGTTTGAGTTGAGGGACAACGTACGCCGTATCGCGCAAGGTCCACAAGGTCGAAATCCGCGTGGCACTCTACAAAAAGAGGAAGGCGAGCAGAGGATTCGAGAGGATCCTTAACCACCGACCAAAGGACCTCCAAGGCTACAACAGCCAGCTGCGACAAGGCATAGGATCTATTGCCGGTAAAAACTGTGTGGTATTATTCCATCATCATTCTAATAAACTTTTGCAAAACTTTTTTTTGTTCCCACATAGTTGGGAACAATAACTTTCTTGTTCAAATATTTATAAAAGTTCTGCCAATTTCTAGATTCAACTACCTTTTTCTCCAAGCGAAAATTGTATCGCTTATGCTTTTTTGCGAATTTTTCAGAAAACGGTTCTTATTTAGAAAAAATACTTGTGCGTCTAGCTTCATGGAGCAAACAATTTGGATGAACCGACATGTTCTGCAAATACTGAAAAAGATAAATAGACTTAAAAGACGTCACCATACCACGAAACAAGTTGCTCGATGGCTTTATGAAGTATCGCTAGAAGAAGTTTACATTTTTCGTGTACACTATTTTCGAATCAAGTAGGTCTATCCAACGAACCTGAGCCAGAGATGTATTGGCCTCATCATCGTTGCATTGCAATTACTCTGCGAAAGATTGGTGTGTTCTGAATTTGCAACAACGGAATGTCAATGGTGTTGCAGTGATCGCTTGAACCCAATGTGCTTAATTTTATTCGAAATTAGTGAATGCTTGCTAGAGAAAACAAGATCAAGTGTACTGTTTCTTCTGTTAGGTTCTTCTACATGTTGGGAAATATTGTGACAAAATACCAGTTCCTCCAAGCATGGCAGATTGGATGAGTCAGTGATACTAAAGTTTGTTGTATTGAAGTCACCTGTGATCAAAGAGTCTTGCTCGCAAGCTATTAAGTCACTTAAAACTTTACTAAGTTGCACAGATCTGGCGAGCGTACAGGAAGTTCTATACAAGACTATTAACATAAAACTGGTCCCTTCATACATGATGTCCACGCATAAGATTTCATAAGAGTTTTCAACGGATTCCTTCACAATCAACGAAGCGGACAGCCTACTGTTCGCTAGAAGCAATACACGTCCTCCAGACTTTTGAGGTCTGCCGCGTCTATAAACCTCATACTAGTAGGACAAATTCCCTAGTAGATAAGAAATACTATGACTCGGTTTTAGCCATGTTTCTGAAACGCGTAAACATCATAGAGGTTTGAGAGCACTGGAGCTATGTATTCAGAGTCTCTTGAGACAGACCGTACATTTGCATAAAAACTTTTCAAATTGTGGGATCTTCCCAGCAGATTGGAAGAAATGATTGACCACAAGCCTAGATGTATCACGAGGAATCAGGCGAGCAAACCTAGCTTTCTTAATTCGCTCTCTCCTGTTTGGTAAAGACGGCCTTATAAATACTCCTCTACAAGAGAAAGAGCGTAATCTGGAACTGTCCTCAAGACCAGGGATTGGTAGGTGTTGGGAGAAAATACTATTAAGAGTCCGGGCGGCCGTGTTGAGGCTTTTCTAGTCTATAGTTGAGGAACACGTCCTTGTGAGAGATCGTGACCGAAATCTCGTCACAGACGCGAAGGTCGTGCCGTATGAAACGGTCGCCCCACAGCATCGTCCGCTGATCTGTACTTTGAAGATCGCTCCTCCGAGGCTGCAGCAGGTTGAGCGATGCGGTGCTGCAAGAATCAAGTGGTGGCGAATGAAAGAGAAAGAAGCAGCTGTGATTTCTCGCGGACGGTTACCGACAGTCACGACTGTCGACGAAACTTGGAAGAAAGCGACCGTCACGATACTTCAAGCTGCGAGGTCAGAACTTGGCACTGCGAAGCCTGGACGACGAAAGGTCGACATGCAGGCATGGCTGTGGACGAACGATGTGAAAGAAAAGGTTCGAGAGAAGAAAGCGCTTTATCATGTGTTTCTTGGCGACAAGGCCGCCAATAATTGGCAAAAGTACCACGAAGCGAAAAAAGCTGCCAAGAAGGCTGTGACCGTAGCAAAAGCCACTCATTACAATGATGTCTAAGAAAAGCTTGAGTCGCGCGATGGCGAGCGGTATTTGTACCAACTTGCGAAAAACCGTCATCGCCAATCCGAGGATATAGAGAAGTTCTTTGGCATCAATGATGAGAACGGCCATCTTCTGACAGAGCGCAAAAAAGCCTTGAAGTTCCCTCATCCGGCCGTCCCTTCTGTGGCTCTTATCCACGGTCCCGTCCACAAAATCACTGTGGAGGAAACTGAGGCGGCTCTGAGGATGATGAGACCGGGCAAGGCGACTGGTCCAGATGATTTGCCAGCTGACTTATGGAAGTCGAAGTTCTGGTACTCTGCTGAGTGGTTGGCCAAATTTTTCAACCAGGTTGTAGCGGAGAAGAAGGTGCCTGATGTTTGGCAGGAAAGTACGACGATCCCGATTTGGAAGAAGAAGGGCAGCCCTTCAGACTGCTCAAATTACCGTCCGATTCGGTTGCTCTCGCACAGCATGAAGATCTTCGAGCGAATCCTCGATAGCCGAATTCGCGAAATCGTCAAGCTTTCCAGCAATCAGTGCGGCTTCGTGGCTGGTTGTGGCACTATCGATGCCATACATGCCGCCCTCTTCTGGTAGAGAAGCATCGCGACAAGCAGAGGCCGGTGCATCTTGCCTTTCTCGACTTGGAGAAGCGCGTACCGCGTGAGGTTATATGGTACGCCCTACGACAGCACGGTGTTCCCGAAGAACTTGTAGAGTGGGTGCAAATGATATACACTTGTCCAAAGAGTCGTGTACAAGCGGCAGCAGGAACCTCGACGAAGTTTCCCATCTCTGTTGGGGTGCACTAAGGATCTGCGCTTTCCCCACTCCTCTTTGTTGTCGTAATGGATGCCATTACGCGAGATCTTCAGAAGCCCGTCCCTTGGACGTTGCTATATGCTGATGACGTGATGCTTTCCTGCGAAGACAAAGGTGAGCTCGATCGAGAGGTGCAAGCTTGGTGCGACCGCCTGGCCATGTTCGGACTCAAATTGAACGTGAAGAAGACCGAGTATTTCACGACTGACGTAAATGAGTCCGGCTCCATTAAGATTAACGGTACTGAGCTTGCACGCACTTCGGTGTTTAAAAACCTGGGATCAGCAATAGCCTCTGGTGGCAGTCTGATGGTTAAAGTGAACTCACACGTGAGTGCAGCTTGGTCCAAGTGGAGCTCGTTGACTGGGGTGCTCTGCGATAAGAAGATACCGGAGCGCTTGAAGTCGAAGATATACAGAGCAGTCGTCCGGCCAGTAGCGATGTACGGCGCTGAGTGTTGGCCTGCGAACAGGGAAGTTGAAACGCGCCTCAGCGTAATGGGAACGAAGATGCTGCGCTGGATGGCTGGAGTCACGCGCCTGGACCGCATCTGAAACGAGGCTATTCGGCAGAAGTTCGGTGTCGCGCCGATAGCGGACAAGATGCGTGAAGCTCGCTTACGGCCACGTTCTGCGCTTACGGTACGGCTATGTTCTGCGTGGAAAGGAAGACAGCGTCCGTAAGATAGGCCTTAACTTCGTAGTGCCTGGAAAACGGCCTAGAGGGCGCCCGAAGCAGCGCTGGGCTGATACGTTACACCAGGACTTTAAAGTAGCTGGTGTCCACCCTGATCTAGCGCGGGATCGGGAAAGATGGCGGCATGGCACCAGAAAAGCGGACCCCGTCATGAAGCGGGACAAACGCTCAAGAAGAAGAAGTTGAGGAACACGTCTCACCTCAAGATGATCAGAGATATCTCTCACAAAATTATCATCATAAGCAGCCCCGTCGATACCCTTTGGATCACTAGACCCAAAGATAACGACAGAGCGTAACCTTTCTTTTTCCACAGGAAAAATGCTTGCCAGTGTCTTGCGGACGATGTGCTCTATCATTCTTATCGGCCTCGGCCAATGCAACCTTGAGCTTTGCGTTCTCTTCTCGAAGGGTTGAAACCTGACCTTGAAGTTCTTGATTCTTAGTTAAACCAAGCACAATTGCCGTTGAACGGAAGGCGTGTGATTCATGAGCATTAAAAAAAACAGGAGTCCTTTTATCAGCATGGAGCAGCTCTAGCGCGACCGTCACTTCCTCAGGTGTATGTCCCTGATCTCGCTATTCACCGGAGGTCACATTTCTGCTCGATTTTTGTTGTGAAGCTTTCGACGACGACATAGCAGGTCACAACGGGAAGAGGAACGACAGTCAAGTAAACAGAAACTGCACCTACTCCAAAACAAAAAGGACTTCAAAATTCCCTCATGAGGTAATCTTATCAACGATTTAAGTAAGTTCGGAACAACGCCACAACGTTCCTCGTTAATTCCAAGAAACAAGAGTATCAGCAAAGTTGTGTTAGTAACCGAGGTGGAGAAGGATAGCGGAACACGGAAACGAGCGACCGCACAAAAATAGCCGAGGATTACCGAATGAAGTGGCATCGTGGTGTAAATGAGCTAGTCCGAAAATCCCGTAATGTAAGCAGTGGCCGCGTAGCAACGTTGAATGTGTGTACGTTGACGGGCCGCTCGCGCAAGTTGGTAGAAGCACTGGAGCGAGGAAGTTGATTTCTGTGCTGTGCAGGATACGAGTGCTCCTGCTGCAAGTCGAAGGACACAGGCAGTGGCTTCAGGGCCGCTCTATGTGTAAGTCCCAGGATAGTGGTGTCGGAATAACCGTCTCCGAACTTTTCCGAGACATGATTGTAGTCATATGTGGGTATACAAGCACTCGCACTTGCGCGCTTCGCGCGACTTTGCAACCCCACAGCTACTACGGAAAGTAGTTTTTTGTAAAACTTAAAATTTGCTAACATCTAGAATCTGCAGCGTTCTTAATGGCATCCAGCCGTTCACCACTTTTGTGTGTTCATCATAGACATTCGAGACGCCTTCCGAATCCTGACCCTCCGCTCTCCTCCCTCATTTCTTCTTACCGCATCTAATTGCTGGTCCGCCATTTACTGGTCTTCCCCCCCCCCTCCCACTTCCTCCCCACCTTCCTGGTCCCAACTGCTGGCCTACTTCCTTGTTTTCACTATTGACCTTCTTACCGGTCTCTTCTTCCCGGTTTCCCGGTTTTGATCTCTTCTTGCCGAGTTCCTGTCCTGGTCCCTCCTCCAGGTTGATCCTTTCCTTCCTGATAGCTCTCTTGGTCCACCCTAGAGTTTCCTTTACTTCCCTTCTCCAGCACCCTCTTAAAGGGAACGGTCTGAGGGGTATGTCTGAATAGGGGAGCGAGTCATATAGGGAGAATTCTCACCCCTCAATTGGTTTGAAAATGTGTTTATTTCTTGCTAAGTCGCTAAACCCAAGGAGTAGGGGTCACAATGGTATACGGTGCAGCACGCGTTTGGGTGTCTTGATCCTCTACCCACCTGCGCTCCGAGCCACTGTCTGCGATGCGTCCGTAGCCAGTGGCTCGGAGCGCAGGTGGGTAGAGGATCGACTCGTGCGAGGGAGGTTAGGGTTTGGTTCCTCTGCGCTGCTGAACCTTTGCATTTCAACTGAGTGGTTGAGATTTGGGAGATTCTGATGTCTATACCATTTTCAGACGTTTTCTGCGCATTTTTCCAGCTGTACGCTGTGATATTCAACATGGTGGTAAATGTTCAGCATCAGTGATACACAAGTACAAAGTGCCTGTGTAGTGAATCGCGGTGTCTTCCTACATGGTTATGAGCACGCAACCGAAATCCAATTGAAGACGTACCCTTTCCTCCGAAACAAGAGTTTCACCCGAAAACGTTACCATATGCCCACTGCTTACTTGCCTCTCCACGTCCATCAGTTCAACTTGCGGATCCCAGTCTTCCTCTTCTTGTTCCACCACTTCCAGCTGTTCGCCTTCGTCAACTTCAAGTTGACTTGCTTCAAAGTCCTTGAGTATGCTGGGCATCCGTTCGGCCAGCTGGATTTCTTTCCTCGAAGACTCCTTGTCTAAAGGTGGGTCACACTTCAGCATGAGCATGTGGATCACCACTCGACCCTCGGCGGACATTGTTGGTGTTAGGTTCTAGAAAACCTTCAGTAGACCTCTGATTTCCAGGTGATAGGCAGACATGAAGTAAAGAGTGTATCGATGCCGTTTAGCTTAATTTGCGGGATCCGCACACTTCGTTTCTCATTTGAACCACCTCTGACGTCACAACGTGGTCTCCTTTCAAAATCCGAGCAGGATGATTTTTTCCGAGGCCTTTGATCCATGTTTGGAAACAGACTACATATAAGGAGCCTGCAGCCTTTACGCTACCAGTAAAGTGCCCAATGGTGCTTCATGCGCTTTGCACCTGTGTATCACTTGAACATTTATACATCACCATGTTGAATACCACAACGTACCGCTGGAAAAATGCCAGAAAACGTCCGAAAATGGTATAGACGTCAGAATCCCCCAAATCTCTACCAAAACCCCCAAACACGTCCAGCGCCGTAACCATTGTGACCCCCTACTCCTTGGGTTTAACGACTTGGCAAAAAATAAACACATTTTCAAACCAAATGAGGGATGAGGACCTATATGACTCGCTCCCCCCGTTCAGACATACGCTTCAGACCCTTCCCTTGTTAGTGGTCCTCCCACGCTCACGGCAGTCGTCAGTGAGACGTATTCTGAATCAGGACGCTCAGAAACGCGAGCAGTTGCCGCTGTTTCAAGCGGGAGTAGGCTGCGCTTCCTCTGTTGCAGCAGCATCCCATGTTGAACGGCACATTTTGTCAGGTTTCTAACGTGCGTGAAATACTCTTCATCATCTACAGAGAGGGCAACTAACTCAATTATTAGGTTGTAACGAATTAAATGGCACTGGCTCGCGCCATTTTTTGGCTCGTCTTTACGCGTTTGATCAAGAACAAACCGTAACATGTGGCATATCATTTAGAAGCGCAAACTTTGCTCTACCAGTGAGTACCAAACTTTCTATGTAAAAGTGGGAAAACTTTAGAGTTTTATTGACTTTTTTGCAGATGGACAAAAGGGTAATCCGAGGCATTCACTTGTATGAATTCAAGCTGGGCACTACAGCTAAGGAGGCGGACGAGAAGATCAACGCCGCATTCGGTCAAGGATGTTCCACAAATCGGACGGCGTATCGTTGGTACCAGAAGTTCCGGAATGGAGATGAGAGCTTGGAAGAACATGAAGGTCGTGGGAGGCATAGTGATGTTGATGAGGACAAGCTGAGAGATGTGGTAGAGGAGGATCCACACAAAGGTACCAGGGAGATAGCGAAGGTTCTTGGCGTCAGTCACAACACAGCTGCCCGGCATCTGAAGGAAATTGGAAAGACCAAAAAGCTGGATGATGGGTGCCTCACGAGCTGTCTGAGGAGCAAAGAAACCGACGATATGAGATCTCGTCCGCACTGCTTCTACGGAACGAAACGGACCCATTCCTTGATCGCATCGTAACCTGTGACGAGAAATGGATAATGTACGACAACTGGCGACGATCGGCACAGTGGGTGGACAGCGATGAGAGTCCCAAGGCTTTTGCGGAGCCGGAATAGCACCAAAAGAAAGTAATGGTGACAGTATGGTGGTGTTCGCTGGGAATTATTCACCACAGCTTCCTCCCTCCCGGTGAATCCATCACGGCAGAGAAGTACTGCATTGAAATTGAAGAAATGATGAAAAAGTTGAAGGATATCCGGCCGGCCTTGGTAAACCGAAGGCGAGTTCTCCTTCTGCACGACAATGCTCGCCCCCATGTAGCACGAATGACGTTGCAGAAATTGAATGAGCTGAGCATTGAAACTCTACCACATCCTCCGTTTTCTCCCGACCTCTCCCCAACAGACTCTCATTTCTTCAAGCATCTTGGCGACTTCTTGGTAGGGAAAATATTCAAATACCAACAGGATGCCGAAAGTGCCTTCGAAGATTTCGTCAATTCCAGAACTTCTGATTTTTATGCTACTGAGATAAAAAAGCTTGTGTCACGTTGGCAAATATGTGTAGAATTAGAAGGTTTTTATTTCGCTTAATAAGCTTGCCTACAAGCCGAGATATTAACTGTTTAAATTCACAGTGGTTCAGTGTAATTTATTTCGTTACAACCTAATATATAGTGGTAGATATGCTTGTACAATACCGGCCGTATCTTTTCGTTTTTGGGCGGAAAAAGCGTGAACACCCCTTTCCGCCGCTTCTTGTAGCGCTCTTAGAACTGCGCACTTTAGGAAATAAACACGATATTTGGGATCAGCATCGAATGATTTATCCGATAAAGAGGAAATCGCCCAGTAAATGTTTAAAATGTTGAATCGATTAGCTGAATTAATGATTATATTATTATTATTATTATTATTATTATTGATTAGTTGATTAATCTCTCGGAAGACCTATTTACACCCAAAGGTCACATTCTGTGTTCAGAATGTGACCTTTGGGTGTAAATAGCTCTTACGAGAGCGGGTGGGGGAAGGGAGTTGGGGTCCGCCATGCAGACCAGAACATAGGTAATTTAATCTACACTTTTAACATTTGTTGGGCGTTTTTCTTCTCATCGTATAGATCATTTGCTGCTGGTCCTAAATATTGGATTAAGTTTTTAGAGCACCAATTTTAAGAGTGCTTTCAAGAAGCGGCTGAAAAGGCGTTTTTTCGCTTTTTTCACCTAAAGGCCAAAACATACTGCACGCATTGTATATATTAATCATGCGTGTATCTATGTATGTATTTACTGAGGCCATTCGCAAGCGTTCCCCCGTTGGGGAAAATCCAGTCAATATCAGCATGTCTTATCACGCCCCAATCCCCCATCGGGGAGGCTCGGGGTAGACGAGCATAGAGAAGAAGAAGAACATTACCACCAAGAGGTGCGCACAATGGCAGCTCCTCACGTTATTACTGATAGTATCTATGAGAACGGGAGCAGCAATCACTTCCTGGAGTTGTTCTATGCCCTTAGCTGTCTTCTTGGCCGAAAATTTCTTGGCTATCTAGCCACCACTGTATGCAGCTCTAGACGGATTTGCACATGGAGTGAAGAGTTTCGGATCCGATTAGGGGCTCCTGCCATCATGTGGCGAATCTCCTCCGGTTCCTTCAAGCACGCCGCATCAGGAGGGGACTGTGGTTCGGAGGAGCAGTTTCGCAGCTTCTTCCCGAGAAATCGTGCTCTGTTGCGGGGAGAGTGGACGACGGCAAGCGCTCTGCGATTCGCGCTAGCGGCTTGGCTGTATGCCTACCCGGACAGCCGTTTGAAGTGTTGTGTCGTAATTCCTGGGTTGGGGGGGGGGGGGTGGCTGCCCAGAATTGGTGTGGTGATCTCCGCCTTCGCGTCATGAGATAACTTACTGCTCGCCAACCGGGATATTCCTCCTTCAGAGCAAGCAGCTGCGCGCACCAAGGAGGTGCACCCGGCTTCCCTCTCACACCCATTTTCCTCGCCCGACAGATCTTGCTGTGGTGACCTCATGGTAATTCTGTCCTTCAACCGGCCAGGTTTTCAGTGAATGGCGTCTAACCTCGCCGCCTTCGTGTCGACTCAACGGAACGATAGACCCGCTGGTTCGTCGGCACACCGCTCGCTTTCATCTCTTGTAAAGCACTCCAGCTTCTCATCAGTGAGCATCTCTTCATTTGTTTCCGTGGCGCTATGGTACTGCGGAGGGGGATCGTACAAAAAATCTTTAGTAACGCGTAACTAGAGGAACGAGACGTTCTGGGGCCAGTTTCATCAACGGCTTACGCAGTTCAACGGTGAAAATACAGCCGAAGTCCTTGATAGCGCGGCTTATCAAGCGATGTGATGAAACATGTCGCTGCGCAATCAGGAATTTCGGCTCTATTTTCTCCGTTAAATTGCTGTAAGTTGTTGACGAATCCGGACCCTGTTGGCAAAGAAATTAAGCAGTGATATTGTTGAAGATACCAAAAAGCGAACGGTGGTGAAAAGTGGCGCACTTTTACATCGAACGAAGAAACAACGTCAAATAGTATCAAGAATTTTACCTAGAACTAACAGCCACACTAGCAAGTTGTGCACTTTTACCCACCGTCTTCTCGCGCTGTCTCGTAAAGCTACGCCGAGCAGTTCGGAAGGAATTGCAGGCGTATCAGTAAAAATATCATTCTGCTACTAGGCAAAGTGTGGCTGCTAGGTGATTCCTTAAAGCCACGCTCGTCGCTGAATCATTTTGGCCACTATTCGCGGCATCGTTTTGCTCAGCGAAGCTATGACTGATCATACCTGGTGAAAATTCAGTAACATAGAGAAAAGCAACTATTCCATGCTTCATCAACTCTGACATTTAAAAAGTTGCTGTCAAACAAGCTACAGCTTCTTTTACTTCTTGTTAGCTTGCAGCTTTAAAGTCTCTAAACCTTTCGTTCTATTATGTGTTAGGTGTGCAGTAAACTGTAAGCTTCACAGAACGCTGACTGTTGCCTATAGAAGGTATGCTGCCATAACCAGTGCTGCAGTCTTTGCCATCCACGCATTAGGCACGCGTTTTAGCTGCTAGTAAGTTTAAGGCCCCGTTTATACTTCCAACGCCGAGCGTCATGACGGTACGTAAAGTGGCCAAATTGATCGATCGCGTCGCTCAATCAATTTGGCCACTATACGTGGTGTCACGTCTCTCGGCGTCGGAAGTATAAACGGGGCCTAACATAGGTCCTGCAACGATGGCTTGCCGGCGGTGCAAAAATGACACCGTCGTACTTCTACGACACCGGAGGTCGAAAAAAATTTCAACCAAGCTTGCCCAAGAAGGTTATTTGGAGTGTTGATTACGAACCCGGCATCCGTTTTGGGAATTTCGGCCGAGGGTAGGTACGGGTGGCTAAGGCTGTCTAGGTCACCCGTACATAATCATCGATTTTACCGATCACCCGCATCTATCATAACCTACCGTACTTCGAAGCAATAACAAAAAACGAATGTCAGATTCGTGATCAGCATTCCAAATTACCCCACCCCCTTAGAGTTTGGGCGAATGTTTTTTTGACCTCTCCTCGACCTTTGGAGTTGTGGAAAAAGACCACATCGCGTTGTGGGCGTGCAAAACTCGTCCGCTCTTTTTTTAGCGCAGGTTTAACGGCAAGTGTGGAGTATAAACTGGTTCTTGAGATTGCTCCTAGAATTCCTTCCTTGGCTGGATGTGGAGGGTGCAAGTCTTGGGCTGTAAGAAGATTGCATTAATATTCGTTACATGTACTAGCGCTGTTTCCGGGTTTTTCTTGCCGATGAGGTAGTTCAATGCTTTCACCAGGGAATGACAATGAGCAAAAATGAGGTGTCGCGCTCGCTACGTCGTCTTTCTTCGCTTCCGGCCGACTTCTGCTGTTCGATTTGCATGAACATCTTCCGAAAGGTGACGGTATTCTTTGCACAGCATCTTCTGCCCTTATGAACTGTCCTATTTTTAGCCGTCCATGCTTTCGTGCGGCCACTCATTCTGCGCAGACTGCATACAACACTGGCTATCTGAAAACGTGTCCTGTCCCACGTGCCGCACCGATACCAGAGTTCCAATCAGGAATATTGCTCTCGAGCAGGTGAGGAGTGATTGTCCCGCTGAGGTATTACTGCAGCCACCTTTGATTCGCCTAGGTCGTTGAGGAGTTCCGACTCAGTCAGCAGTCCCAATCAAGGTATTCCAAACAAAGTGGTTGCAATGTTAGTCCTATTGTCTTAGTAAGTCTTTGTCGCTATTAATGCATGGCATTCTATTATAGAACCACCAGTCTATTTTGCGACGACAGGGGTTAAGAGGAAGCCGGAGGCGCACTCGTTTTTCCGCCACCGAACCAGAGATAATCGTTGATGGGTGAGCGCTTGTTTGTTTCTGTTTTTGATGTTTACGGTCATGCTTCGTGACTCCTGATTAGTCGGCTGGCGTTTACTTCAGGAGAACAGTAGGCTGGCATGAGCCAAACCTGGATACGCTTAGTTTCCTCCATTCCCCACCCCTCCATTTTGGTATTTAGAGCACAAAGTTTTACGAGAGCTCTTTCTTCGCTCACACAATTGTAGATAGCGCATTAATTATAGTAGTATTAAAGTAGTTACTGTGCTAACTGTACTACTAACCTTATTTCCCTCACATAGGTTGTTCCTTTCCAGTCCGCAAGAGTACTTCGAGAGCTGTACAGCTCTTTTGCTACGTTCGTCGTCAACTCTTTGGGACGAGGGGGTCTGGCACGCCTGCATAGAGCTTGTCCATAGTCCGCGATGGAAACGATAGGAGCGACTGAGCGCCTGATTAAAGGATACATGTGTTTATTGCCAGGCTTCGGCACTAATCGATCCATATGCTAGCGCGAAACGACTCAGTCGCTCACTGAACTCCCGTCGTGGACTATGAACAGGTCCCTAAGAACGTGCTACAAGAAAGATGAGACATTGTAAGGCCCATTTGAGCATATCGGAAACCAACGTGACAGATCCATTTGTCAGTCTGCTATTTGCTTTTTTCTTTTATTGTGTGCAAATGCTGTAACACCGTAACGTTGTGTCTTCCACTTAACGCACGAGTGATATTTTGTTGTTTGCTTGCGTTCGCTATTTTCGAGTTAAACATATAATGATAAGGATAAGGGACGGCGTTACTCAATCCCTTTTGCGATGCGCCACGCATTCTACTTCTATGGATTTCGTGGAGGCGACTTGAATGCGTATTTAGCCACACAATGACTTGCGGTGGCCGTGCGATGAACAAGTCAGCGCTTTATCCTCCCCAGGCAAGCCTGCTACCAATTCACCGACCCCGGAGAGATGGAAGACTTCGTTGGCATGGGCGGGAAATCTGGACCAGGAACCCGGTATCGGGTGCAGGCGACGGCCGACACCTCCTCCGACTGCGGTACCCGACATAAGCGTAACATTCAAAAAATGTATTCGCGAGACAACTAAGATTAAGATTCACTGAATGATTTCTGCGATCGCGATGATTGGCGTTGTATTATTTCTTAGCTTGAGTTTGAGGCTACCGTTCTGTCAAACGCGTAACCACACTATGTGTAGTCACATTGGAAAATGTTGGAATTCTCCCAGCTTCATAAAGCTGCTCGGCCACTCAAAGTTGAGCTGTCCCGTTCTATTGAGACAGAATGGTGATGTCGCTTTTCCACGTTGTTCAGCACTTCCATGGTCTTCCGTAGTGTTAAGCTGTTCGGCCTGAGCTGTTCCTTTGAAGTGTTTCGCGGCTACCTCCTTTCTTAATTCCATGCATTGTTAGTGCTTAAAAAGTCGATGCTTCTCCATAACTTTACTTCTCAGAACTAATCGAAGGAGCGACAATTTTTAGACACAATTTAATGAGGTTAGATCTTCCACTCCTACTTAGAAACAAGCATTTTTGTTGATAATTAGATTGTTAGAGGCACCATGCTTGCTGATATCGTTTCAAGGTGACTGAAGATCTAGAGCACTATTCCTTCGTGATCATGCCTGCCACTCGAACAGAAGAAGAAACAAGAAACAATCAGAATCTTATATGGATGACAAAACATGACAAACATCTTGACTACGAAGCCTCTGGCTTGTTTGGTGTATGGTGCCTCTCGTTCAAATTAAATTAAATCAATGTCCGGTGCTGAACCATCTTCATCCTTATGATAATCTCTTCTCCATACCATACCAAAATCACTGCATTCCGTATCTGCCAATAAGAGCTTGTTTTAGCTGCGGCGTTACAATTCAGTAGTTTTAGCATCAGGGAGAAGTATCAAATCGAGAAGCCATTAAGCACGTTAAATGTTATGTTCTTCCTTCATTATGTTCGCTTTTTTGTAAAGTGTACAAACAAGTGTAATAAATAAATAAAAAGATAAATAAATAATCTTTGGATTCTTCTCTTGAGCACACTCGGTAGTACTTCCTGGTCTCTTTGTATTCTCATATACGATCTGAGCGGTGTTGGTGCGAATGTGGATCTGAATCATGAACTGGTGATGGCTTATCAATCCAGTGACTGCGACTTCATCACAAACCTTAAGAGAACAACAGGGTGGCATTCGCCGTAGATCCAAAATCACACATAATTGTTAGTTAGGTCAAACTCAATTTTATAGTGGTAGAAGATAGAAGACAGAAGATAATGTTTAGTGAGGTCATCAAACGTTTGTGAGCTCTTAACTTTTTTCGCGTTGTAGACCTGGGTCGTCAATGGAGGCTCTGCCAACGACCAGTCGGGAGGGCAGCTACCGGTCAATGGGATCCTTGCCTCGAGTTGATATTGACATCAGCGGTGACGAGCTCGACGACGACAAGCCTGTGGTGCCTTCGCGACGAATTTTCCGGGATGGGCACGGGAGCTGGTCAGGTGCGTCCCTTGTTTTAGCTACTAGAAATATCTGTCATTGCTTCTCGTGGACCGCTTTCACAAAGCGGTGAGGTGTCAGCTGTTTGCGACTGGAGAAGTGGTAATGGCGTGATGAAGAGATTGCCATGTCTTCTAAATGCAAAGGTTGTTATTCATGAGGGCCTGCTCAAAACAGGTGGAACGAGCATGCTTTAAGTTGAGCAGTGAGTTGAAAGTGGGGTAAGACTGTATGGTTCTCTACCACTCCAATAAACGACTTCACCGCAGGCTCAAAACCGTGAGATTTGCTCACATCCTGCGTCGTGCCCCTTAGGTCATGTATACAGGCTTGTCCCACTAAGTTGAACTGCGCCATTCGCGATTTACTGACAGATGGGCGTATTTCCCGCTTTTATAGCGTCGGTTTCCTGTTATACAGGATGTCTCAAAAAAATATATGCACTGTTTGAAAAGTGATAACTTTGCTCACAATGAAGGCACTGAAGAAGTTAAAGGCTCACATGAAAGCTTGAGAAGAGAGAAATTTTCTGACATATGAGCGGTATGGATTGCACCATGCACTCGTCTGAAGCCGCGCATTTTACACTCGATTGAGTGTTTCTCGCTTGAATACTTGTTATAATTGCTCCACAAAGTAGTATCGATTGAGTTGAGCTCATTTTACAGTTGAAAGCCTGAAAATACATTAAAGCTAGCGAAAAATGCAAGGTGTTCTAAAGAAATGCAGGTACTATTTGAAGAGTTCTAGCATTGCTGCTGGTGAATCATTTGAAGATGTTTGAGACTCATATGGAAGCCCAGAGTAAACATATTTCAGTGGCGTGTAAATAGTAAAGATTGCGTTATGCCCCTTCTAAAACTTTGCATTTCCGACTCCATTGATTGTGCATGAGCTGAATGCTTATCACAGTCTTGCTACTACTTGGCCTGAATAACTTGTGATGTACTTCTTCCAACTTTTACAACTTGAAGATCACGTGAAAGACAAGTGACATACGAGTTTATTGATTGCACAATTCAATTGTGAGCAGTAACCCCTTCATGTGTAAGCAGTAACCCCACTTTACAAGACGGATTCTGTGGACTGATGAAGCCACACTCAAGCTGAATGGAAAGGTTAATCGAATTAATTACAGCTACTGGGCTACAGAAAACGTTAAAAAATCATAGTACAGGTTAATGGTGTCAAGTAGTAACAAGATTATAACAAGCATCTACCCCATGTGCAATCAATCGAGTCTCAAATTCAAGGTTTCAAGGGGGGCATGGCGCAATCTTGACTGTTTACACGTCATAGAAATCTCGTTACCCTGTCCTTTCAGTCCCGAGTCTCAAACATCTTCAAAACCTTCACTAGCCGTAATGTTTGAACCTTTCGAATAGGGCCAGCTTTTTTTAGTATGCCATCTTTCAGCATCTTTCGTAAGCATTAGTGTGTTTCTAAGTTTTCTACCTAGAAGAAGCACAAATCTGTCGATATGGCCACTTTTAGAGAACTTATAAGAAGTATTAAGCGAAACACAATCAGTCGAGTGTAAAATGCAAGGGTTGAGACAAGTGCATGGGGTAATCCATATCACTCCGCTCACGTGTGACAAAGTTTGTATTTTCCCAATCTTTCGTGTAAGCCCTTAACTTCTTCATTACCTTTACTGTGAGCAAGGTTATCATCGTTCAAACAGTGTACACATTTGCATATCTAGTACCCACTCGGTGCAGCTGGGGCGAGATTTCTAGATTGCTTTTCCTAGTGGATCCATACTGATTTCAATGGTTTCCATATCTTGGTGCCATCCGACGTGTGATGCATAATCCTTGGCCAAAAACCTTCTAGGCTTCGATTTCTTCTAGACGCCTTTAGTGTGGTGGCAAACACGATGCTCTAGTTGGATACCTACTTATTTTCGCATGGCGTTTCTAATGAGCCGTCGTCCTCTGGTGCTCTAAACCTGGTGCAGGGTTCTCGATGTGCGATGCACTTTACCAAGTGCCTTAACCTTTGTTTTCGTGTTTGGCACAATACTAGCTCATACAGCAGAAGCAAACCAAGTCCAGGTCCATAGAAGAGAGAAACACCAGGTTCATTTGGCTCTCTTTGACGTTTTCTCTGCCTCTCACTATTGCTTGCTACTTATAGCTTCTCTTTATTCCAATTTAAATAGTAAAAGTCGGATTACTAGCATCCCTCGTAACATTTGGATTGATGGTGAAGCAGTAGAGGAACGGCTTTGCTGATATCAGGTTTATTACAGCCTTAATTTTCGGGTTCTGATCTGGATTGAAGTAGATGTGTTCAACGTCAGCTTCAGAATTAGGTGAGTGTCCATGTAGACTATCGTTGCGTTTTTTTTTTTCAGGCTATGGCGGCAACTTTTCACCCATCTACGATTGTGAAGATGTGGATATCGCAACGCCAACTGCCTTTAAGGTTAGCATTTTGTTGCTTACTCTCAGAAGGTCTTTGGTTTCTTTTCACAGTTCCGGCTCCATTCTTTGGTTATCGTCGTGCAATACAAGGTGGGCGCGTAGAGCGCAGTCAGGGAGGAGCCAGCTGTCGCGTGTACCCGAACGAACGATGTGTTGCTCCCATTTAGACACTTTGTTCTAAGTTTTACTGTGTCAGACAGCTTCTCATAATAACAGAGTGCACTCGACCTATTAAAAAGCCAGTCTTATTAAAAGAGTTTTTAATTAGGTGTCGAAAACGTGCAATTAAAATTGAAGCTTAAAAAAGGCTGCAAAAGGAGCATTTAGATCGGCAATATTCACCGATAACAGTTTGCAATTTTTTTAATGACTAGGTCTGCCACTCCTCAGCTGCAAGGGGCGTCCACAAATTTATCCGAAGTCACAGACTGTTTGAGTTAGTTCTAAGAACCACATTGCTGAACTGTTGGTTTCTCGAAGTTGGGTCCCATTTCTCTGCGGAAAGGTAGGAACTCCACCTAGTAGTATCTCGTACATCGCTGACTGCTCTTTTAAGCTTTGTGCTTGTTGTATTTGCAGCTGAGGACTAAAACGCTTCCTGGCGAAAGGAGGTGTTTAATTGGACGTTATGCCTTGCTTTTCAGAGAGCGTCCCTTCTCCGTCGAAGCATCTGTGCCATTCGCAAGTCAGTAAATCGTCATCAAAGAAGAAGATTGCAAGGTATTCGACTGTATTTGCATTCCAAGCTCAGGAAATTGTTCATATGTGTAAAGTTTGTGCAGATGCTACTGAGAACAGTGGATTCGGATATGATACTGTCCGGTCGTTACCTATTGATGAGGGATCCGTAGAGTCTACGGTCGCTCATGAAGGTAATTTCCTGTAGATTGAATGGCGTTTTTATTCGTGGCTCATTTGATTGGTTTCCTTTAGACACCTGCAAAGCAAAAAAGTCGAAATGGAAGCGGTTTTTCCCATTCAGGCTAAAAAGAGGTAATCTTTGTAGTTTCTTCGTGACCGTCTTGCTTATCACTCTACTACACTCAGTCAAAAGCTATAGCCTCATCCGTTGCCCAATAAGAGACAAGTAAAGTTTCCGTGTTTCAGTTCATCCCACGCGGAGCAGCGGGAAAGGCGATCATACGCCTAGCGGTCCCCTCTGCGTTTACACTGGATTTGGGAGAACATTTGAGAGGATACATCCTGGAGAAGAAATAGCTATTGCTGTGTTCGGAAAAAGAGGAGTTGGAAAAACATCATTGGTATGTAGTCGCTGATCTATGATCACGCCGCTGATATGTGCACAGAACTCTCACCTCAGAAGCAGTATCTTCGCACACTGTTTAGTTCACATTCGGCAGCAATAATTTTTGCTACAGAGGACTTCACTATGCATCCATTGTCCGAGATCTTGGATTAGTCTTCGATTATATCTAGTCCTTGCCTTGTCCTAGCCGTTCTTGAGGTGACCCTGCGACATGACATCACTGGATGACGGGTAGTAGAAGGCAACAGAAGTTGGTTAAGACCATGAAAATTTAGAAATTTCAGTAGTTGGACTCCAACTGTCTTCCTGTTTGTCACTTCTAGCTGCATTGCCTCCTTGCGACAGCTGGGTAGTTCATTCGCTCCAAAAGCTTTTTTGTTGAAGTGAGTCCATCGTTCTCTCTCGTTTTGATGCTCCTCCGTTTTAGCCGTAGTAACTGAAGATATTTCGGAGGTGCTTTTCGGTATAAGGCGTAGTAGCCCTTTATGTTTACAACTTAACTATTTTCATAGTGCTGGCGGACTTGTGATCCTGTCGGGGTTCGTCTACTTGCCCGTGCCCACTAATCGAGCTGCAAATTCCTGACAGTGAAGCGAGATCGAGATACTGCATGTAGTGTTGACCGGGACACTGATTCTGCTTTGGACTGAACACGGCGAAAGAATAAGTAACAAACGTTGTTCGCGAATATTCCTGAAGCCATCTGAAGCGGAATTTGTAGCAAGAGTAGTTTGAGCAACTGAATCAGCTACCTCGATCATTTGTTTATTATCATCTCTTAATTGAGCTGGTTGTGGTTGTTCTGTTATTATAATTATGACTTACCAACATCTTGGAGTGCCAGTGCAGCCGCAGGAGGTGCGCACTTTCGTCTGCAAATACAATCAACACCTAAGGTACGGCTCCTGCCCTGATCAAATCAAGTTTTCCATCTATATAGGGCTGCGAACTGATTCCAAACATGAAGGACGAAATGCTGAATGCGTCATACAATCCCTTTGTGGGATGCGCGACGCATTCTACTTTTACGGTAGTTTGTGAAGGTAATTTGAATGCATATTTGGCCTATACATTGACTAGCGGTGATCAGCCGATGGAGAAGTCTGGCCCGTACAATGACTTGCTGTACCCAGCCGATGGGCAAGTCAGTGTTTTATCCTTCCCAGACGTTTTGTTCCAAATCACCGACTCCGAAGGGATGCAAAGCTTGGTTGTCCTGGGCCAGAAATCCGAAGCAGGAACCCGGAGTCGGGTACACGCGACAGTCGACACCTGCTCCAACTGCGTTTCCACGCGCCCATCGGTCAAATACACGTTCAGATTGCTTCCTCGACATACCGTAGAATTAGAGTGCGTGCGTATCCCAAACGGGTTGAACCTTTATCCTTAACGGTATCTCATGTTCGTAGAACCCTTTTGCTTTTCCTTCAAAATATTTGGTTCTTTAACTCGGCTTAAACGTTTAATTTAAGCTCGACATAGCCACATTATCATGCGAAGGACGTCGAGGAGTAGCCCCATTAGGGCTGACTGAGAGGATGAGGCTTGGTGGTAAAAGCAACCACTCTGAGTACAGGTTCGCCCACATGACCAGCATGGTAAGTAATTTAGTGTCGCACTCGCCTATAAACCTACAACCTGAAAACGTGCTACTTGTCTTGTGTGCCGAGCCTAATTTCGCGCATTTCAAATATAAATTTTTGGTATTCGAGCACTCTTATTACTTTGAACACGGACTTTGTATAGGCCTTGTGCCTCATGTTTTATGCTACTGGCGTCCTTTATTGCTGTGTTTATCCCCACATTTTAAGAAGTCATCACCGTGCCACATTCCCACAGCTGCATTTTCCTGCTACTGCTGCCACTATTCAAAGTTACGGCGTTTTTCAAACCAGTGGGATGAGGGGATACGTATCACCCTTCCTGTTCTGTGCAGATTTTTGTCGCAGTTGCAGTTGACCAGTTCGCCCTAAATCTTTACTATAATGGATTAGGGGAGCACAACAAGAGTAAATGACGGACTTTGAATTGCTAGTGATTAAGCAGAAGATCTCAGTCTTGGCCACTCATACAGTTGCAGCTAGCATCCCGCAGGAATGCGGTATGCACCTAGTCAGCTGCGATTGCTCAATTTTTGTACTGTTTTTTTTTATCACCAAGCATGCAGTATAATGAACACGCTAAATCCTTTGTGTGAGTGTCTTTGTTCAGTCCTTGAGGTTCAGGATTTAAAGGATTCTTCCATTTCACATTTACTATCTGCCCATTACCCTTCATTTTACTCCCTCCCCCATTCTATGTAGTTGTATGTGCCAGTCTTTGTTGTCCGCACGATGGTTTTGAATTCATGTGTACTCAAGGGTAATCGAGGCGCCAGCAGACTAGACGTCATCAACAGTTCACTCCGAATAACTTACCTTCCTTAGTCATTGACCGAATGCGACCAGTTCAGCCTCGATCGACTTACCGTACCCGGCTTATATGCAGGTAGAGGAGAGGAAATGGGAAAACACTATCCGGTGAATATACAATTGTATCGAGAAAAGGCGTCCCTACAGCCGACCCTTCCAGAACGGTTTGGGTTCACTTTTCACCTCTCTTGCATTAAGTGTGACGTTTTCATGTTGTTCTTATTGTAGATGTTCACGTGTTTGCTGAGTAAGTCTGGCACTGCCTCACCTGTGCTCTGCTTAGTTCGTCGAGCTTAATAGCCGGATCGGTTGAAGAATGGTTTAGATTACACTTATTTTCAACCTCTAGCGTCCTCTCAATTCGACATTTCCACTGCCAAGGCATAAAACATGAACTCTGGCGATTAATTCGGATGCAAACTAGCTACGGTGTGGTTCCACAACGATTAACCGTAAGTTCACTTGCATCGCCAGCGGTGAAGAGTTCTTGCCTGTCGTCATAGGTCCAACAACGACTTCATGAATTTCACTTCGAAATTACTGCAGATGATCAGTGGTTTCAGTCCGGTTGTACGTGTATCAGCGAGTGAGTGGTGTTTCCACTGCTTCGTGTCAACGAGTAGATTAATGTGCCCCTGCAATCATATATATTCTAAGTTCACTGACCACTTACAGACTGTGCAGGCTTGTCACCAGCTCTTCGTCATTGATCTTATAGACGCCGAATTTGAGGTGAATAGGGCTTCAAATTGCCCTTAATAGTTCTTCGTGCTAGTTCTTAGGTCGTATGTCACCATTTGTTACAGGATGACCACTCTGTCGCGCACACATCCTACATGCGGGCAGCTGATGCGGCGATTCTGCTCTATTCCTGTTCCGATTCGGCCAGTCTGCTGACTGCAATGTCAATTCATCGACAGTTGGCTGCCGTTAGTGAGAGTCGAGTACGTGTAATTACCAAGTATGAGGGCGAGATTCGCAACAGAAAAGGCGCTCAGTTGTGTGTCCTGTAAAACCCGAGCAAAAGTTTCGAAATTCGCACAAGATGCTGACGTTTAGTTCCTCGTTTTACAGAACTGCGCGTTTTCCAATACAGCCACAGCATTTCCAGCCCTGAAATAGTGATTGGTAGGGTGGTGGGGGAATATAGAAGAAATGTGACATGCATAAAAGTACCTAGAAAGGAATATCCGTGTTTTTCAAAAAATACCCGCAACAAGGAAGGAAATCGGAGTGTTTTATTGTCGCGCTGGATGTGGTTGTTCCAAGCTTGTAACAGGAAACTTAAGCCTTCAGAGATGTGTAATGTTGAAACATTTGCTCAGAGATGTTTGGAAAACTAGAGCTATGCCTTGATATTCACTCCGTCCACAATTATTGCGTTCTGGGGCCGTATCATCAACGACTTACTGGAATTGAAGAGAGAATTACAGCCGAAATCCGTAATAGCGCGGCTTATCATGCGATATAGTGAAACATTTCGCCGCGCTGTGAGAGATTTCGGCTGTATTATCTCAGTTAAATTGCTGTAAGTCGTTGATGAATCTGGCCCTGGACGTCAAGTTCTATTCGAACATAGAGGTCAGATTCATTAACGACTTACAGAGATTTAACGGAGAAATTGCAGCCGGAATTCCTGATAACGACAACATAGGTTTGTGTGTTCGTTGTTGTTTTTGTTTTCCTCCCAGGAATCCCGCGGAGCTATACGTTGAATAAATCTAAATCTATCATTACTTTTGAAAGCCTGCAAAATCTGTGTTCGTTCCGTTGGAGAGAATGGCACCACTGTGTTCTATCCAAACAAGAAGGACATTAAAGTAAAGTAATAGAAAGCGTTCAGAACAGTTTCACCCGTAAGCTTATTCTTAGATGTGTTGTAAAGGATGAAAAGATAAAGGATGGCGCTACTCAATCCCTTTTGGGATGCGCCAACGCATTCTACTTCTACGAGATGTCGTGGAGGCGATGTGAATGCATATTTGGCCATACAATGACTTGCGGTGGCTAGCCGGTGAACAAGTCAGCGCTTCATCCTTCCCAGACACGTCTGGTACCAATTCACCGAACCCGGAGGGATGGAAGGCTTGGTTGGCCTGAGCTGGATATCCAAACCAGGAACCTGGTATCGGGTGCAAGCGACAGTTGGCGTCTCCTGCGACTGCGCTACCCGCGCCCATATCCTTAGATGTACTGGCTTAAATTACAACCTAGCCACTAGATGGGAGGAGCGAAACAAACAGCTAGGGCTGTGTTCCTTGAAAAGCAGAGAAACAAATGACGTGATGATGACAAATCTTACTGATATTATCAACTTCTCCCCAAGTAGGACTCGCAATGGGAGTCTCGTTATTAGAGGTGCTGTTGCTAAAAGCCAAACACGGTAGTATTTCTTTTGCAACAGTGTTTCATAAGTACATACAGATTTTTAATCAAGGAAAGCTTACGAGGTCGCTCAGGTCCTTTCTCAAGAATGAGCGTTCTGTTCTTAAAGCATAGGTCTGTAGTTTTCGTTCTTCTGTTCCATTACGTTTTTCTTCTGAATGTATGCCTAGGTAGAATTCATTTTTTCAGTTGTAGTTTTAGCTAAGGTTTGCCTTTATTTCATCACTGCGTTTGCTTAGTTTTGTCATTGTCATTGTCCTGGTTCTTCTGCTGGATTTTGTTTTTGCTTTTCTCTCTGAAATCCCGTGGGGTATCTCCACGTTGAATAAATCTAGAATCTAGGCCACATCCGACCCCGCTACGTCTTCTATGAACAGGATTAAGAAGACGGATTGTTTCCAGGTTTTAGTCGTGTTCTTTTATTCTGAAGGACTTGACCAGGAGGTTCCTGAAAAGACAACCACTCAGTGGTTTCCTCACATGCTTTTTACTTTATACGGGTGGTGTTGCAGTCGGAGGAGGAGCCGGCTGTCGCATTCATTCCGAATAAAGGTTCTTAGATCGGGTGCTGGCCAGGCGAGCCAAAGCATCAATCTCTTCGGGGTCTATTAGTAATATTTATGTCTAGAAGGATAAAATACTAAAGTTTCTGGCGTCTCAATTCATTGCATAGGCCAAATGGGCATTAAAATGGCCTCCACGTCATTCCGTTGAAGTGGAATGGCGCACCTTGAGCAGGGATAGGTATAATCATCCTGCACCACTTATCATTCGTCCTTCTTTACCATGATTCAAGACCTAATCGCTGCGTAATTTTCTTTCGTGCTTATGGTGGGTTTTTTGCTACAAAATTTGACCAAGGTAGACAAAAAATGATTGCAATCACAGCTTTTCGTCAGCTTTTCTTATCCTGTCGCCTATTTCATTCACATTTTTCCTTTAGAAACCATGCGTCTTAATGGCAAACGTGCTCGAAGGAACAACGCAGAGGTTTGTGAGCCGAGAAATGGGAGAAAAGACGGCTCGCAACATTCGCGCCACTTACATAGAAACAAATCTACTGCTGCAGGATGGCCATGTGTTTGAGGTTTGGGAGCTTCTGCCCAAATTTCGTTTCTTCTTTTATTTCGAGAGTTTGTTGAGAAGCGCTTAAGTTACAAGCATTGCAAATGAGTTACTATTTCAGGCCGTAGAACAACTGTCTCGTGCAGTTGTTGCAAAAAGGAAGAGCGCGGATGTGAAGGACATTTGTGCGGTTATGTAGCCTATTTTTGAGAGGAGGGTTTTTGCACCACAGCTGTTCTCTTGGTCAACTCTTACATGAGTCTTTGATGCTTTATGTTGGCAATTCTTGTTTCTAGGACTAACAGATAGATGTGCTATTGTTATTTCTTTCTAGCTGTAAATGTTTATGCTAAGGGTGCTTGACTTCATCTGAGATACGCCGAGTTTGTTGCTTTGAGCTCGGTAGAAGGTAAGCCCGGTAGCCTATGTTCCGCCCTCTATGTTGAATATGCCACTTGCAACGGTGATGAGAAATGTGATAAATCTGTACGATGATCGTTGGTCTGCCTTCGCTGTGAACTACAGCATGATCATGAAATGGCATATTCCTTTTAACACACGTCGACCATCATAGAAGGGAAGCAAAGTAGCAAGTGAGGAGGCGACGAAAACAAAGCGTTTCCTAATTTCCGACAAGTATGAACTTAGGAGCGGCTTTGAACCTTCTGTGGATCTACTCATATCTTCTTTCGCCATTCTGTTCACCCAACTAATCTTATTGTGAAAAGAAAACATTGCTGCTTAACTATTAGGTTGTAACGAATTAAATGGCACTGGCTCGCGCCATTTTTTGGCGCGTCTTTACGCGTTTGATCAAGAACAAACCGTAACATGTGGCATATCATTTAGAAGCGCAAACTTTGCTCTACCGGTGAGTACCAAATTTTCTATGAAAAAGTGGGAAAACTTCAGAGTTTTATTGACTTTTTTGCAGATGGACAAAAGGGTAATCGGAGGCATTTATTTGTATGAATTCAAGCTGGGCACTACAGCTAAGGAGGCGGAGGAGAGGATCAACGCCGCATTCGGTCAAGGATGTTCCACAATTCGGACGGCGTATCGTTGGTATCAGAAGTTCCGGAATGGAGATGAGAGCTTGGAAGAACATGAAGGTCGTGGGAGGCATAGTGATGTTGATGAGGACAAGCTGAGAGATGTGGTAGAGGAGGATCCACACAAAGGTACCAGGGAGATAGCGAAGGTTCTTGGCGTCAGTCACAACACAGCTGCAAAGGCATCTGAAGGAAACTCGAAAGACCAAAAAGCTGGAAAGATGGGTGCCTAACGAGCTGTCTGAGGAGCAAAGAAACCGACGATATGAGATCTCGTCCGCACTGCTTCTACGGAACGAAACGGACCCATTCCTTGATCGCATCGTAACCTGTGACGAGAAATGGGTAATGTACGACAACAGGCGACGATCGGCACAGTGGGTGGACAGCGATGAGAGTCCCAAGGTTTTTGCGAAGCCGGAATTGCACCAAAAGAAAGTAATGGTGACAGTATGGTGGTGTTCGCTGGGAATTATTCACCACAGCTTGCTCCCTCCCGGTGAATCCATCACGGCAGAGAAGTACTGCATTGAAATTGAAGAAATGATGAAAAAGTTGAAGGGTATCCGGCCGGCCTTGGTAAACCGAAGGCGAGTTCTTCTTCTGCACGACAATGCTCGCCCCCATGTAGCACGAATGACGCTGCAGAAATTGAATGAGCTGAGCATTGAAACTCTACCACATCCTCCGTTTTCTCCCGACCTCTCCCCAACAGACTACCATTTCTTCAAGCATCTTGACGACTTCTTGGGTAGGGAAAATATTCAAATACCAACAGGATGCCGAAAGTGCCTTCGAAGATTTCGTCAATTCCAGAACTTCTGATTTTTATGCTACTGGGATAAAAAAGCTTGTGTCACGTTGGCAAAGATGTGTAGAATCAGAAGGTTTTTATTTCGATTAATAAACTTGCCTACAAGCCGAGATAATAACTGTTTAAATTTACAGTGATTCAGTGCCATTTATTTCGTTACAACCTAATATTTGCACGGATTAATTTCGACCCCCATAGTGATTGGGGAAATTTCAGCTCAACAGAAGAAGCTATGACAGAAAGTGGGTTCTAAGTCAGGCATCATGTTTCTTTCTTTTCCGTTCTCAACACTCTTCTAATGATAGTTCAGCAAAAATTGACCTCTTTGAACAACCTGACACTTGATCCATCGACTTGGATGCATTAAAATCCAGGAGATGTATGTACAACTAAACTGCGGCACCATTGATCGCATACACGACGCCAGCCTCCTGTTAGAGAAGCACCGCGAGAAACAGAAGCCAGTGTATATCGCCCTCTTCGACTTGGAGAAGGCCTTCGTCTGCGTACCGCATGGGTGCGAATTCTCTACTCTTGTCCGAAGAGTCGAGTTCAAGCTGCAGCTGGAACCTCGACTGAGTTCTTGGGGTACACCATGGTTCTGCGCCTTTCCCACTCCTCTTTGTTGTCGTCATGGATGCCATCACACGAGATTTATAGGAGCTTGTCGCTTGGACGTTGCTTTATGCTGATAACGTAATGCTCGCTTTCGAAGATAAAGGTGAACTCGAGCGAGAGGTGTAAGCTTGGTGTGATCGCCTGGAGCGGTTTGGACTCAAATTGAACTTGAAGAAGAGCGAATATCTAACGGCTGACGTTACTGAGTCCAGCTCCACCAAGTCTAACGTCATCTAGCTTCCACGCACTGCGTTCTTTAAGAACCTGTGATCATCAATAGCGTCTGACGGCAAAATGATGGTTAAAGTGAATTCACGCGTGAGTGCAGTTTGGCCCAAGTGATTCTCGTTGACTGGCGTGCTGATAAAAAGACACCGGAGCGCCTGTAATCGAAGATCTATAGAGCAGTCGTTCGGCCGGTAGTGATGTGCGGCGCTGAGTGTTGGCCTACGACCGAGGAAGTTGAAACGCGCCTCAGTTCATGGAGAGGAAGATGCTGCGCTGGACGGCTGGAGTTACGCGCCTGGACCGCATCCGAAACGAAGCTATTCTGCAGAAATTCGGTGTCGCGCCGATAGCTGACAAGATGCAGGAAGGTTCGTCTGCTATGGTGCGGCCACGTTCTGCGTGGAATCAAAGACAGCGTTCGTAAGATAGGCCTCAACTTCGAAGTGTCTGGAAAACGGCCTAGAGGGCGCCCGAAGCAGCGCTGGGCTGATACGTTACACAATGACTTTAAAGTAGCTGGTGTCCATCCTGGTCTAGCGCTGGATCGGGAGAGGTGGTGGCGTCTTGACACCAGACCCCGCTACATAGCCGGAAAAACGGTGAAGAAGAAGATGTACAACTAAACTACGCGACACGACATATGTAGTTCCTTCTAGCCAGCTAACACTATTTTCAATTTACACGAAACGCTTAGTGACACTACTGGAATGATTGCGATAACGTATAGACCTGGTGCTTGTTGGGAAAAAGGAGAGGAGAGAGTATTTTTGGCCAAGGTGCTGCCAAATAAACGGAATACGGGGTGAAGGACAGCGTTAATCAGTCCCTACCTGAGCTGCGCCACTCATTCTACTTTGCGGGATATTGTGGAAGCAATTCGAATACTTATTATAATTGGGGTATTCGACCTACACATTGACACGTGGCAGGTAGCCAAAGTCAGTGTCAAGTCAGTGTTTTATTGTTTCCAGACGATAGCCGGCGCTAGCTTCGACTGCGCTACCTGTGACGACCAGGATGTTCGAGTGGAATGTACGGAGCAGATCAATGCCTTTCATAATGAATTCCAGATGGCTTCTCGAAGCAGATGCAGCTTTACTCCACAGTTACTTTTATGCTGGGTGCACTTTAAGGTCTCGCATGGTTAAATAGTTAAAGCCCTGTACTGAGCTCCAAGACATACTTTTCGCCTTATGAAGACATCCTTTGGCACGTGTTGAATCGTCCGGTGCCTCTTCGCTTTGTAACAGACCTTTTCGAAGTTGGTGGTCACAGTGAGATCGTCGGAATTACGGGTAGTAGGTGCCTGCGCTGTTCTAAAATGACGCTGTCACCACCTACCATAAACGCAAAATTACCAGAGGGCACATGACTACATATCTCGAAGGACGAAGGGAAGGTCGTAGGTCCACCGTAGGCATTAGATCAATAGGACAGAGTCACTAGATTTCGTTCCTCAAAGCAGTTGAAACTTCTTAGATACGTGCATCCGATCCATCATTTATGTGAGACGATTCTAGAAATGGGCAATCCTAGGGCAACTTACTACAAAACGGCACATTCTCGCCCTAAACAGATGTTGTTTTGCGCCGAATATCCGAGACCTGGTGCGGTATTGGTGCCTCTGTATCGCTCCTGACGTTATACTCTCTGAGTAGAAGTTTGTACTTTGTTGTTCTTACGTGCAGCTTTCAGTGAAACTGTACAAGAAGAGTTCTGCACTTTGGTAACCGCGTATCCAAACCAAGACTGAGGATGGCAATAGAGGAGGTCGTTGAATGTGACCATTTTTGTTGTGAGCACATACGTATTGTTACTGCAAACATTCAAGAGCGCGCAAAAGTCAAGGATTTCGAACAAGACGACATCCGTAACAATGTTTCCCTTTAATTTGTCCATAATGGACATTTATGTTCATTGCTTGTTTGAAACTATACTTGTCCGTTGCAGCAACTCAGGGTTATCTGAAGACGGATCAGAACCGCGACAGTCTCGGTCTGAATAAAAAGGGGAAAGGACAGACGGTTCACTACTTTTCCTCCTTTTGGCCTTTTGTCTGTGCACCTGAGATCTGTTTTCTTCCTTGCGCACCAATAATTTCTCTTGCGATTAGCCTGAGGAGCGGGAGGGAGGGGACGGGGGAGAATTGGCACTACGCCTTGTTTTCTAGTTTATAGGTTCTTGGTTTTAGGCTTAGGATTTCCTTGTTGTGACTGCTTTATTATCGTGCCTTGCTTTGCTGTATTCATTTTCATCGGGTTTAATTATCAAAGTTTGAGGTGCACAAAGTACAATCGCCATTTGGTGTGTGCACATCTCTCGAACAAGCTGGTCTACAAGAAGACAGGCAGAACCACCGAGCGACACATACCTTTCAACTCCTATGTCGAAGTTTGAGCAACAACCTTTAAAATAGCACTATAGCTAGCCGGTGCTGGCTTGGACGCTTTACCGGACGTAGTTCTGTGCTGCTGTTTATGTCATTCTTGCAGATCTAAGTAATGTCAACGTTTCTGTTCACATTTTCAAATCTCGCAGATGAGGGAGACGCTGCAATGCTGCTAAAAAACTGGAGCAAATTTTTTGTGTTATTTGCTGCATGTGTGCATCAATATGTTCAGAATTATGGCACGTATTTATAGCGTAGGAATGAAACGAAGTAAACGTTGCGCAAGTGGGCAATGTTTATGGGATAATTTTAAGAGAATGATCGATCATGATCGCTCCACTTTCGGAGCCGTCCCTTCAACCACGCTCTGACTTTATAAAAAGCGACGGCACACGCTTTTGCAGAGTTGGAAGGGCATAACATTAAAAATCCGTGTCTTGGTTTTCGAGTGCTTGCTATGCTAGCAGTTTATCACATTACCTCGAGAGCAAAAATTCCCCTTATGTCATCACGCAATCGCTACTCGAAATATGATACAACAACAGTCTTTATGGTCTCCATGTCTTCGGGCTTTCACCGAGTTCTGATAGTTTACACCCATAAGGAGAGTTGAGGCATTTTCGACCGTTGCGCGACTCCATCACTCGTTCCATAATCCTGAAATCAAATCAGTTCAGAAGTGTTATTTTCGAGTAGTTCAGAACGGACAAAGATAACTCACTGCGCTCTTTGCATTGCTTTCCTCCAGATTGACATCAGTTGCTCCTCGGTCGCTCCGTGATACCTTGAAAAGCTGTTCAGTGTTTCTTGTTTCAGCAATTGCTGGTCTGAAGCTGTTAAACGGATACAAAGGATGGAAGAAAAAGCTCGGCGTCAATCATTCCCTTGGGGAAGACGCCACGCACTCTACATCTATGAAACAACGTGGGGCCAATGTCATCTACATACAATACATAAGTTACAGTGCTTATACAAAAGTGATTAAATAAGCAGATAGACAAACACGATTGTGAAAACTTACCCAGGGTGCTTTCCTAGTATTTGACTGACGATGGGTAGTCTCCCAGTGTTTGGCAGCATCTCAAAAACGGAAGATCTTTCGCTGGAAATAGTTAAAGCCCATTCACATAAACTTCTGTAACTAAGTTATTTTCAGTCATAAACTTATCTTCGTGCTAGATTTTATTCTTGTTCTATTTAGAAGCTTAGTCAACAAGCCACTTACGAATGCATTTGCTAAGAGCAGGTGACACTTACCTCGAGCTTGATACTATTAAGGAGAAGCATAAGACGTAGAGCGAGATCGCCTTCGTTGAGTTCATTGTAACTGCAATAGAGAATAGGCACTTTCATTTGAACACCTGATTCCAACGGAAAACTAGAAAACTGAAAACTATGCTAACAAACAGTTATCATTCCATGATCTGCAGCATAGGGCAGTGAATACGTTTGCTAAGACAACATAAAGAAGTCAAAGAAGCCTGAGCTTAAAGAAGCCTTAAGTGCATCATCTTAGAAAACATGCGATTCAATTTTCGAAAATAGAAGAAGATATATAGCTGAAGACACACAACTATGGGCGCTTTACCATTAAAACGTGACTTTCAACGGCTTTGACACACAGCTAGCTCATATCTCTCGAAGAGGCTCTATGAAACAACTGCGGATAATCTTTCGTTTATCTGTAATTGTGCCGCTATTTTCTTGCTAGCCCAATCAAAAGCTTGAGAGTCTTTGAACTCGCTAATCCCTTTGGACATAGAGAAAGCAACATGGAAAATGCGCACTGTAGACAGTTCCAAACACAGCTCATTGCGATCATCCACAATCGTACTGGAACGGTTCTTAGAATAGCAGTCCTAAAAGTGCACTAGGAAAGAGCATATCGAAAATTTCAACACGCAATATAGAAGGTGTTGAACAAAACCTGATCACTTTCTGACTATTATTATTATTATTATTATTATTATTATTATTATTACTATTATTATTATTATTATTATTATTATTATTATTATTATTATTATTATTATTTACATGGCTAAAATCCATGTGAAGAACAACATGATTAGAAACAGTATAGAATGACGTCCACATGACATTGGCTAACGATCCAGACCAAAGTGTAATAGAATGATTAGAAAGTACATGCGATAACAAACATTCAGAGAATGGAGAATAGAAAGGAGAACAAACCAAGAGGAGCTGTGCAACAAGATCTCGTTATGCCGTAGAATTATTTATGAATCGACTTGCCTTCGTAATAAATGGCTTCAGTTTGTACGGAATTGAGTTTTTGGCAAGTTTCATATAATCCGAACCTGCTCTATTAACAAAATAATTATGTCGAATTGAAGATTTTGCAGTACTTAGTGAAAGTTTCTCTCCTCCACCTCGTGTTCTAGATGGTATCACCACAAAGAAATCACGTTTATCAAGTCGACGGAAACCATGTAGAATTTTGTGTACCATTACGAGGTCGTATATTCTTCGTGGGCGCGTGGAGCGCAGTCATAGGAGGCGCCGGCTGTCGCCTGCACCCGATACCAGGTTCCCGGTTCGAATTTCCCGCCCAGGCCAACCAAGCCTTCTATCCCTCCGGGGTCGGTGAATTGGTACCAGACTTGTCTGGAAGGGATAAAGCACTGATTTATACATCGGCTGGCCACCGCAAGTCATTGTATGGCCAAATACGCATTCAACACGCCTCCACGACATCCCGTAGAAGTAGAAGGAGTGGCGCATCCCAAAGAGGATTGAATAACGCCGTCCTTTATTCTTTATCCTTATATTCTTGTTCTGTATGAAAGTGTCCGTGGTTCAAGTTGTCTGTTTCTTACTTCACTGCTGGGAATAGCATGGCAATCAAAGCCACATTTCCTAATAAACAGTTTTCTAGTGAAGCTATTTATAGCATTATTTATTATTTATTTATAGACTATAGCACTTGAATAGGTGTAGCACCTGTGGCACTGCCGAGTGGTGGAGTGCGTGGACACAGTGTTGTCGAAGAAAGTTACAAGGTCGAGGCGAAAATCTCCGCTGCTTCGATGCTGCAAATGAGATCATCTATTAGCAGTTTTTTCTTCTATGTGAGGCCTCGATAATATCAAAGGAAACGTGATATACACTGCTTTAATCGAATTGTGCTTGAGATGCGCCACGTTTTCCACTCCTTCGGGACATCGATCAATCGCTATTTGAGGCATCCTTTTTGCTTGCTATGGAAGATAAGGTTGGCCTCGACCCAAGCACCCAGATTCGGGGTGCGTGTGACAGCCTGCACCCCTTCCGCTGAGATACCACGAGCGCAGCATTCTCACCAGGATTACATTTGAGCATACAAGTCCAAGGAAGTTTGGTCTTTGGCTAAAGCTATGGCTTTCAAATGCTATATCTCTGTTGTAGCAGGAATATCAAAGGAAGAGCGTTCATTGTAGCAGCAGAACAGAAGACAACACGCCTACTTGAGAAAACCGCTGTTCAAAGAGAAAACCTCGGAATATTGTTTCCCGACCTTAACCTGATATGTTTTTTTTTGTGGCAAAAACTGTCGAATCCAGCCAATCATTAGATGGATTTCCCTGCTTTCATTTTAAGCACTAACATCTTTCTGGAGCTTTGTCAAAAGTCTCCAAAAGTCAAGCTATACTACATTATACTGCTTTTTCTCGTCAAATACTTTTGGCTAGTCGTTGAGAGACATAAGAAGTCAGTTTTCAGTGTCCTCTCTTTTAAGAACCCATGCATGTAGTTCACTTGATGTGACCTCACTGCTTTAAAAATGCATTATTGTGATTTCCTTAAGGGTCTTTTCAAACGTTCTTGCAGCTAATAAAGTAATGATAGCTGGGCTATAGTTTCTGGGATCGTTTTGTGCACCCTTCGTGAAAATCGCAGATACAAACGCATGCTGCCACCTACAGAAACTCACGCTCTCATAAAGTTCAAATTGAATATGCATATGTTATAGTGAGTACGGTGAACGATTGTCTTTGTAAAGCTGACAAGAACGAAGTTCGGAGGGTGTGAAAAAGTTTTGGGCCAGTTAGTCAACACTTCGATAATTTCGTCTTGGTGAAACCTGGTCGAAGAGCTCATTTGGGGGAAAACGCGGTAATCCTGGAACAGTAACCAAGAGGTGTTAGGTAACTTGGCTTTGCTGTATACTTTTTGAAACACTTTTCTCAATACGCCAGCCTAATCCGAAGAGATGAGTTCATCGTCAGCATTAAACAAGGTAGAGGTCATATTGCCACTGTCAGAATAAGAGCAAATAGCCCTGTAGAACGCCCTACTATCCTTAGGTACTGTTACCTTTCTCTCGATACAAAGCCTCATATACATCCCAATCCTCCATTTGATTAGTAGCGCAAGCTTTTTACCAGTAGTGGAAACAGTTCAACCTTCCTAAATGATTGGGAGCTGCTTTGTCACCTTCATCTATTCTTCGCACTGTCACGAACTATTCGATTGTATGGTGAACTATGGTGAGTAGAGTTCCATACAACTGCTCGACAGTGCCCCGGAGCTCATTATTCCGACCCAGCCAACGCTGGCGAGGTTAATTCCGTTTTGATAATAATCGGGCCACTTGTAATTTCTAATGCATCTAATTTCACTGTTCCACTGTGCGCATTAAGTCCAGAGGCATGGCTAGCTCAGTGTACGCCATGGGAGGAGGACATATATGACATCACCCACGATTTTTATGATCAGTATTATGTCTATTATTTTTATGATGATTGTTATCGTTGACCATTATTCTACTTTGCTCTGAATGACCAACAACTCAAGTTGTCATTGCTACTCCAGCATTCAAACAAGGTAGTGAGAATATTACCACAAGTGCAAGTTGTGTTCGAATAGTGATGGTGATTGTGGCGCTAAAAAGGTAGTTAAGGGATGAAAATGCTGCACACGCCGTTAAAGTTCTCCAAGGACCTATCCTATTTGTTGGCAGCGGAAACCAATCTGAAGATGATCTTTTACAAAGACGACACACTATGGAGGATGTGTTTGGGGACATATTTGGGAGAGGCCGCAATGTTTGATTGTTTCGTTTTCTTAGTGGTGCTTCCTCTCCCTCCCCAGTGGGATTAGAATAGATCCGCGGCTTCATTTAGGAAGGCGCCGAAAGTATCCTAAATTTCTAACAAAAATCCAGAATGAGCAACGGAAACGCGCGTTTTTGTATAGCAAAAGCGCTCGCGCTTGCATGGCTCAGTGCCCAGAAACGAGCTGCCACTGAAACTGCAATAGTGGAGCTGTCCAGTGACTCCATTTCGCTACTGTTTTACTCACACTGAGAGGTGGTGCTGTAGCAAAGCTCTAACGATGCTAATCTGAGCTTGCTTCTCCGCCCGGGGATTCACTGTGTTCTGTGTTCCGAACATTGGATCAGAAACGCTTGCGCGGGTTGGGAGGGTAGAGTACGAAACTGAAATCTCGAGCAGTTTCCAGCATGTGGAGACGACGATGCTGTCGAGAGGCCCAATTCTGCTATATCGAAGGTTCCTCAAAAAACATGTCTCTGTAAAAGCAAGGTTTATGATAAAGCATGTGATATGATTTGCTATGAAATAAACTTGTTGAAAGGTTAAAAAATATTTGACTAAGTTGTGATCAGTGAATTTGACAAGACAGCAGCAAAAGCTTACCATACCAGCTGTTTTATAGTAGTAAAGGAGAGGCCAAACTATGAAAGTAAACCTATGTTAAACCACTGCCACGGAACTAGTGGATCGAATAAAATCCTCAGAAGTGTCCTAGAGGGGTATAGATGTCACGCTATCTTCTAAGCGTTTAATCAGCCACGAGTGGTTTGGGAGGGATTTGAATTGATAAAGCAGTGATTCGTTTGTTAGGAATGTAAAGGGGAAGATCAGGACAACGCTACGAGAACATTATCCAAAATTGGAACAGTACTTCACGCCACTTGATAGAATGTGACATTAAGGAGCATTCAAATGCATGTGACGCTCCTACGGAAAAACCATTGAGTCTGACCTGAATAGAATAAATGATGTACCTTAATGAATACAAGAACCCTTAATGTGAAGCTGAATCAGAAATAGGTACATAGCAGTTCTATGTGCATATGGATAAACGTAGAGTGGGTAAAATGAGAACTGCTGTTTAGACCCTGGTCTGGATAGGACAAAAATTTATTCTGAATCTGACACTTCGGCGCCTGGAGCACTTCATGAATAGAATTAGACTTACCCTTTGCCGGAGATGTCTGCACTATAGAATCCACGAGGTGCGAACAGTGTGTTAGTGATTAGTAGCGACAATTTCAAATGGTAATGCAACAACAAGTTTACGGGTTACGGGAAGCAAGTCAACAGCATCCTTTTTCACTTCAATGGAATCAGTAATCACATCAAACCAACATATCACCTGCAGTGGAAGACCGACAGGTGCAATTAATGTGTTTCGTAACAAACGCACCGTTCTTCGGAGATATTCTCCATCAGGAGGATGCTATTGGAACCTTGGGTCCACGCAGTAACTTGCATACTATTGCGAGTGATAGCCTATGAGAATGATCGAAAATGCTTGCCCTACTTGGAAGAGTGCCAAATCAATGAGTAGGAACTCTCATTAAAGCGTTTTTTAGAAATGAATCTTGATTGTGAATTTATATTGCAAATTTCGTTTTCCTTGGGAGAGTCTGGCTTAAACTGGAAACGTTCGTTTTGATTTAGATCTCATTTAAACCACTTGGTTCTTCTAGAACTTCGGGAGCAAATTTAGTTTTCTAATAAAATTTCAGTAGTAGAAAATAGAAAATTATAAAAATAAAACAGCAATAATATTTATAGAGGTAAGCTCATGTAAATGGAAGAATTAAGGATTTCTCTCGAAACTTCATGTAAAACATTACACTTTTCTCTATGTCGCGGCTGAAATAAAGACGCTACTCGAATAGCCGAAGAAGATGATAGAAAGATATGGAATGGAAAGCGATCAATTCTGGAGAGATGTAGTCCATTAAGTATTTACGTCTGGTAAAATCGCGAACGTATTCACTAGAAAGCACTCGACAGATCATCCGCGCATAATTGTCCACCAAGTCCTAACAAGCCTTTCCATAATTGTTGGGCTTTTGCTGTACGTTGTTATATATGTAACCTCAACCCGGGAAGTTTCGCTGTTTTTCCCCAAAACGCACGAGTTTTTTTCTCTAATTGGAGGCCATAAAATCTTTCTTCCGGGATCTCTTATCGGAATCGTATCCTGCCGCTCCTCATTGGTTGAAATTTGCTCTAATTGGGTCCTTTAAGGCAGACGTGGACCAGGTATGGCCGGAATTTCTGCTTTCTGTTTTTTGGTTTTTTGGCCATTTTGAGCAATTCATACTCCTGCCACATTACATCATATTTGCTTCTTTGGATCCAGAATGGAATCAGAGATACCACCATGCGCTCCTCACGGAAGACCATATGTAGGTGGCCAGAAGAGAACAAGCGAAGAAATGGGAAGGTTTTCCATGAGATTTTCTAGCGCAGATGTACCGATCGTTACCAGCAGCTTCTCTATTGGGCTCTGCCTCGTGCCAGAGTACCTCATTTGGTCATTCGAATGACATGAAGAGCGTTATCTCTTCTCTCTCGTTCGACTTAGCCTTGCGGTGGTGTATCTGATTTTCGAGCTTAAGTGGAGCTAAAAACTTGGGAGTTCCCTCTCATATGCGTGAGTGTTGTTATTCCTTTCGATTTCTCGATGGGCGCTGCTGATCCAAAGTTGATCCTGCTTTCGTAGTGCCCAGGTTCTTGAGACGGACATTATTGCGGTGGGGTGAAACATGGGCACAGAGTCTCACGTTCTCCATCATCACTACTTTTCAGTACTTCTGAATGCTCCAAAAAACCGCTCTCTTCTTTTCATCCATTTCTACAACTGCGTCGTTCTAGGATTTACGTTGACTTTTGCGCACGAACAGAGCTGTATTAGAAACAAACATTTTCTTCCCAGGGTCAGGGTTTTGTAAAAGGAGCTGGTCACGTCTGAGTGGAGATGTTGACAAGGATCACGATCTGTGGGAGAGAGGAGCTATGGGACAAACAAAAAATCAACGAAAAACCACAGAAAGGGCACAATTCTCTATGATGGAAAAAGGATACGCTTCTTCCATTCCTCAGCGCCTATATGGACACATTGAGAGTGCCTCTTAAAACTCGCACAAATGGGCGAAGTGGGTTGAAGCATATACATTTAGTAACCCCTAAAGACCAGTTTTTTGTTTGTGGGACCATTAATCTACTGTATCACTCTACTTGTAATAATACCTAAATTGTGGACCTTTACGCTGACTCTTGAGTGATCCATTTCAATCTGAATGTGATATGTAAGATCGTCCACAGCATTGCGGTTGATGTAACAGTTAGGACAATAGCTGTAATAGGATGCTGGTAAGTATTTGATGTTGCATACTTTAAATATCAAGATCGCCTAGAATCTCTACTAATTTATTATTTTTAGTGAATTTAGAAGTAGTAGAAACCTATGTAAACAGTAGCTGCTAAGTAAATAAGCTTGCCTACGACAACATTTCTAGTCGTACATTGGCATTTGTTACTGCAGAAATGCATCTTTGGATAGAATAGACAGCTCAGGTAACAAATTCATGTTTTTTATTTAATTTTCTGCTTCTCTTTTCTGATTTTTCTGTTTTCTGGTGGTTTTGGTTTTCTGTTTTCTGACGAACGCGAAATTCTGTTTTCCATCTTTAAAAGTTTCCACCTATTCCTGATTGGGACCACATCGATGTCGCGGCAAAGATTCTGAGAACCTTGCATGATGACCTCCGATGAACAAACCGTGAAATGGCATGCTGAACCTCACAATGAATATCGGTCTTGGTAAGTTAGTAGAATAAATCAAAACACTACAGGAATGTCATAAGGAGAAAGGACCGCTCAAAGGCAAGGAGAGCACTAGTGTGAATCTCGACTATCCCAGAGAGTTAATGAAGGTGGGTAGGCGTGGTCATCGCACGAATAATCCAATTGGCATTTCGGTAGGACACAAATCAAGGCCGTTGGCAACATCATCTGAGTTGAACCCTAGTACCCCTCCTCACTAAAAAGGTGAGAGGACAAAAGGAAGTCCCGTAACGTGAGCCAAACAGCTACGCTGAATGTGCGTAGTTTCACTGGCGGCTCATGCGAGTTGGCAGAAGCATGGAGGGAAGACGAATCGACTTATGTGCGGTACAGGACGGTCCTGTCGAGGGACAAAGGCCGAGGCCCAAAAGCCAGTCTGTGCGGCAGTCCCAGGACCACCAGCGGTGTTGGTGTAATGGTCTACGTAGACATGATTGCAAGCCCGGTGCGTTTCAGTGATCGCTTGATGAAAGATCGTTGTCGCTGCTGAATAGCATATGTATCATTTCTTCTCTGCGTACGCTCCTCAGGCAGCCTGCTCACAGAGAAATAAGGACGAGTTTTGGGCACGGCTTGATAAGAGAGAGAACAGTAGAGGTACCGTCAGAAGCCGCTTTCGTCGTCGCATGTGACCTCAACGATCATGATGGAACTGCGGTTGTCACATGTTTTTGGCTATTGGGCCCAATACGCTGATGCCATGCGAGCACTTGAGTATAAGGATTCGCATAGCCTCCTCATTGCGAACACCGTATTTTGAAAGCGTAACTCCCATCCTGCGTCTTTCTATAGCAGCAACCCCAAGACACAGATGGACTTCATCCTTGCTAAGCATCGCGATAGAAGGCTGGTCACAACAGATGCGAAGGTTGTGCCGTACGTGGCGGTCGCCACACAGCACAAACCGTTGATCTGTACTCTTAAGTTCGCCACTCCGAGGCTGGAGCAGGTCGAGCTAGCTGTTCAACGAAAATGAAGTGGTGACGCTTGAAGAAAAACAAGCAGCTTTTGTTTCCCGTATTCGGTTACCAACGTTGACAACCGTCCATGAAGTATTGAAAGATGCTAGCGATACGATATTACAATATTACAATCGGAATTGGGCATTATAGGTCCTGTACACCGCAACTTCGAAAAACAGACATGGCCATGGACAGACCATGTTTGAGAAAAAGCCTGAAGGAAGCACTATACCATGCATTCCTGAGCAAGAAGACTGCGATCAATTGGCGTCGTTTCAGGAGGCGAAGGAAGAAGCTAAGAAGATCTTAGTCGTTGTTAGAGCAGCTCATTATGATGGTCTGAACGAGAAGCTCGAGACACCCGATGGTGACCGGCATCTTAACCGACTTGAAAACCCGCGTCACCGGCATTCCGATTACATCGAGAAATCTCTTGGCATCGCCGATGAGAGCGGCCAACAGCTGACGAACTGCAAGAGGACTATGCAACGATGGGATGACTACTTGGAGAGAATTCGACAATACAGTGTGCCGCCTACCCCTTGCATCCCTCTTACACATGGAGAAAATAACTGTGGAGAAGAGTTAAGTGGCTTTGAAGAATATGAAGCCAAGTTAAGCAACTGGTCACGGCGACTTAGCGGCCACTGAAGAAGAAGAAGGAAGAAGTTTTCAAGGAAGAGAGTGTGAAAGGAATCAAAACGACGCGCTGTGGCCTGTAGTGAGGTCGGAGCACCGAACGGAAATAATATTGCGTAAATACTTGGACGGATACGGTAATTGAGCTCCTCAAGTACTTCGAAGTGGAACACTACATAAATCAGATGCAGTACCTCTATGAAGCAAAGATGGTAGCCTTACGCTTCCAGAAGACAGGCATAGCTTGGCGACTTCTCAGGAGAACGTCTTGTCCTAGCGAAGTGAAATTGAAACGAGTGAAGGTTTTTGATCTTGCCCAAGGTTACTTCCAATTCTCGTCTAAAAGGTGATGCAAACCTTTCTGCCCTTATTAGCGAATTTGGCGAACTCGCTTACAAAGATGTGGATGAATTCGATGTTCTTGCCCAAGAGTTTAGGAAAGCGTATGGTGACCCTATACAGATGAACATCGGTGATTCACCCAAGTTTCCGAGGATGCGTTCTGGTGTGTGGTTTTATAGGGGCGACATTATTCAACTGATCTCTTCTTGGCCCACCTCATATTCGGTAACGCCTGACTTCATACCTTTAGGCCTCACTATAGAATTGTTTTTCATGTCGCTTTTCCTCTGGAATTTATTTTAACCTTACCTAACGGTAGGTGAAGCCCTATCGCGATCCTTCCCATCTCAGGCGGGGTTCCGGGTATTTTCGCCACTATTATTTCTTGTGTACATGTTTGACTTTCCATCCTTGATTTCAGCTGTAGTAATTGAAAGCCAAATGTACGCAGATGGCGAACTATCAGCGAGGTGGAAGACATTGACAAATTGCAGCTGGCTATTGATCAAGAAGGGGAATGGTCCACACTGTATAGGCTTCCTCATCCCAGAAAAATGTCGTGTTACGCCTATTGGTAATGGGAGCTTCAAAGCTTCCTATCATATCGGAGGAATGAATCTGGAATGTGTTAAAGAAAAACGTGACGTCGGCTTTCTGATTACCGACAATCTATGTTTTATTTCTCATTATTATAACATTGTAAAAAAGGCCACCGCAAGTACCTACAACCTCTTCAACGCACTTAAAAGCAAGGACCCAAAAATTTTGATTAAGGCGTACAAGACGTATATTTGCCCCATTGTTGAAAGTGGCAGTACTGTTCTCAATCCACATATTAAGAAAGACATCAGATTTCTAGAAAGTATTCATAACAGGTTCACAAAAAATTATATTGCGCTGATTATCGATTTATCTCGAATGGAGATTCGCGATGAAAAATTTTAGGATTATTTAAATACTATGGAAAATAGAGGAAAGAGAAATGTTCTTTAAAATAGTTATTTACTGATAGGACTGCTCTTGAGCCAACAAAATTTTTTCAGCTTGTACTTTCCACAGCAAGGGGTGGTATGCATCAGGGTTAGCGTTTCAAGAACACAAGTCAGATCCTTTTCTCAACCAGAGTGACTCTTATCTTGAGTTCACTTATCCGGAAATACTCAATTCTTACAATGATACGCAGCTCCTTCAAATTGCTAGTTCGTAAACTCATTAGCTCAGAGGTTTCCTAAATATAAGGGTCTACTTGCGCCTTCAGCTCATGCCATTCTTATCAATTTGATATTGCTTGCTTACTTCTCTTCTCGATGGTTTCTGTTCACGTTTTATTTTACGTTCCTTCTACTGATGATATTTCTTTTTTGTTTTTTTTAAGTAGGATTTTATTGCCCCTAGACGGCATCAGCTATTTTCGTATTACTTACTAGACAACTAGCTGTTTTAAACGCACTTTCTGTGCGTCCGTAAATAAATTAATAAATTAATGAATTAATAAATAAAAGCCTCGTATGATTAGCAACTGGCTACCACACTTGAAACAGTATTCCAAGTAAAGAAGAACATATGCCATACATAAGTGAGCAGGAACTTCAGATCTATCGCTGCTTGAGGAATTCAATAAAGCAGAACGCAGGCTTCCTTTAAAGCTTAGAAACATAGTTATTAGGGGGGGGGGCAAAAGTAATGAGACAACCCATGCCGTGTCCATATATCTCGTGGCTGGAGTCTGGTTTCGTACTTATCGGATTTGTATGTTTGTATGCTACTTACTGAAGCCCATCTGAGAAGTTACCACTTCCGCCCTTTCCAGAAGCATGCCAAAACCCCAGCCTGTCTCATGCCGAAACCCCAGTCTGACGAGTCGACCTGTGTCGCGCAAATCTCCCCCAATTCCCAACCCCGAGCAGCCTGGGCTCAATATTCACGCAAGATGAGAAGTACGTCTTCTACCTTTACCCTGCCAAGCAGCGAGGCTGGGTGAGGCCTGGTGATCTGTTACCGACCTTCGTTCGGCGAGATGTTCACGGCGAGAGGCACCTTTGGAGCTTTTGGGTCTGCGCCCACGGATCGGTTTACCGGACGCTGTTTCCCAAGAGCACTACGATGAACTCCAAAGCCATGGTGAACGAAATAGAAGAGATGGGCCGGCGACTCGCTCTTATTCATTCGCAGCGCTTCAAGAAGGTTCTCCTCTTCGACAACGCCGCACCCCATCGGGAACAAGTGACCACGGATAAGCTTGGCCAACTGGGCTACGTTCACATGCCTCACCCACCGTATTCGCCGAACATCTCTCCATGCGACTACCACTACTTCTTGAGCCTACAGGACTTCCTGGTCGGAAGGGACACAAGAATCCAAACAGTTCTTGACAACCATATCGAGCTGTTGATCAACACCAGGCCCAAGCAGTTCTGGAAGGATGGGACCAGGAAGTTGGCTGAGCGATGGCAGCAAGGTCATTGCCCTTAATGGCAAATACATTCCTAAGCATCGTTGAGTTGTAATTGAGTTATAAAGAGATAAAGTTTTTTTTCAATTTGTCTCATTACTTTTGCCCCCCCCCCAATAGAAGAGTCAAGATTAGAGCGTTCAATTATACCACAATCGCTATTTACTTAACACTTGAAAATAATGATTTTCCTATACATAATTCAGCTTACCCGGTTGCCACGTTGTTGATCACAACGAGGGGGGCAAAGGCAAAAGACGCCTTGGGGGTGACAGCATGCGCTTGATTCATCGCCTGTTTCTTTGAGCTTTAAGCTACCATGGGCGATTGTCAGCGAATTTATTGCCTTGGCAGCCGATCATCCAAGTCTCCGACAAATCAAGCGGACAAGAGTCATGGTATGGATGGGAATCAAGCGTCGAGGAACAGAATTCAGAAGATGTGTCAAAGACGTCGTGTAACATAGGTTTGATTGCAGAGGACGTGTCACTGGCTTCGTGCTACGAGAGTGCTCGTGTGTGTCTTGGAGGGGGAGGGTGACAGGAAGAATTACTGCAAGAATCGGTCAACTATCTTTGCCGCTGCACAGTAAAGGGCAGCTATGTACAGCACCCACTATCCTGTTCTACACTGTATATGAGATCAAGTTTCTACTGTAATGAAGATACTCGGCACCTAACAGCCGTGAAACCTCTGTTTTTCATCACTGCTTCTTCGTGTAAAAGATGTAACATAAAAATAGAAAATTCGAAGAACGAAGTAATTTCGTTACTGTCAGGATCAACCTTGTTAATTTTCGCTCCGGTGCTACACATGAGAGAAATGTGCAGCCTCAGCATCGATAGCGCCGTAACTGTCCTTTTCAAAAGATGTTAAAGACGCTGGGAATGCCAAATTCCTTTAAATGAGTGTGGAGGCAAATTGGATTTAGAGAAGCAGATGGAGGCAAGAATTGATAACAAACAGCAAACCATCTCGGTTGTGTAAAACATCACAAGTGGGAAATTTCAGTGAATCGCACAGGAATACTTATCGCGTGTTGTCCAAATATTTCGATAAAATATTATCGATGAAATTAGTGGTTTTACCATTTGCGTCTCTCATTTGAGAACGATGGTAGGGATGGTACTTCGAAAGCCAAGCGGACTTATGCGTTACAGTACCACTCGCGTATGAGACAGATGCTAATCGGTAGAACAGAAAAGGTTTCTGTAGTCTTTTGAGTGCTGGGTACAATCTGAGGAACGTGCCGTTGTCATAATCTCCCATGGTTTAATTCCGTGCTCTACTATGCCGTGAGAGCTCAGCGGTCCATAGTACAATCGAATAACTGCCTAGATGTAGCAACTGAGATACGTGCAATTAACGGACCAAAGTCCAACAGAACACGAAACGCTTGTAGCCAGGCTGCACACGAATGAGAAATAATAACTGTTGGAGAATGTGTTCTCTGTGGATGTAACCAATTTAGATCGCTTTCCAGTGTTTTGTTTTAATTATAATCATTTTTCGTGCTATACACAGCTTACACATCCTCATATACATCTATCACCGCTAAAGTAAGATGCAAGAAAATATTAATTATTATAAGTGTTAATAGCAAATATGATAGTTAGGTGAATTATAAGACCTGCAACAAAAAATGTGGTCGCATAAAAAGGCTAGGAATGCACCAAATTTGAAGCAATTTCTGAAGCACTAATCGCCTATGGTTTCTGGATTATGGTGAAGTAGTATTATTCATAAGAGGCCACTCCTGGATTGATAAGGGCATTCAGATCCTGTGGGTAGTTTTGCAGCCCCCGTCGCAGCGCCGCTTGCGGAATTTTATCCCTCATCTGTTCCAATGAAGATAGTGAAATTTCCTGTGCGACAAAGAGCAAAACTGTTTCTCTAAGATGGTAAGTAAACGAGACCTAAAAACCGAAGAATGCGAGCATTTTACAGCAAGTATTTTACAGGTACGATGTTTGGCAGATGGACGGAAAACCGCTAGCACATCCTTTTCTTCATGCTTATGGAATAATCGCTTTACCAAAATGTGCATTTTGCTTTTAAACGGCTCGAGTCCCGAAAATATGGTGTTGTGTTTTTGTAGCCAAACATTATTACTTTTTACTTTCACTCAAACGATCGCTTTTCGCTGATTTTCATCCTTTTTACACAGAAACCTGTTTTTTTCGATGGGGACATTTTAGAAAATCGAGTATGATGAACAACTGTTATGCGTAGCCATTTTCTGTATATCATCATGTTCCTCAGAGGTAGTATAACACGCGCTATGTTTTTACCTTTATGGGATCGCTCAGTGTTGAGAATTTTTTTCATCAAATGAAGCGGTAGCTGAATAGAAAGCCTGAGCGACGCGTTCCAAGTGCGCTAGCAATTTTTTCTTTCTACTCTCTTCTCCTTATAGCCAAGTCTTTTCCTCACCTGCGGGCTTATAGAGTTTTCCTTGCAGTTTTATAAGTACATACTACTTATTGCATATTTATATATCACGCCCACGGATGAACATTGAATTTGTTCTAACTCGTTGCTGCATCGTGTATGATAAGCAAATTAATAGCGTTCTTCTGTTGTAGTTCAGGTCCATCCGTCTAATATTCATTTGAGAAGGCTCTGAATTGCCCTACACGATACGGTAACACCGAATGTTCCACCGTCAATCTTCAAAAATTTAGCCATACCGAAATGGGAGCGCACCACTGCGGGATAGAAGTTTGATGTCACAGCCCACTACTTTTTAAGAGCATCTACAACCATAATATTTGCAAGGAGGGTAGCACTAAGGATATGCTGCATAACAGTTGGTATGTGGTTCTCTGCGATTGGAAAAAGTCTCTTAATAAGGTCGCCTAATTTTGTTGCAGGGCTTATGGTACACCCTGAATTATTCTCGCTGTACAAAGGCGGTGAGCAATATATGAGCTTCGAGGAAGGCAACCAGTTAAATCATCTGACGACGGGAGAGAAGCGGTTCAGCTAACATATGAATAGCGACATGACAGTAATCTAGACAAATCACCCTGGAGTGATTTGGCTAGATTACTGTCATCATGACTTCATGTTGCTGGAGTAAAACTACACAACATCGCGACATTGCTCCTGAACGGAAGGAAAGAACGATAGGAAACATCCAAGAGTTGGGAGCATCAGATTGACATTATTGAAAATTGAGTCATAGCGTTCACCAAGTGATAAATTGCTACGGACTCTTGCAAAGATTCCTCGGCACTTCGGCCAAGAGCGCTCTTATCGTTGAACACACAGTGGGGTATCTGACACCATGTCTGAAACCGAATACGCATCCATAAATATGAGGAAATCCACTGCTTAGAATCCACTGGGAAAAACGGGAGAGGCTGCACCGTCCCGTCATTAGCTGCAGCATTTTAAGGATGAATGGAAAAAATTCAAGAAGCCCGCACGCTACCGTCAGATATGTATGCATTGCGATCTAAAGGAAACAAATGACAACGACGCACGACAACAATATATTCGAACGGATCAAAGAGTATCCAGAATCGTCGGTCCTGTTCCCTCTCACAGCCTTATGTCATCGAAATGCTTAGCTATTGTAACCCAAATCATAGAATTACGGCAGAAAATGAGACCAACACTGCATCTTCTCTCTATTGGATGAACATGCTGATTTTCTTCATGAATCTAATTCTAATGCGCACGCATATCTCTTTGAGACGATACCTTACGAGGACAAAAAATAATCTGCCCGGTGAATGCCCGTTGGAAGCCCTTTATAGTCTAATTGACTGTGTTTGACTTTATGGCATCAGTGATTTCCTTGATGTGATCCTCAGCCTTGTTACTAATTTTTGGTTCTCTTTCTGGTCGCGGTCACCGTGAAACAGTTCACTGCCTGTGAAAGAGATGCTGTGACAGTCTGAAACCACAACCTAAAGAGTTTTGCAGCGATGCGGGTCTCAGTTCATCGAGATGTGAAACAAATAGCCAACTAGCGTATAGGCAATTTTCTCAGGCAGTAATTGTATACCTTTTTCATGTATATTTTTAGTATATAATTTATTCCTCTTTCTTATCTTATGTATATCTACATCTTCTTGATATATTTTTAAAACTAACTGAAAAACTAGCGCACATTTTAAAGAAAAAAAAACTATATAGAAGCCAATGAAGCTTTCTCAAGAAGTGCTCATGAAGCTACACCCGTTAAAACAGCAATGACTATACACTATTCAGGTCCAGACTAGATTTTTTTCAAAAGCAGCGGTACATAATAATCACCCACACAATCGAATCCGGTGTATTGATGAAGAGTTATTCAGATGTTGTGCGAAAGTGGACACTTTTAGAGACAGTCATTCCCTTCTGGATACGTCAATCACTTCACTTTCACGGTATAAGGTGAGGGCAGTTAAAATGCGATTTTGGATCGTTTGTAAGACTTAACCAAGCGATAGATATTCATTCCAGACATATGGCAATCGACAGTGAAGAGTTGAGAAACTCCGCTGGCCTAGGCCGGTGGAGGTCGATCCCCTCTGAGTACCTTCAACTCAACACGACTGTACCAACTCGTACTGAAAGGAGTGCAACATGTAACTGCTTTTCTAAAATGTGGACTGCGGAGATTAAGACGAAGGAACCTGAGGTGCTAATGCAGTCTCCTTAACTACACGACGGACGTGTGGGTTTGTTTTGTGTTTTAGTTCTGTGTTCCTGCTTTTGGTCTGAATCGCTAGCGTGAGTGAAGCAATTTTATCTCTTTATTTATTTCTGTAAGATGCATAAGACATAGGTGAGATAGGATGTAGTACAATAAGAAGCTATTACTAATGGAAGAAGAACACTGAAGCATAAACACTTGAAATCTAGAAATGCATGCGCCTAGCTATGAACAGCCCCGCCGACGATCGAGGAACACAGGAATTTAGAGAGATGAAGCTGGAGGCAGCTCTGCACGTAAAACTACATGACCTAGTATTCGTTTTGGGTACACCTTAAGATATTTTTTCTGAGCAGCTCCTATCTCTTGACGTCATTATACGATAGAATAGTGATTGGTCCAATTGATTTGGAGGAGTGCTATTCTATCGCCCGCAGCTTTGTTCAATCCTCTGAACTCGAAGATGTAGAGGCCGCTAAGACGTCCGACTTACTTTATGAACCAGGAAGTCCTTAACCCGTAACTTTAATGAGTCGTTTCTCATAAAAGAACAGCGCGCTCAAGATGAAGTGCTTCTCCTCCCACTTGAAGTGTTAAAAGTATTCCAAGGTGAAGTATTCATATAAATATGACTAAATAAATAAATGAATATATATGTATTTATATAAGGTTGTTGCAGAAGTTCTCGCCATTTTCAAGACACCACATTTTTTAGTTTTGCAAAAAAGCGAAACACGTCAAGAAACGAAGTAACCGCCACCATGTTCTATCGCTCTTATCCACCTCACAGGCAGACTCCCGATTCCGTCAGCGTAGAACCTTCTGGTTAGAAAAAGCCACCCAGCCAGCGTTCCATGTCGTCCTCGTCATCGAACATTTTTCCTTGCAACACATTGGAGAGAGACAGAAAAAGGTGGTAGTCTGTCGGTGATATACTTGGGCTGTACGATGGATGAGGCAGCACTTCCTATCCAAGGTCGAGAAGCTTCTGGCGAGTCGTTCTTGCAATCTGTGGTCAAACATTGTCGTGCAAGAATCGGATTGTGTCATGATTCGGACGCTTTTCTGCGATCTTGGCGGCCAGTCTATCCAGCCGCTGACAGTAAAAGTCCGCTGTTCGAGTTTTGTCACGGGTCTGTTGCTCGTAGTAAATGACACCTTTATAATCCCTCCAAACAGAAAGCATGATATTCGACGGGTGGGGACCTTCCTTTGGCTGTGGCTCAGGCTGCTCACCCTTGTTAACTCAGTGTCCGCACCTCTTGGTGTTGACGTATAGGCACCACTTTTCATCTCCTGTGGTGGACTTCAGCCGACTGTCTGGCGCTTGTACAAGAGCAGCTGCGTGGCTACCTCAGCACGTCGCTGGCGGTCGGTTCGGTGAGATCATGGGGAACCCACTGTGCCAACTTGTGCACCCTACCCAGTTGATGTAGGTGCCATAGTGCACACCCAAGTCCTGCGCAAGTTCACGTGTAGTCCGTCGTGTGTCCGATTCCACCAGCTGTCGCAATCGGTCGTTGTCGACATCCTATTGACGTCCTGACCTGGATGAATTTCGAAGGTTAAACTCACCTTTGCGAAAGCGTGCGAACCATTGTCGTGCAGTGCGATCGGACACTGCGCCCTCCCCAGATGCACCTTTGATGCGACGACAGGAAGCGGCTTCTCACCAAATTTGAAGTCACACAATAAGAGATCTCGGATGTACTCCTTTGAAAGCTCAATTCTTCTAGAAAGAGTTACGCGAGAGTGAGTAGCTAGCAATAATAGTGATCTTATACATACCTGATCTCTTTATGTGAACAAAAGATAGGTTGCTAGCGGTAGTGAGAAATAAGGTAGCGTTAGTGAGAAAAAAGCATATTCAAAAAATAGCGGGAACTTTCGCAATATCCTTATACATATATGTTTTTATATATATATACATATATATGTATAAGGCATCGATTTCTGCCAAGGCTTGATTAAGTTCGCGGCGAAGCTGATCCAAATTGATGATGGTCCTCTTCCTCAACTTCTGCTCTAGGTGTCTCCATATGGCAAAGTGTAGAGGTTTTGAATCCGGGCTGCTAGATGTTCATTGATCCTTCGTTAGGTATTCAGGGAAATTAGCGTCCAGATACGTAATCATCTTCCTCGCTCCGGGGGCAGCAGCCCAGCCCTGTTGAGAGATCATGTCAAGATTTTTTATAGAAGGAAAAATACTTTCTTGAGAACCTTCGCTTGGTAAGTTTCAGCGTGGATTTTCACGTTTGCTTCCATGAAAACCAACGGCGCGTTCTGGTTTGCTGTGATACCAGCCCACACTATCAATCCTTTGGGAAACAGCGACTTTGTGACGATCTTCCTTTTCCGAGTGTGTCTTTGATCGGGTATGAGGAGCTGGCGATCATTCTGAGCGCTGTGTGCAACTTCGACTGTGAAAAGTTTCTCATCTGCCCACAGCACATCTTCGCCGCGGCGCATCTTCGACTGAGAAAAGCCTTAGCAGCTCTCTGCACTTCTCTCGGTTTTGCTTGGCTGACTCTATCAAATTCTATCCACTGAGCAGACGATAGCTGCGAAGTCCTAGTTTTTTCTTAACAATTGAATGGATAGTAGAACGAGCAGTTCCGAGGATCCTTGCGATCTTGTTAAGTGATATGGATATGCTGCCGTTTCTGTCGATTTTCTTCTTAATGATCACACAGTTCTTCCTTGTACCGACAGAACGAGGACGACCTGTCTTTACTTTTATGCTGACGTTTTCTTTCTCTTTCCAGTGCTTGATGATCCGTTGAACTGTTCTCAATGGAACAAAGAGATTCCTCGCAATGGCGGTAGTAGACTCTTAACTTTCAGCGAGGCAGGCTATTGCTTCTCGATGAGGGTGCGGTCTCATAGAGACAACATACATAAATTTTCACATATCACAAGAAATTGGATTCAATGTCCTAAACGATGAAAGCAAAGGGACACGATCTCAAAAAATGTATAAGAGCAGATGCGCGCGACGGTCACCCTATATATGTATATATATTTATTTATTTATATTTATATTTATATTTATTTATTTATTTACGATTTGCCCCCTTGAGGGCCTGAGAAACGCAGGTGCGAAAAAAGTTCTGAACACAAAAGAATCATAGAGAGCCAATCTTGTCGCAATTTCACGACTGTTTGCTAGATATCGGAAGACTTTTTCAAAAGCACAGGGTCGAAATATGTTTGCTTACTAAAATTCAGAAGATCGGAAATCAGATTCAAACTTCATAAAATGTGTATATAGATGAATTCCATTTACTCAAAGACAGGCTTCTGCCTCGAACAGCAAAGAAGACAACCTGATACTGGTACACACTAAAGCTGTTCGTTTGGTTCGTAAGAGGTCACGCGAAGCCGACAGTGACTTATTAGGGGGTCACTGCTCATTAGGACATAAAAAATATAAAATTTATTGCCACGCCTCTTGGAGCTACATACCTCAGCTCGAAAACTACTCGATTCAAATCTGTTCGTGAAAAAATCCATCTAGGAGGTTAACAAAAATCTATGTTGAAGCGACGATACGCTTTACATCGTTGCGAAAGAAATAGATGTGTCTTGTCGGCTATGAAGATAGCATGTACACATGTAATTACTCTGCCACCTCCCACACAATCATCACAGGTTTTGATAATGGGCAATGCTGTTAGAAACTCTTCACCAATGACTTTGGCGCTATATTTCCGTTGCCAGACTTTTGAGTTTTCCAGAATTTCAACCATTTCCTATGGACGTATTTATTCATTTTCAACAGCGTTTGCTTCGCTTAACTGTGGAGTCGAGTCTTTTGCGGTGACGCCAATCCTGCCACTCGATCGGGAAGGAGAAGTCCAGATGCAAAGTGCACTGGCAGCGTTGCTTCGGGCGTTCCCTGAACCGCTTCCACTTGCATCAAGGTTCACTCCAATCTTACGGATGGTGTCGTTGCTAGCGCGAAGGACGTGACCGTACCATCGAAGTCAGGCTTCTCACAGCTTGTCGGCTATTGGAGCAACACCAAACCTCCATTGCCTGACGTCTTTGCGAACGCGGTTCCAACATGTCATCCATCTTAGAACTTTCGTCTCATTGCTCTGAGACGGCTTTTAATTTTTTGGCACGGACCAGCAGTCAATGAAGCACCGCAGGTCGCTAGTAGAAGGGCGTACCATACCCTATAATAAAGCGCTAACGATGACTCATCCTATCGATCGTCGGCGCAGCAGAAATTAGCGGGGGGAAGATCGGGGTAAAAGGGGGGGGGGGGGAATTACGACCCGAAAATAGCGAAAAACACCCAGACGTCTTCTCCCTGCCTGGGAACTTCGGCCCTGGGGCAGTCGAGGTCGCAGAACACGAATCTGAAGTTTGCTGGGGAGTATCGGTCGTGATCAATCGATATTGATCAAACTATCGATTTTTTTGGATGTCGTCCAGGTGGTCCGAAACTTTAGCCTTGGAGGTATTCGAGGTCGCTCAACACGAATCTGAAGTTTGTTTTTAAAGTTTTGATCGCCATCTATCGATACCGATCAAATTACGGGGCACGAAAATAGCAGAGAATATCCAGACGTCTTCTTCGTGCCAGGGGATTTAGAAGACGTGCGGAATACGTCGCATGACCTGCCAGAGACTCAAATGACGTGCCAAAGACTTCGCTCAACGTGTTTGGGGATTCAGGTAGACGTGCCGAAGACCTCGTCCGCTAAGGGTGGATCATTGAAGGGGACCAGTACCAGTAATTGGGGACCGTTTCACTAGGGGAGGACCGGCAGTGAGGAACCAATAGATCGCCCTATCATACTGTACGTACTGCGAGCTTTTTGTACTCCTAGGTGGGGAAAAAGCTTACAAGTAGAGTAGCTAACTTGATGTGATTGTCCTTAGCTTAGTGATACTGCTACATCGGGCGAAGCGCGCAAGTGGCACTTGTTCTCTATAAACCTTCGATTTGAGGTGATCAGGTATCGTATTGTCCAGGACCACCTTAAGAGCTTCACTTGGTTCAGGATGCACTCACTGCACATTCACCTCGAACATCGTGATGTCATCGGATGCGACTTTTATCCAAGATATTTGGATGCAAGATACCAGATGCTTGAACAATATGAATCGGTGCTCAGCGCCAGTATCCTTGATAGATCCGTGTTCACTCACGTTCGACGTCGAGTATTTGGCGTTGCTGACGTCAAGCTTGCATCCGAATAATGCAAAGCGATCGCACAATTCCTGTGCTTGTCGCTCATATTTGACATTATCTTCACATGCAAACATTCCGTCATCAGCACCGGAACTGGCATGAAGCAGGGCCTAACGTTTTGGAAATCTTGTGGTATTTCCTGCTAGGCTTCTACGAAGAACAGCAAGGAAATCGCACATTCCCGGCTTAAACTACATAAATTGGAAATTCCGTCAAAGTGTCTGCCAGCGCGAGCAGTTGGTTACCTGGACGAGAGTACCGAATGCGCACCCTATGAATAAGCCCTTCCGGGACGAGCGCATCCGCCCACCGGATTCCGAGGGACGCGCGGCCCATCGGCATTTAGCTCTGCACACGTAGACCGCTGGCTCTCGAAGATGAGGGGCCCCTAGCATCTTGGACATGGAAGGAGTGCCGGCCCATGTCTCCGGTGCATTACGGAGCGCAGGGAGAATACTCTAGTCGAAAAGGACTGCTCGGAGCTCCAAGTCATTTTGATGGTCTTTAGCCTTCGGCGACGAAGCCGCAGCGGTTGATGGCAAGGTGAGGGATACGTATATCGAAAATTCGCTCAAAGATTTTCATGATGTGGAAATGTAGGCGAATTGCACAGTGGCTATCGCAGTCCTCAGGTCTTCCTTTCTTCGAAATCGCGGGAGCAGTGCGTCTTGCGCATTTTGTAGGCAGTAGAAAGCTCAAAAAGTGAACGGAAACACAGTAACGTAGGTTATGACGGGACAAACTTACAGCAGTGTGAATATGAAGGTCTTGTATGACACGATTTTTTTCGGATTTCAATTGACCCCTGCGGGGATTCGCGTGGCAACGCTGAATGTAGCTACAGCCTGCTTGATGAAAACACAGCAGAGGTACCGCCGAAAGGTGTCATCATAGTCGCTCGTGACCTTAATGGGCACGTAGATGCTGCGAAGGAGGGTACAGCTGTCAGGGTGGTTTCGGATACGGGTCTCGTAACTCCGATGGTGAGCGTATACTTGAGTATGCAGAATCGCACAGCCCACCATTGTGAACACCGTCTTCTGAAATCGCGACTCCCACCTCATCTCATACTATAGTGGGAGCTACAAGTCTCAGATAGACTTTTTGTGCTTGTGAAGGATCGCGACCGAAGTATTGTCACAAATGCGAGGATCCTGTCGTATGAGACGCCACAGCATCGGCCGCTGATCTGCACCTTTAAGATCATCCCTCCAAGGCTGATGCAGGTTGAGCGATGCGGTGCTGCAAGAATCAAATGGTAGCGAATGAGAGAGAAGGAAGCAGCTGTGATTTCTCGCGTGCCGTTACCGACAGTCACGACTGTCGACGAAACTTGGAACAAGCTGCTCAGTCGGAACTCGGCATTTCGAAGACTGGGCCACAGAAGGTCAACAAGCAGGCCTGTCTGTGGACAGATGACGTGAAAGCCAAGGTTCGATAAAAGAAGGGGGTTTATCACGTTTTTCTCGGCGAAAAAACAGCCGATAATTGGCGGAAGTACCACGAAGCGAAGAATGCAGCAAAGAAGGCCGTGGCTGTTGCAAAAGCCACTCATTGTGGTGATGTCAACGAGAAGCTGGAGTCACGCAATGGTGAGCGGTATCTGTACCGATTTTCTACGAATTGCCATCGGCAGACCGAGGATATTGAAAAGTTTTTCATCAATGACAAGAACGGCCATCTTCTTACGGACCGCAAGAAGGCACTGAGGCGATAGCGCGACTACTTTGAGGAAATCTCCACGGTAAAATTTTCTGATACAGCCATTCTTTCAACGACTCCAACCCACGGACCCGTTCAAAAGATTATCGGGGAGGAGACGGAGGCGGATTTGAAGAAGATGAGGCCAGGCAAGGCAACTGGGTCCGACGACGTGGCGGCTGGTTTATGGAAATCCAAGTACTGGTACCTTGCTGAGTGGTCGGCAAAGTTCTTTAATCAGGTTGTGGCGGAAAAGAAAGGGCCTGAGTGCTGGCGCCAAAGTACGACGACTCCGATTTGGAAGAAGAAGGACAGTCCAGCGGACTGCTCCAATTACCGTCCGTTTCGCTTGCTTTCGCACAGCATGAGATCTTTGAGCGAATTGTCGATGGACGAATTCGAGACATCGTCCAGCTTTCCAGCAATCAGTGCTGCTTCGTGAGTGGCTGTGGCACCGTTGATGCCACGCCGCCCGCCTCCTGATAGAAAAGCATCGCGAGCGCGTTTCTCGACTTGGAGAATGCCTTTGACCGCGTACCGCGTGAAGTGATACGGTACGCCTGCGTCAACATGGAGTTTCTGAAGAGATCATAGAGTGTGTGCAAATTCTCTACTCTTTTCCAGAGAGTCGGGTTCAAGCTGCAGCTGGAAGGTCTACGGAGTACACCAGGGTTCTGCGCTTTCGCCACTCCTCTTTGTTGTCATCATGGATGCCATCACACGAGGTCGTCAGAAGCCCGTCCCCTGGACGTTGCTTTATGGTGATGACGCGATGCTAGCGAAGATAAAGGTGACCTCGAACGAGAGGTGCAAGCTTGGTGTGATCGCTTGGAGCGATTTGGACTCAAACTGAATGTGAAGAAGCCCCATTATCAACGACGGCCGTTATTGAGTCCAGTTCCATCCAGGTTAACGGCATAGAGCTTCCAGGTACTCTGCGGTGTTTAAGTACCTGGGATCAGCAGCCGCGTCTGACGGCAAACTGATGATCGAAGTGAATTCACGCGTGAGTGCAGCTTAGTCCAAGTGGTGCTCGTTGACTGGCGTGATCTGCGACAAAAAGATACCAGAGCGCTTTAAGTCGACGATCTGCAGAGCAGTCATCCGACCAGTAGCGATGTACGGCGCTGAGTGTTGGCCCGCCACTAAGGAAGTTGAAACGCTGTGACTCCAGCCGTCCAGCGTAGCATCTTCGCCTCAGCGTCATGGAGACGAAGATGCTGCGCTGGACGGCTGGAGTCACGCGCATGGACCGCATCCGAAACGATGTCATTCCGCAGAAGTTTGGTGCCGATAGCTGACAAGATGCGCGAAGCTCGCTTACGATGGTACGGCGACGTTCTGCGTGGAGGAGAAGACAGCGTGGGCAAGATAGGCCTTAACTTCGAGGTAATAGGAAAGCGCCCTAGAAGGCGTCCGAAGCAGCGATGGGCTGATACGTTACATCTGGACTTGAAAGTAGCTGTTGTCCACCCTGATCTAGCGCTGGATCGGGAAAGGTGGCGTCATGACACCAGAATAGCGGACCCCGCCACGAAGAGGGACAAACGCTGAAGAAGAAGAAGAAGAAGAAGAAGAAGAAGAAGAAGAAGAAGAAGAAGAAGAAGAAGAAGAAGAAGAATTAACCTCTGCGGGAAGACGCGGATAGCTTACTTCCTATAAGTAAGTAGACCAGTAGAACACTTACTGTACTTTACGAATTTGTGCCCATTGCTCCGATGCTGACTCAGCTGTCTTAGCCCGCTCCCCTCTCCCCCCCCCCCCCCCGCCAGTTGCCATTCTTGAAAAATATTCCAATTTCTGTAGGTTATTTCCTGTTTGATGGTAGTCGAGTCAGGATCGCCGATTTTGCTCAAATTTCGTATAGCGGCGGGGGCCTATTCGGGGTGCCGAACACGATGCCGAAGCCTATTTGGACTTACGGCAGAAGACCACCCATTACGATAACTGAGGATGATCGGTGATGTTGACCCGACCACCCTCAAACGGGAAGTAACCTATTGAAATCGGCAGAATTTTTGAAAACGGACGTAGGATTCGTGATTTTGGACGAGAAAATTTGACCGATTCCGAAATGTCGATCTTCGATGACATCATCGTCCGCGCAGGCACAGCCCCGTCCCCGACGGGAAATTGTCAATAAATCGATTTTTCTGAAATTGGCCGAAATTGACATCATGCGATAGAGCCTTTCGTGGTGAAGCTAATGGTTTCGTTGCTTGCAAGTATCGAAAACTCAAATACGGGCGACTAAGGGAAAAGAAACTGCACCGCTGCCATTCACCGCTCTAAAATAATAGATTGGGCTAAGGTTGCTGGGGAGTTGTGAGCATCTCATTGTAAAGTGACTTCGGGGTTCTGATCGCCCACACGTTTGCATGCCGATGGCTCGCCGCGTCTTTTAGCAGTGGTCGACCAAAATCGAAAAAAATTGGCGCACAAGGCTGACCTGCATCTTTGCACCGCTATAACTTAGTCTCTTCATGAGCTACATAGCTGCGCTTCAATGAGCTTCAAGAACCTTATGCTTCCTACAAAACCTTCGAGTTGCGACCGAAAGGATTCGCGCTTGACAGAGTTATCGCGCTCCGCCCGCGTCTGCGCGTGTGCACTTTCGGAGGATTCCTTTCATGATAAAGCACTTTACGCCATGCTTGAGATACTCCGAAAACATGGAAGCCCTGGAAGATAAGCTGCCTCAATCGCAAAGAACCTGCTAAAGCATGTTTGGCCACCCACTGCGAAAACGGGGTGGTCTGGTAGTCTGGTAAAGTTGTGTACATGTTTGCATAGATCTCGAGACGAATCGAGCGGTAGCGACCGTTTCTCAAAAACCTCAAATTGAGAATTGCGAGCATACAACGGCTTTCGATGCTTGGGACCGACATCTTGTACGCGACAGCTTTTCGCAGTGGAGCGCAAGTTTTCAATTTCGAAAAGTTTCGTGTCTCCCCATGAACAATGTTTATCAAACGATAGAGCTCGAGCAAATATAACCCTAATTTTAGGCAGATAAGCACACCTGGACTGGGATGAAGAGAAGGAGCGAACAGTTTTGGCGGAATGCCGAAATTCCTCCCATGTGTGCATATTGACTGTCTCTGATCTTTTCGCTTTCGCGAGTTTTCGTTTACGGAGTCTCATCTGACTAATCCTCAACGTCGCCGAGTTTATGGAGCGGATCACCTTCACTAAGCCGCCGGATGAGCTCGGTCTCATCTTCTACTACATAATATCGGTACAGAATTGTATCCATATATTTTTTAAGCAAGTCAGAACTAAGCCGATAAAATGTTGCTCTTCTTCTACAAAAAAGCGATAGTGGCTTGCGCAGAAACCGATAATGAGGTTTTTGAGAAATATGAACCCATTCGATCGCAAGTTGGCGCACGGGCCAATCGCGTCTCTAGTCTCAGAGCCGATTTGGTTTCTACCGCCTTACTCTTCGTCAGAGTCTTAATTCATCTCATTCACATTTGGAAACGTCTACTGTGCCCATACTGCCGACTCAGCCGAACTCTGGTTTCACTGGGATCTAACGCTATTCTGTTATTGGTAGACTTCTCGGAGACATCCTTCTTTTCGAGCTTGAATCAATGAGCACGCCTTCTCGTTCGGGTTTAAGGAATCAAAATATCATATCTATCATCCTCGTAGAGAACTTCAGCCGAGCAGAAGCCATGTCTTGAGGGCGCCTTGCGTGATCTCAACGACGCCACACAGATGCCTGAGTGGGTCAAAATGGCTTTAAAATCACTGGTTAGAGAACTAAAAGACTCTACTAGAGGCTCTAATACCCTAGATTTGTTGTTTTGCAGTGACTCACAACTTGGTTCCATCGTCTCGTTATTGTCATTGACCACTTCAGTTTCTCATTCGAATTATTGGGATGTGGAGTTCAAGGCTTCCCCGTTTTGGAAATAACTTTTCCTACGGCCGGTTATCAGGGCTATAAATATAGATTTTTACAAGGTCCTGCAGATCGACTCTTTTGAGCAGGTGTTTCCGTTGACGAAAAATACAATATTTTGCTTTCCATTCTTAACTACGTGATTAACAAGTTCGTTCCATGGGGGTACGTCTTTCCTCTTTCCTCTAGCCTCATCTTCTCACCTATCTCCAGAACAAGTTGGACCATAAAGAGTGTCTTTTAAGATAAGCAAAAATGTCTGATGATTGGACAGAGTATTTACGTTTTGCCAAATAGTTCCGTGGAAGGTTAAGGAAGTGCAATAGAAGGGTTGAAAAAGTTGTCCAAGCTAAGGATAATAATCGTTTCTTCAAATTCCTGAAATCTGAACTAAACATAAAAACTCATTTTTTTATTCAAAGCTGTAATGTAAAACTTTATTGAATGACTAGGCCATAGCTAACGTCCCTACTTCACAATTCAGAAAAATTTGTGTTGCCGACAGTGGTATTAATCCAGATTTCACACCTGCAATTCAAGTTAAGATGGAAACGTTTCCTTTTTTGACGCTGAAGCTGTTTTCAAGGTTTTAAAAAAGTGGCTTACCTTATATTCTTTCAAGCCTAAAAGAATACCTTTTCTTTTCATCGACAATGTAGGACACGCCATACATACCCGCTTTCCTATCTGTATAATCGGGCCATTATGTTTACACACTCGGTAGAAGCATTCCCATATGAATCCAATTTTGAAATGTCATCGCTCATCTGAACCTACCAATTATAGACTCCTTAGCGTCATTTCCTTGATTTGTAGTGTGTTCGAGAAACCTCTTAAGCCTCATGTCATGAAACATTTAGCGAAGAACTCCCTAATTCCATCAGCTCATCATGGCTTTGTATTAGGTTGTAACGAAATAAATGGCACTGAACCACTGTAAATTTAAACAGTTAATATCTCGGCTTGTAGGCAAGCTTATTAATCGAAATAAAAACCTTCTGATTCTACACATCTTTGCCAACGTGACACATGCTTTTTTATCCCAGTAGCATAAAAATCAGAAGTTCTGGGATTGACGAAATCTTCGAAGGCACTTTCGGCTTCCTGTTGGTATTTGAATATTTTCCCTACCAAGAAGTCGCCAAGATGCTTGAAGAAATGGTAGTCTGTTGGGGAGAGGTCGGGAGAAAACGGAGGATGTGGTAGAGTTTCAATGCTCAGCTCATTCAGTTTCTGCAACGTCATTCGTGCTACATGGGGGCTAGCATTGTCGTGCAGAAGCCTTCGGTCTACCAAGGCCGGCCGGATATCCTTCAACTTTTTCATCATTTCTTCAATTTCAATGCAGTACTTCTCTGCCGTGATGGATTCACCGGGAGGGAGGAAGCTGTGGTGAATAATTCCCAGCGAACACCACCATACTATCACCATTACTTTCTTTTGGTGCAATTCCGGCTTCGCAAAAACCTTGGGGCTCTCATCGCTGTCCACCCACTGTGCCGATCGTCGCCAGTTGTCGTACATTATCCATTTCTCGTCACAGGTTACGATGCGATCAAGGAATGGGTCCGTTTCGTTCCGTAGAAGCAGTGCGGACGAGATCTCATATCGTCGGTTTCTTTGCTCCTCAGACAGCTCGTGAGGCACCCATCATCCAGCTTTTTGGTCTTTCCAATTTCCTTCAGATGCCGGGCAGCTGTGTTGTGACTGACGCCAAGAACCTTCGCTATCTCTCTGGTACCTTTGTGTGGATCCTCCTCTACCAAATCTCTCAGCTTGTCCTCATCAACATCACTATGCCTCCCACGACCTTCATGCTCTTCCAAGCTCTCATCTCCATTCCGGAACTTCTGATACCAACGATACGCCGTCCAAGTTGTGGAACATCCTTGACCGAATGCGGCGTTGATCTTATCGTCCGCCTCCTTAGCTGTAGTGCCCAGTTTGAATTCATACAAGTAAATGCCTCAGATTACCCTTTTGTCCATCTGCAAAAAAGTCAATAAAACTCTAAAGTTTTCCCACTTTTACTTAGAAAATTTGGAACTCACCGGTAGAGCAAAGTTTGCGCTTCTAAATGATATGCCACATGTTACGGTTGGTTCTTGATCAAACGCGTAAAGACGCGCCAAAAAATGGCGGGAGCCAGTGCCATTTAATTCGTTACAACCTAATAAAAGGAAAGTCTATTGAAAGCCACATGTTGGAGTTCTTGAATGACTGGACTACTTCTTTGGACAACAAAAAAAAGGTGTAGACGTAATATTCTTAGACGTTGTGAAAGCATTTGACAGAGTAGCCCACTAAAAGCTTTTGTACAAACCGGAAAAGCTTGAATTTCATCAGAAAATTTACGACTAGCTGAAATGTTTTCTCACTGAGAAGAACTTTCAAATACGTGTCAACTCTACTTTTTCGGATGTATTCAAGGTCGTCAGCGGGATTCCTCAGGGCGGAGCCGTTTCGCCAGTATTCACCGCGGATCTGGGCAACAGTTTGAAAAACATGGGCATTATTGCTAAACAAGTCGTTTTGACCCTAAAATCTATTTGAAAGTGAGTAATAATCCGTATTCCAGTAGTCTCCAAGCGGGAAATGATGGTTTGCTCAAATGGTCCGAAGATTGGCAGTTTTCACAACACAAATCATTCTACATGCGGCTATGGATTTCCCTGACTTCTAGTAAGTACTGCGTAAATGGTTTTGAAATTGCAAAGGTTAAACAAATGTAAAGGTTCAGGTATTATGATTCGTTCGACATTTTTCCTCATTATAAGGAATTGAACAGGACAGCCCACGCTCGTATGTACAATATATTCGAGCTCTGGCCATAAAGGATAAAAAAGTGCTTATTATGGCATATAAGACTTGCGTTGGCCCGATTGTTGAATGCGGTACTGCTGTGTTTGCACCGCGCAAGAAACGTGATACTGCCTGCCTGCCATGATGTTACCTGAAAGGATTCAAAACAACGTCATCTGGGAGACACTAATATGGCGGGGAAGTTTCCTCCATTCAAGAATTCCTAGCGCCGTGGTAAGGAACAAATACTTTGGGCTTCCAACTCTTGAGTCGAGACGTAAACTATTTGACGTTCGAATGGTTCGAAAACTTCTGGATGGGCAATCGGCAGTTAATGTTTCTCAATTTTACTCTCTACGCCCTCCTATTACCAGGAGTGGGTAATGGAAGTTGGCATTTCCCCAAACCTAAAACCATAATCAGAGCCAGTCTCTTCACTATAAGAGCAGGACATACACACCTTTACCTCCTTAAAACTGCCTCCAACTCCGTTGCCTCCTTCAAACGTTTCGCAGCAACCTCTATTCTCTCAGCATAGGTGTATCGTAGAGCATTTATGAGTTCATTGCCCATGTTGTTGTTGTTTCATCTGATGTCTGTCTTATACAGCATATGCAAATGAATAAATAAAGCGTATACACAAAGAAGAGTATACCTTGACGACGATAGAAAACCTTTTGAAGAATGCGCAGCTAATTTAGAGCTTCTTAGTTGTCAAGCCATATAAGGTCAGCATCGGTGACTTGACAAGGCAAAATTGATAAGATGGAATAATTCTTCACTGCCATTGAGTGAAAATCAGAGCGAAATGAAAATATACGAAAAATGGTACTCCCGGACAGAGAAACCCACTGCTGGAGGCTGGTTACAGAAGCCGTATCATTCACTTTAAAGATCGAATCACATTTAGCAGATGCTAAGTGTGAGTTGCAAAAGGTACCGCTGAGGCGAAAATTGCTAGTAAAACACTCTGTTGTATATGAGCATAGCCACGGGGAAGATAGCTCCACCTATGAACGAAGCAATAACGCTATACCGCCGACTAAGGGTTCGCGTTCGGTTAATGTTACATCGACAGCGTTACCGCAGTTCGCTGGATGCTCATCAGAGCTCATCACAGACCATGGCTGGAACATCCAACTTGCCCAAGATCTATGCGATCAAAGGTTAAACAGTTCACTAAAGTCACTCCCACTACCATGGACGTAGAGGGCTATTTGGACCATACCCACCATCGAATACAGCATAACCTCTGTCCTCCTGCAGTTATGGCCCAATGCAAGAGACGTAGAACTGCCAACGTGTGCCTTCATCGAAATGAGAGAACTCAGCGGCAGACCACAAATTACACGTGGAAAAACATTTCCGATACCAAACAAAAGCAGAATCCTTCGTCAAAATGGAGCGGAATGGAAGCAAGAAAGCGCTTCACTTACTTTGGTATTGGTTGTATGCGCATGCGCATAACTTCTCACTTCTCACGGTACATTGCTGTCTTTTACAACATTCCTGACTCCAGTATAATCCTCCATCCGTCACGCCACTTCACTAAACTCCACTCGCGACCACAGGCTGAACTTGCAACCGCCACTGACCATGATCAATCTCGCATCAACATATTTTCTTCCAAAGAGCACGTCATATCACCAATTCATTAGCTTACAACAAGGACGATGGATGATTAATTTCAAACAACCGGTTAGAGCGAATCGACTGTGGAAGCTTGGTGTCATCTTCAATGTCGCCCACCGCAAGTTCAAATTTTCTCTGTCTCTATAACCCTACGATTCTCTTCGTGCTATCTCATATTTCCATGGTTTCATCCTTACATATCCATTACGTTCATCTCATCTTCTCTTCTTTTGTTGTCCCGGTATTCCGCCAGAAATGTCGGCTCTTCCTCTTCATCCTAGACCAGGGTACTTATGATGCTTCCTTAGGGTGCTGCCACTTTATATCGAAAATTCTGCTGTAAATGCTTGCGTCAATATGACCTCGCCTGATAGAAACAGGCCAGGCCTATGTCTAATCATACTGACATATGAACATATAAACTTATTCTACCACAGACCACCACTCCTATGAATAAACCTTTTGACGAGCCATCAAACTCGCAGAGGTAAGCACGAAGGTGCCAAAATACTCCTTGTGCACATGGAGTACCATCATACTCTCATAACCATGACGGGATGAGCAATATAGATTAGTAATATTTGATTATAGATTGCAAGTTGGCAAAAATTAAAATAAATAGATAACTTTTATCGGCATTCCGTCAACATTCGGACTGCTCAAGTGGGCATTCGGTGTTCTTTAGGAATCTTGCGGAATTTAATCAGTTAGGGCTCACGCCCAGCGAGGACTGCGAAACGTCTTGCTTGTGCCATCCACCTAATTTTCATTTTCAGTGAAAGATTAAGGAGATACAATAGAAGTGTTGAAAAAAATGTCCACACTAAGGATAAAAAGCGCTTCTTCAAATTCGTGAAATCCAAGATAAATATGAAAACTCATGAAAACTCACTTCTTCAACATTGTGTGATTGCCGAATTACGAGCAAATTCGGAACTCTGGAGGTCTTTTCCTGCTTGCGTGAAATACCTCGCCTCGAGCATTATGTTTTTTGTTTTGTCAGCATTGTCGTTGATCATGCTGACTTCGATTTTTAAGCGCAGCAGCTTCATACTATACCGTCTGCCATTATGTGATCTCTCTGGTGAATCAGAGGGATGTACAAACGTGTATATGAGACTTGACCAGGTAACGAAAATCTGCACTGATACCGCAGTTCTAATGGGATTCTCTTGTGATAACGCATGCAGATTACACAGAAAATTTCTCACCGAAGGAGGTTATACTGAAACACAATTTAAAAAATACCTTGCAGTAATGAAACGAAAGCATTTCATTTTATCTCTACGAGGGCTGTGTATATCAAATCTGCGTCACCCCTATTGATGAGATCCGGGAACAAATAGCATTTCACAAGGATCACATTCATCTCCGTTATTCATCAGCCAGAATTAGATTAGGCCGGCAACTCTAAATTGTCCTCTTTCCGACATAACAGAGCGTGGTTAAATGAATAGGGGGGGGGGGGGGGGGGAGGGGAACTGGCGAATGTCGAATATGTTTGAACATCATCAAAAGCCATCGAGAACATTTTGAGGCCAACTGTTCATCATCTGTTTATGAACTTTGCGTTCAGGGTGCATCATCAGACATGAGGATCCGCCCCTGCGTACAGGGAGGCGAAGAAGGGTCAGGCAAGCGGAGGCTTGAGGCAGCGGGCTAGTCAGCTCGCTTCTTCAGTGGATTCGAGCTATTGCTCTCATCCACGAGCGAAGCCTAATGATCAGCTAGCATATCGATTCAACGCGTCCCGATATCGATATGAGAGCTTATCATGGGCGTTCGCTCGGGGTGAGCGATGGCATAACATAGGCCTAAAATGGAAGCGCGCAACTGCGAGACACGCCGATAGGTGTAACCTAGTGGGCATTACCATCGCTGTCGATCACAACAGAGTGAGGGTACAAGTTGGTGAAGATCCAATCTTCGACGGCCTGCGGAGGTGGCCACCTAATTGCTATCGCACAGGCCTACGCTGACGTCCCCCTCATCACAGGAGATGAGAAGTGGTGTCCGTGAGTTAAAATAAGCGGAGTCGACAGTAGGTAGACAGGGCTGAGCAGCCTGATCCGCAACTAAAGGCAGGGCTATACTCGCTAAATGTTATGGCTTGCGTTTGGTGGGATTGCGAAGGCGTCATTCATTACGAACTGCTGCCACGCAACGCAACGCACAGCGATGACCTGTACTGTCAGCAGCTGGATAAACTGGTTAGCAGCTCGATAGACCGAAAAGAAGCGCACAAGTCACAGCACCATTCGATTCCCGCCCAATAACGCTCGCCCACACATTGCAAGAGTGACTCGCTAGCAGCTGCTCGAATTCGGATGGGAAGTGCTGCTCCACCCACCGTACTGGGCTGCCCGAAGAGTTACAACCTTTTCCTCTCGTGTCCCAACGCGACAAGGAAAAACGTTCATTCATGAAGATGACATCGTTGCTCGTCTAACTTCTTCGAGTCAAGGCCAGAAGCGATCTATATCGCTGGTTTAAGAAGTCTGCCCGAAAAGCGGAAAAGCGTGATAGAACATGACGGACATTACTACGCTTCTTAGTGGGTTTTCAGTTCCTGAAGAACGAATAAAATTTTATATTTTTTGTTGTTATGAGGACTTTCCCTATAGACCAATGGCAAGAAATCTGATCATCCCTTCAATGTTTGATCTTTGAAAGAAATTGTTCATTAAATTGACAAGGGTGAGAAGAACTTCGTATTCAAAATTAAAAATTAAGAGGAGACTATGTAATGGTACCGTCTTTTTTAGCTATTACAACTAAATGTATTGGACGGAAGAAAGGGAGCGAATGGGGAAACTGATTTTGGGATCTGAGTTCATTTCACTTCGTTTCGTTTCATGTCATTTCATAGAAATGTTTAGTGGTGCTAGTTGTTGTGTTTTCCTTTCAGTAAAACTGAAATGCCCTTACGCTCACTACAACGCCGGTAGGGGTTGGCTCGTATTGTCTTACGTTGCCACAGCAGATTGCAAAAGCAAAGCATATCTTGGCTAACTCAACGAGCAGCAAAGACCATCTAAATGCATGAAACTCAACTTACACTCCATAACAAGGCTATCATTGGACAAGTAAATAAGTGTTAAAGGTCACATCTTCATTTTTTCATTACAACGACATTCTCGTTATTTTCGTAGATTTATTGTTCACCGTAATCGTATGTGTCTTTAGAAATTTATTCAACGAAGCATCGAATTTGCAGCGATACCAATTATTTGAATTCGGCAAACATTAAGCATATGTATACTAAAAGCCTACAACCTGTGAGAGCGAGAAACTTTGCGCAATCTGCGTAGGCAGAACTCGGTATTACATCAATTCGAAACAGACCATTCATCAGGCGCTAATCACTACCTTCAACTCGTCCGCATGTATCACATTGTTGAGATTCACGTAAGATATAGAGTCGTGAAAAAACGAGTAGATCCTAAAGTGGTGATCACAGACGGCGTCTGTGAACCGTTTTCCATTGACTTCGAACATGCTCGCTCTTGATATTGGAGAAGAACAGGCATCCTAACGGCGAGAAGAAGCAGTTGCGTTCCGTTCGGGCTGCTATTTGTAGGTCTATCGAGCTGAAATAGATGTAAATGAAATCAGCTGGGGTTTAGTAAAAATTTATCAGCACTAGTTCCAATGCTTTTTTTCCAAATGCCTCAAGCGCTTTAACTGTCCACGACATTTAGCATGCAGGTGCAAACTAAGATGCTGTTAAATTGTATTTTGTGATCCATCCAGCCACTGACATTTCACGCGCTTAGACGTCATTCTGCCAAAGCAACAATTTCTTCAGAATGAAGGTTTCATTTTCGGAAGGTGACTGAGAAGAACAAAAGAACAAGTTTGTTCTTTTCAGTCACCTTCCGAACAGTTTGTTCTTGTGCAGCTGCAATGAAGTGTGATTACTTCTTAGTCGGTTCGAGCAGAAGAAATGCATTTCTTGACGAGCGATTGCATGCGTAGAATGCACAAGGAGTTTAGAGGCTTCCACCAAGCCGATCTTTTCAGATGCTGGTAGTTCAACGGACTTGCTTTTCGAAGAAGTGGTAGAGCACCTATGGCAGCGGACCAAGACTACGCACCAAGCTCTCAGAACATTTAAATGTAATCCGGTGTGAGGAGGAGTTGTACAGTTTTATCTGACGCGTAAAATAACAGTGAAATCCTCATTTCTGCGCTTATGATGTTGCACAGTTTATTTCGAAACCTCAGGGTGTTCCTGTTTAAAGGTAAACGTGCTGTGGTGCTACCATGCTTTATTCTTAGCACTACCTGTCCAAATTCTGCGAATGAATGGTGGAAAGAGCAGTTTCAGTGCGCGGTTCAGCATGGGCAAGGCATCTAACATGGTTTAGTTGAAAAGGACCAAATCGCAGCCAGAAGAATTCAGTCACTCACGCTGCCCTTAGTAAGAAAGACCTGCTGATTGCTGAACGTCTCATCCGCTCTCTTGAGCCGTTCATTAGTGAGACTTTTGGCAGACCGCCGTACTTTTGAACACCGACTTTGTTGTTGATCTTCTTATTACAAGTTGGAGTTGTTAGGAGCACTTCACAGGGGATCTAAAACTCCACATCAAAACAAAAAGGCCATCGATGCCCCATGTTATGTTATGTTAGAGCAAGTGCTAAAATGGCAGATATAATTGTGATATGGCGATGTTGTCAAGTTGCTAGAACTTTTTGTATCAGTTTGTCCTGCTATGTCGGACTATTGATACATGTGAGGAGAAATGCTGCCCTGATGCTTTCCGTTGGAATACGCCGTGTTTGTTTACGTGGCGGATTTCTGAAACAGAATTTGCTCGCATCAGCCACATCTCGTGGGAGCTCTTCAAAATCCGTAACGTTTAATCTGAAAATCTGGAGGTTTAGTGAAGTTGCCGTATTAAATACAAGCAGGTCTCCACAGTCCTGCGGCTGAAGACAGAGCACCTCCCTCAAAAGGGATAGCACTTGCTGTTACTTTGAGGAATCGTTGTCTGGTTAATTGGTGCGTGAGTAGTAGACAAAAAAGTGAAAAGGTTAGGTAAAAGTTAAACTAAAAGTGCGCATGAAATTTATGTTTGAGATGAGAAGAATCTCATCACAACAATGACATTCAAAATGTGCAAAATCTGACAACATAGCAGCACTGAAGCTCAAGAAATCACCCATACTCAGGAAAAGGTTCAGCATTTCGCAGGTGTCGTTGGGCCTTATTTCCCCCTCGACTCCACTTGAACGCGCTCTTAGTTGATGTTAGCTAGATTGAGCCATTGCTTGAAAAAGGCATGGTGAATTCTGAGTAGTTCAGTTAATACTCCGTTATCTTCTCTTCCTATGAAACAGAGCCTTAATTATTTCTTTCGATTAGTGACACAGGTTTATGATCTTAAACGATCGTTTCATTATGTCTAAAAAACCTGATGACAGAAATTAAGCAACAGGTTTCTAAAGCCCAATAACACAGAATAAAAATGATTACGTCATGTATTCTTCGTCCTTTGACTCTCTTTGGATATAGGCGGTTTGATCCCACTCTCATTTCCCCATATTCGTCATCGCTACGTCAATGGAGTTTTATCCTGTGGAGTTTGTAGGCGAATTTACATTTAATCCAATAACCCCTCATAAGCCCTCATTGCGACTAACGTTGCTGCCAAATGCAAGAAGACACCTCAGTTCTGTGAAGGCGATCCGTGGTAGACAAAACGAGCAAATCGCTGCCGTTATCCAGCAGAGTGTGTAGCTCATGCTGAAAGTGGAGTATTTATTTATTTTAAAGTCTGCCTACGAACGTTCTGCACGAGGAATGTCGAAAATGACGGGTTTTTCGAAACGCTTTAACCGCATGGCGTAGAAGAGGTGTGGGGATCTTACCGTATTAGGGGAGGTCCTCATTAGTGCAGCTGGAAGGATAGCTGAACTGGTTTTCAAATCAATGCAAATGCATTTGACGAAACGGATCAAACGCATGTGAAAGTGACTGTGGTTGTTTCTGCATCAAACGTATCTCGAATGGGCGGAAGTTTCGGCAAATTTCAAAACCAATTTCGCTTGCTGTCAGACTGGTCACACATTTGAATATGTTGTTAGCAACACTAGTTGTGTGGCTGTCCGTCGTTAAAAAATTCCGTCGTTCAACTATGTATAGACGTAGCTCAACGAACCAGGAAGACAGATAAGAATAGAATGGAGGACTGAAGGATTTCCTCTGGAAGACTCACATAGGAGGGGGTGGAGTAAGGCTGCTAGGCGAAGAACTGCGTGGCTCGCTTCTGGGTACAACAACACTGAGAGCGTTTCGTAGTCCTACTGCGAGGATAAGCATCTTATTCAATTATGTAATACTCACACACCAGAGAAAATATGCGAGGATCGTTCAACTCATCGGAAGCATCGATGAATTTCGAACGAATTAACTATGGTATGAAGTGTGATAACCAAAGAATGCTGGGGCGAAGAAAGAAGTTCCTTTTGTGTTGAACTCAGGCTAAGTAATCTATACGGTACCCAGGACATGCACCTCGTTGTTTGCTAAGTACAAAGTTCTGACAAATTTATCACCAAAGCAGAAGAAGACGAGCAAATCGATTTTTGCGGAACAAGCTGGATTTGATTACGGCTTAACGGTCAGACCATATGCATATTAAGGGATAACGGGCAGCGTTACTCGATCACGTTTGGGGTACGCCCCACATTCTACTTCTATGGGATATCATTTCGATTTGAGTGGAAATTTGTCCATAAAATGACTTGCGGTGGTCAGCCGATGAACAAGTCAGCGCTTTATCCTTCCCAGACATGTCTGGTACCAATTCACCGACCCCGAAGGTACGGATGGCCTGGGTGGAAAATCCGAACCAAGAACTTGGTATCGGGTGCATGCGACAGCCGGCACCTCCTCCGACATCGCTACATGCGCCCCGTTCACATTACGCGGTTATATTATTCCCTTTGTAAAACGTCATTTACCACAGTTTGTTGTCCATGCCTTAAATCTTCAGGAAATAACTATACAGACACCAGATGAATACATGAAACCCGCAATATCTAGGAAAATGCCTTCGTCGTTCCCATCATTTTTTTTTCTTCACAACGACAACAAACTAAGAGACGCAATCTATCCCAGTTTTCAAACGTCGTAAGCAATTAAATGCTAACGACGTGTTAGCACTTAATTCGCAAGGTACTTTGAAAATTCGTCACTACTTTATTATTGCCCTTTCGTGATAAACAACGACCCTTGTTTATGGGTTCTGATGTGAACAAAAACCTGCGACCAAGCTCGAAACCTGGCAAGTCAAGGATCGGGTGGTGTCTTGCGATTACTGTTCACTGATTGTTGTGTGCCAGGCATAAACTTCATAGCGCTCATTTTTCGGCTGATCCGACATACGTGGCGCATACGCATATGCACCGACCCGTTCATCGGCTGGCCACCTCAAGGCCAGTTGATCGGCAACTGAGTGACTACTTTTTTACTTTCCTGACAACTCTGGCATCATTTCGTCGACACCCAGGGATGTTTGATTTCGGCCACACCTCGTCCAGAAGTTCGAAATTGGGAGCAAGCGACAGCGGGCACCTACTGCTAATGCGCTACCACGAGCCCGTTTTATATAGGCCTAACACTCTGATTTGATCTCCGGCAGCTCATGGCAAGTTGCTTTATAACCCTAATATGTACTCATGAACGAGGAAGTGTAGTTGGAGTGTGCCGGCTGTCACGAGTACCCGATTCCGGGTTCCTGAATCGGATTCCCTGCAAACGTCATCCCTCCGGAATCAGTGAGTGCATACCATATTTGTCTGGAAAGGATAAAGCGCTAACTTGCTCATCGGCTCACCAACGCAAGTCATTGTATGGCTAGTCATCGTACATATGACGAAATACGCCTTCAAATTTCCCCTATGTCATCCTGTAGGAGTATGTAATAGAATGCATGGCCCATCCCAAGAAATTGATTGACGCCATCCTTTGTTGTTTTGATCCTTTAATACGTTTTCATGTTTTCTACGATATGACGCTAAACTATACTGTTTGATGCACCACCTGTGTAAGCCTAGCTCTATTAATTTTTCCTTGAAGAGCCGACCGAGCAAGCTTACTATTAGCTAGGAAACCGCGAGTTCAGCTTTTTCGCATTCTTGTGATGCGATTGGTTTTTCAAAAAGCGTACGGCAAATCTCTTGCTAAGTTCCCTCTTTTCCCTTGACGTTCTTGATCTTCATACGGTATTCTGTGGTCTTCAATTGAGGTTCTTTGTTCTGAGAATCTAGGATTGATCATAATCTTGCCTCACTTTTTGATTAGATCTCATTGGTGTACATCCCTCCAGTTTTAAGGTGATTTCAATACATTATCATCGAGAGTGGAGCCACAAGTTGGGCGAGTGTTTTCATTTTTTTATGATTACAAGTGAAGAAATTTTAAGTGGAACTGTTTACAGGGTTTCCACAAATGTGTCCAGCTTTATGATACCTGGAGCTTATAGAAAATTGTGCACAATGAAACGTAAAAAGAGTTGAAGGATCAAGAACTCCAGAAGAAGCGATACTTTTGACCGAGACATAATACGTACGTGGAATTCGTTCATTCTTTCCCTTCGCACAACATCCTTGAAGGCTCATTCACACAGTGTGTAGGGATAAAAAGGGATCATGACAGCAGGAGAATCAGTTATGGCCATGTCTTAGCTTTTTTGTTGAAAGTATCTAGGCTGAAGCAGTAGAACTCAAGAAAAATGGCAAGTTCTGAGGGTGTCGAAGCAACAATCACAGCAGCATTTACAGTTACCTAGTACGATAATATGCGAGTCTGCGGGAGCTGAGCGAAGAAGACGTCTCTCCGGATACGATGACGAAGAGGACGGTCCTCCGAATATGGTTTCGCACGTATTACTGACAATTGCTAGCGCCGCCCCATTAGTGAGAGAGTTAATCGTTTTGTTTACTTACGATTAGTCTTGCTGCTCGTGCCGTTATGAAATGGTATTTCTGCGTGAAAACTTGTTAGGGCACATTCCTGCGGAACGCATTGAGATTTGTCCTGAGAATTTGCTCATGTCTGCTCTTCATTTGAGGAACATTAGCTGCTCACATCCTGATAGAATAGTGCTCTGCTCGGCACAAGACTCAAAGTTGTTTCAGATAAAGAAGAAGGCAGATAAGACTTAGACAAAACGGAAAACGGTTGCTCCGTACCAACGAGGTGATCGCAAACAAAATGGTGTCAGCAATACAGCAATGCGACAATAATCCTGTAGCTAAAGAAAGTGGCACTGCAGAAAGTGGCACTTTCAAACGAATATGTACAGTTCGGGTGATCCTGAGCATCTTTTAAAACTTCGAAAAAATCCGAGTTAAGAGGTGAAACCTTACCGAGTGAAGCGATGTGGAATTTCAAAGGAGGTGGCGACCCAATGGTCGTGAGCAACATAACCACAGTGCGGTGGACACGCCAAAGATTGTGGAAACGAAGGTAGAAAACTACTCACGAAGGACAGCAGAGTTGATGTATTCAGAGAAGGCAGTGAGGAACAAAATGGGTTCACCCTGTTAAACGTGACGGCTGCATTATAAATCTCAGAAGCGATGGACGACCTGGACGGTATGTGAAAAGCCTAAAATTTTATACCAAAAGATGACACTTAGCGCAAAAGGGAGGCCCTGGTTTCGCCTACATAGAGTGTGAATTCCAATTAAAAAACAGGAAACGTTAATACAGTGTTGCGCGCACGTGAACAGCGTGTCATTTATGCCATGATCAGAGCCCTCAAAAAGAATCGCGACCAACACGCCAGTGTGCGACATGGTGTTATCTTGGAATCAACATCCGAACCCTGGCTGTTACTACCAGGCTGGTCCAGAAACAATGTCGGATTTTGCCATGCTATAACTGACTATAGCATTGAAGGATAAAAGGATAAAGGACGACCCTACTCAGGCTTTGCTGGAAAGTGCCACGCGTTCTACGGGTGTCATGGAGGCGATTTGAATGCGTACTGTTTGTCCTATACAATCATAGGCGGTGGTTAGCCAAGTCAGTGCTTCTATCTTCCCAGGCGAGTTTGGTCGCAATTTTCCGATCCCGGAGGGATGGAAGGCTTGGTTGACCTAGGCGGGAACTTCGAATATCACTAAGATTTTAAAACTCCTTAAGAGTTGTGGTACACTGTTTGAAAGCGCAGATTTTTTGATTTTTTAGTTTTTTTCCATACACAAAACATTTCCGCGATATTTTCATTTACAAGTTGAAAACTTGCTCTACTGCCTCGAGGAATCTAAGCCCTAACCTTGCCACTGCCACCAAGCGGCTCAAATCCGCCATTATTTTGGGACAAATCTATTATTCCCACATTGATTTTGATGCGTTTCCCGAAACGTCAGGGACAAAGCTTGAAGCACCAGACGCCTTTCGCAACTTAAGTGAATCGTGGTATTCCTCGCGTGGTCCTACTGATTTGTCGTTGATCAATGTTGATCGCGTATTCTTCCTGCTTTCACAAAACCTTCCGAGGAATTCGGCTGCGTGCTCATGTAAGAAGACCTACAGCGATTCAGGCCTGGGCTGCTGCGGAGCATCACTTGTCAACATCATACTGGTCAACAATTCGCAAGAACGGTACTTTCCACAGCGTACAGCTAGAAAATGCGCAGAAAACGTAAGAAAATGTCATAGACATCAGATTCCCCCAAATCTCAACGAGTCAGTCGAAATGCAACAATGCAGCAGCGCAGGGGAACCAAAACCGCGACTTTCCTCGCACGAAGCAACCGCACTCCCACTGCGCTCCGAGACACTTGCCGGCAGAGGCATCGCGGGTTACAAGACCCCCAAACTCGTATGTGCCATTGTGACTTCAAGGACCCCCCTACTCCTTGGGTTTAACGACTAACAAAAATTAAACAGATTTTTATACTAATTGAGCGGTGGAGATTCTCCCTATATGATTCGTTCCCCCCGTTCAGACATACGCTTCAGACCCTTCCCTTGTAAGTTACAGCGGTGCGAAAATCCAGGTGAGGCTCGTGCGCCCCATTTTTTTCGATTTCGGTCAATCACTGCGGGAATATGAGGAGATCTAACGGCATACAAATGCATGGGCGAGCAGAACACTGAAGGTGCTTTACGATGACATGTTCACAACCCTCCTGTGCCTAAGCTGCCTTCGTCCCTTTTTTCACTGCTGCCCTCTGCCATTTTAGAGCGGCAGAGGGCAGCAGTAAATTTTCTTCCGCCTTTACTCTCCCGTATTTGAGTATTTGACACTCTCAATCGCACCCTTCTGTTCATCTTGAAAAGCTCTATCGAACGGTGTCACTCGACCAATTTCGGTCGACTTTTTGCCAATTTCATGTCGAGGACGAGTGCGCTCTAGGCCGAGCCTTTGCGAACGATGCCGTCATCGAAAATCCATGTTTTCGAAAATGTCCGGTTTTTTTCGTCCACGTTTTATCGAAAATCGTCTAGTGGGTTATTTGGGAAGCTGATTACGAGTCCTAGGCTCGTTTTGGAAAAGTCACCTCCGTTTGGAGGATGGTTAAGTCAGGTCACCTTCAGTTATCTGAGTGCAGTCTTTACGGTCTTTGGTATCAGTAGTTTCCTGCCGTAATCGTCCAAATGGACTTCGACATCGTGTTCAGTACCTCATGTAGCCCCCCCCCCTAGACGAAGTTTGAGCAAAATCGGTGATCCCAATGCGACCACCCATTATCCAAACGAGAGGTAATGTACCGAAATCGGCGAAGTTTTTAAAAATGGACGTTGGATTTGTAATCAGCGCCCCGAACAATCCCTACGTGATTTCGGGCGAAGTTTGGACGAAAAATTTGGCCACTTTCGAAAATATCGATTTTCGGTGATGTCATCGTCCGCGCAGGCTCGGCCAGAGCGCTCTTGTCCTCGAAGCGAAATTGTCAAAAAATCGAATTTTCCAAAATTGGTCGAGATTGACACCCTTCGATAGAGATTTTCGTGTTGAACAGAACGCTATTATTGCGACTGTAGACAACTCAAAGATGGGTGAGTAGGGAAACTTCAACCACTAACCCCGCCGCCATAAAATGGCAGCTGGGGCTGAGATAGTTTAGGAAGCTGGGAGTTGTGAGCATGTCATAGTAAAGTGCCTAGTACCATGGTTTTGGAATTAATGACATGAGAATTGGGAGGATATGGGTGTGTTACGTTGGATGTCTCGCACTACTGTAAAGGGCAGACCGACGCGTTCCATTACCTTAGGCTGATTGGGTCCAAATACATGCCTTACAAAGGCGAAAAAGGAGCGACACATCGAGTCTCTTGCTTTTCTACACTTCCTTGGTCTACGACAGTTTTAAGGTCTCGGTCAGGCCATGCTCTCTTGTCAACCTTTTCTATATGCTTTCTTTTCATTGTTTTATAATTTGTTAGTTTTGTTAGTTGAGTGCAGTCTTTACTAAAATTTGAATGTCGCCAATTCGATCTTTGTTGCTTTCGCTAAAGTGTATTATACATCGGCCCACCAGGAGTCACTCAGCGCTCCAAAGCATATGAAAACTAGAAGAGCAAAGAGAAAAAAGGGCAAGAAGCAACTAAAGTCCTCAATCACCACCCTACGACAGAAAGTCTACTCCGCGGCGCTTAGTCTCCTTTGTTCATCTGTCATAGCTCAACAACCCGCCACACTACCGTAATCGGGGGCGGTGGCGGGCGGCGGCCGCTACCGCAACTCAGAGAGACACTTAACGTACGGACCTGGGGTTTCCCTGCTGCCCCTACCATTGTCTAGTGCATGACATTTGAATTTACCTCGGGTAGCCGTTTATAACGTTTATGTTTTTGCTTATGATAGCCACCAACGAATAAATCAAGAAAAGAAGGAAGATATTCATGGTTGGCGGCGAAATGAAATTAAAAGCAAATTCAAGTACCCAGAGAGATATCCATCCTTTGCACAAACGTATGACTCGTGTAGTTGCTAGCATCTTTAACATATACCAGGCCCGTCTGGCAAAGACAAAACACTGATTTGTCAGCCAGCGAGTCACCGTAGCCCATTACTGGCCGCACACGATTCCCAGTCCCCCTTACAATATAGCCAGGTAAAGCGCGTTTTGCGTCTCAAACAGAGGTGGATAACGTCGTTCCTTATCGTTTATTTTTCTACTTGTGCAGAAGTCAAAACGAAGTCAGCCCAGTGGGAAGGATAACAGCATTAGAGAAATCACTGTGTAGGCCGAGTTCGTACCGAGGTTTAAAGCGATTCGCCAAGAATTCAATGTTTCATCATCTTAACGAAAAGATACTGCGGAAAAGGAAAGCAGCAAGCAACTGATGCGAAGTGCAGTAGGTGGAGGCCTCCGGTGAGAGGAGGAAATGAATTCAAACTATTCGAGAATTATGCAGTACTGTTCATGCAGAGGAGGAGGTGTCGACTGTCACGTGACCCAATACCAGGTTCCCGGTACGGGCTTCCCGCCCAGGCCTCCGGGGTCGGTGAATGGTACCATGTCCGGGAAGGACAAAGCGCTGACTTGTCCATCGGCTGGCCATCGCAAATCATTGTATGGCCAAATACGCATTCAAATGTTAAGGTGTGCCGAGATGTCATTTTTTGTGAAGATCAGAACATCTTGCAGCTTGCAATTAATAGACTGCAATGAGGGTCTTCTCAACGGAGCCTTTCCTTGGCGCCAGAGAAAACACTTTTCATGAGCATTGGTGTCTCTTCGGCTCCTATTGGATATAAGGTTGGAGGATATATAGATAGTACTATTGAAGGAGTTCAAGCTGTAAGAGACCTTGAATTTCATTATACGCAAAGCCTCGTTTTTCGGAGCACTATAAAGTTATCCATAGGAAGCTCGGGCGCAGATTTACCAAACCTTCAGAGGCCTTTCGACTCGAAGTAAGAGGGTTCTACTACAAGCATATAAGACTTATGTTCGACCTATTTTGGAGTATAGTTCCACAGTATTTTCGCCTACAAAGAAGAAGGATATCGAATTCTAAGAAAGGATTCAGAAAAAACTTTACAAGAAAGGCAGTTCTTAGATCAGGGAGTTTTCTTTACTTCAGAGTACCGGATTCTAACAAAGAAACAATTATCTCACAAGGAAACTCTCAGCGGTAGGTCGAACGGCCGAAGTGTTGTATATGGTCAGAATCGCCTCTCCCTGGGAAACACGAAAATGCAAATATCTCCACCCCATTACAACTCTACGCAGAGTTAGGGACGACGGAAGTTGGGCAGTTGGCGGCGTTAGCCCTATGCCTGCAGGCGGAGGGCGGGCTCAAGTTGGCTGGAAACAGCGATGACGAGCGAGCGATGGTGGCGCAGTATGTAGAGGGGCGGCGTAATTCTCATAATCGCTGTTTCCAGCCAACTTGAGCTCGTGCAGACATAGGACTAACGCCGCAAACGATCCAACTTCTGTTGTCCCTAACTCTGCGCAGAGTTCTATTGGGGTCGAAATATTAGCATTTTCTTGTTTCCCAGAGAGAGACGATTCTGCTCATTCAACACTTGGACCGCTCCGACTTACCGTTGAGATAGTTTCCTTGTCAGTCTGAACCCTCTAGAGTCCCGTCAAAAGGTGAGCGAAGTGTGTGTGCTCTTTAAAATGCTTGCAAAAATCATTGACGTGGACGTCTCTCAATTTTATTCAACAAACTGTTCTAAGACCAGGAGTGAGTTGATTATGGGTTTTTTGATTTTCTGTGTTTTTCTTTCACGTGTGCCTTATGCCGCGTAGTAAATTGTAATTATTAAATTGCCCCCGCGACATCCCGTAGAAGTATTATAGAATGCGTGGCGCACCCAAAACAGATTGAGTAACGCCGTCCGTTATCATTTGTCCTTTATACATTCATGCAGATGCTCCCCTATGCAGATGCAGGGAAGGTAATTTGAGGCTGCATAATAAAGCCGTTGAGCTAGAAAATGTTAAATGCGAAAGGTCATCATATTCTACAACGCGCCTATTCCCTAACGACAAATTTGGTGAGAACATTACCACTGCAGGCTAGTTGAGTAGCACCACGTAGTTATAGTAGAGTATATATAGTAGGGTGCGACATATGATTGTGGTAACGCCTTTATTGAATTTTTTATATGGAGCTGACGTTCAAAACAATGAATACAGCTGACGTCCTAAATAGTGAAGTACATATCAGCAATGCTGATTAGCTTCTCTGATTAGAGTGTGGGTGGAGGTGGAAACGTGTCACTCAAAAGAAGAAGAAAAATTCAGCTGGCCACCGTAAGCCACTATATAGGGCAAATATATACGCAAATTGCCAAAACGGATGTCTAGGATATCCAATGCAATTTGAAAGACGCTGCAATAGTGAATGCTTTTCAAGTGACCCGCCATCGGACATCCGGTCTTAGCTTTGACGATTTCTCAAAACTTACGGAACCATTGAACCCTGCTTCAGGAATTGTGATAATACAAGACCATGTCTCACCGTCAGAACTATACGCATAACGACTAATTCGAAGTATATTTAGTGGAGCCAACAATCCACTATTCAAATGAAATAACTAATCCAGTCGTGGAACAACATGATTCTAGAGTGAGGACGGCGATGAGGACATGAAATGCTGTCCTCAAAATTCGCTCTTTTGGAAGCTGTTCAAAAGCTCTTAACAGAATTTGTGCTAGTCACCTAAAACCCTTATTGAGGCTACACACATTATCACAATTAGTGTTTGCTGAAAGTGTCGTTCTCGAATGACTTCGAAAATAGAAATAAGGCGTTTATAGAGAGGTGGAAAAGCACAGTTTTTTACACAAAAGTTTTTGAAACTAATCGTTACAGGGTCAACAGCAAGTATTGTTCAAAATATATTGTACATATATTGTACATATATTGTACAATACTGTATATTTTGTACAATAATGTATTGTATAAAATTAAGCGATCTTGTCAAGAGACATAAATTCCTAAGAGCCATGTCCAAGTTCTACACGGGATCAGACCACCTCCTCCTCACGAGGTTCCGATTTTCGCCTCAAGGAGAGAAGACCGGAAAGCTCAAGAAGAGGAGTCTTAGAACGACCATTAACTGGGATCTTTACATCTCTCTTACCGGTCTTTAGGAAGATACCGTCATGGATAACATTGATGAAGAATACGGCCGCTTGGTGCACCATCTCCGCGATAGTGCTAAGGAAGCCGAGAGATTGAAGGCCACTAAGAGAGGTTTTTCTCCGGATACTCTCGAGCTGGTAACCAGCGTGGAGTAGTACGAGCATCAGGCAACTACCAACTGACGTCCAAGCTGGCGAAGCTATGCAGAGCGGCGGCAAAGGAAAATCTCAAGGAGAGAAATGCGGAACTATGGCAGGTAGTCGTCGAGCTGTCGTGCCAAGTTTGATATCGAACGTTTATACGGCTAACGTTTCAGCGTAATCGGCTTTTTCAGAACCTGGAAAAAACAAGGGGAGTTAGAGAAATTACCCGTCCAAGAGTCATTTCAAGTTTCAGCCAGCGGCTTTTGAGTCACCCTTCGGATGGAGATAAATGTAGGTGAATGAGCTCCTCCCTTCGGCCAGCCCCTCAACGAACTTCTGGCTGGCGCCTTACCGGGTCAAGCCCACAGAGATCGATAAATGGAGCCAACTCCTGGGTTACAGTTAACCGTTCCTCCCTCCTATTGATAGCGGGGTTCTCGAACGCAATCCACAGCGCCTTCAAGGCCTTGCACGCTGCGATGTCGACCTCTCGAGCCAAGATCGTCACCGCCACTCCAACCACTGCGCCACTATGATTTCGCAGCCTGTGCTCTCCAGAGATGTGGCGACTTTGCACCTGTGAGCCCATCCACATCTCTTCCACCCTTACACAAACTGGTCTGCTCGTCTCACCAATGTATTCCTCCTTGCATTCCATGCAAGCTATGAGGTACACTGCTCCTGAAACCCTACAGTTGCATTTCCTGCCGAATTTAGATAACCACTCTACGACGTCTTGACAGAACCGCTACCACCTCCAGAAGGACCAAGCAGGATTTCGGAGATGATTCAGCACGATCGCCCACATACACACCATTGGGAAGCTCATCGAAGTGTCGTGAGAGTACAAGCTGCCGCTGTGCCTTACGTTCATCGACCTGAAGAAGGCATTCGACTCTGTCTAAACTGAAGCGGCCGTCGAATCACCGCTCACTCAGAGTTCCTACTCAGTACATCAGAGTACTTTGAGAGTTGTACAGCGGATTGACGACCACGAATTCACCATTCTACAACGACGTCGTCGTTGACGTGAAGAGTGGGGTTCGGCAGGGAAATACCATATCCCCGAAGCTCTTCAGCGCCACCCTCGAAAACGTCATGCGCGAACTAGAATGGGAAGACATGGAAGTGAAGATCGTCGGTCGGCAACACCATCTTCACTTCGCAAACGTCATCGTGCTCGAATGCCTGCCGATTTCTATCGTGTATGTGATAACATTGGAATGCAGCTGAACCTTACGAAGACGATGTTCATGAGGAACGGACGAGTTTCTGACCCACCTGTGTCATATATCGTCCCGTTGATCATCGAGTTGCTCGAGCGGCGCCAGCAGCGTCTCCATTGGTCCCTGTCTCGTGCCAGAGTGCTCCAATGGATCCACCTCGCACGAGGGACACGAAGAGCGTCATATCGTGGGTCCAGGGCTTTCACGATGAAGTCCGACCAACACGTTGGTGGGTGTCCTGATGTTTTCTTGACATCCCGCGGCATCCGGCAGGTAACGGCTCTCGTCGAGAGGGTGTCTGCGAAACTCATTACGTGGCCGGCCCACCTAATTTTCGACGACTTGGCCCAAGAAATAGCCTCTCTGATCTTTGAACGTCAACGAAGTTCGAAGCTCCGGAGGCGTTCCCTCACTTACGTGAGTCGTGTCACTCCGAGCATCGTCCTCTCAATTCCATGATGCCCGATGTAGATCGCGTGTTCATCCTGCCTTCCTATGGTCCAGGTCTCTGAGGCATATGTTAGAGCAGGAAGAACGGTGGAGTCGGGTAGGTTGGATAAACGTTGAATAGAGTGCATAGGGTGAAGGATTTTGGATATCATTACAACAACGAGCTCGACTTTTCTGAACACTGCGAAGCGATTTGCAGAAAATCGGTACAGTCCACGTACCTTATTTTTAAATGTTTTTAGATGATGATAAACAGGTTTTAGCGTATAAATCATATGTAAGACCATGAGTGAAGATGGAACCTCAATGATTTGTCACAAAAGAAAATTTTTCTTATGTTTGAAAAAGGTGCAAAGGAATTTCACTAGTGAAGCTTTGCATGAGACTGGATAGGTTCTGTTACAAAAGCTCGTCTCGTCCGTCATCAAGGCAAGACATCTAAAAATAGGGTACGTGGACTGCAACAATTTTCTATAAATCGCATCCCATTATTCAGGAAAGTCGAGCTCGTTGCTGTAATGGGATCTGAAGTCCTTTACCTTAAGCATTGTGTTCAACGTCTGCCTCCCAACGAGTAGCGAGCAGAGCACTCCGGCTCCTGTACTCTCATCTGTTCAGCTTTCTCAGTGGCAAGAGGTAACCTCCAGATATCTGACCACTGATAAATTGCACGATGTACTCTTTCTATATAAAAATCTCTTACAATTTTCCTATAGTCTATAGTTTAAATATAGTCTATAGTTTTCCTTTTCCGTGATAGCATCTGCAAATTGCTTACAGACAATACCACCAGCACCGCTTTAATCAAGAATAAATGGCAGCTCAGCTATGTACGCATATAGCGAACAAAACCGGGGAAAGAACCCTTTCCTGTATTCTGGTTAAAAGAGCTAGAATCATTAAAAGTATCAGCTCGATAGGCACAGTAATAAAACGCCTTCCTTCTTGATCCCAACCCCACTATGTAGGAGCGATACGCAAATCTCGGTAGAGCGACGACTCTAACAAATGCAAAAGGCTTTGTGGCGAACCATCTCTGGCAGTCCGTTTGCCAAACTTCGCACCTGCGAGCGATTAGCAAGAAAACTCTCCAAACTTTAACTTTAATTTATTTACCATTAACTCTTCTAAATAAAAAATGCTGCCCCTCACAGTATCTTGAAGCTAAAAGCGTGGCATCGCCTCCGAAGCATACGTGGATTCAATTTTCGTAAGTGGAGAACGAGTGCTCCCCATATGACCTCGTGGCTTCCGTGAAGCCAACAGGAGTCCTTACGAAGAGCACTGCTCCATCATGATCTTTAATGCGTCAATAAATGCTATTTCAAATTGCGTCAAATTTACGCCACTCGAATCGCTTTTATACAGCTCAGTTTTTGTGGCATCGTTTTAAGGCCACCCTGCGAACCCTCGGTTTCTATAAGTGTGGTGTTGATAACTATGTATTCCTTACAGTGTTACAAATGATACGCCGCGTCCTTTCTGAGTTTAGGTCATGAAATAGAGTAGAAGCGCACGGCAAAAATGTGAGAAAACGGGGTTTTCATCCCATACAACTTGAAGATTCGATTGATACATGTAAATGTCAGAACAGACGCCATTATTCGATGGTCTGAGAGAGAATTATGCAGAACGGGGATGGGTTTACATAAAACGCAAGCAACGATGCGGCGGCGTGTGCCATTTAGCAATTTGGCCTAGCGCCGTAAATTTAGCATATGGTGCGAGCGTTCTGTGCAGCATCAACAACGGCGATAAAACCAGTTCTTGACCTGGAGCATTCCAAGGAAAAGCAGAACGTCGCCGAGGGTTACAATACAACGCTAATGGAGACGTGAGTGCGCCCAACATGCTTACCTATCGTGCCGATAGTATGATCCAGCTCTTACAGTGAAGAGGAACAACAGACGAATTCGAAACAAAATGTCTTGACTGCATAAATACGCCTGCAACAGAAGTTCCAAAATGGACACTTTCATGATTATCGGGTCAAGTGAGGAAATGTACCCGGCTATGATAAGGAGAACTTCCCTTTTATGTTTCGACTTCTTCAGGAATGTGCTTTCAGGCAATTTCGAAACCATTCCATCTCGTTCACCATTTTCTGTCTGGGGTGGATGGAAATCGGGCGATCCCGGACAGCCAGCTAGCAACATAGGCACCGTATCGAAGATAACCCAAGTCATGAAATAATGGAAACATTTCAAGTACAACATCGTATTGCCCGCCATCAGTTTCAGGGTGTTCTGTAATTGTTGTTTCAAATTTCTATGTCTTTCAAGAAGGCACGTATCGACAGCTTTGACAAAGACAGTCAGTAAATTTTTGGGCGTAATTTTTGAATTTTCGCAAGAAATCCAAGCGTTAATGGCAGGCCAAGAACTTTCGTCAGCTATGTACACATTGCGTTGTCCCGTTTGCGCCGGAGGTAAGCTGTAGAGTGGACGAGCTTATTTATCCACTGATGCAAAAGATTTTTTCTGTTCATGACGTACATGTATGTCCATAGTCTTTGACGTTTGAGAGGTGGGAATGGAGGTGTGAATAGAGTCATCATGGCCACTACTTTAGGACTTAATGAGGATAATGGAACATCCTCAGAGGCGGAGGTTTTAAGTAACAAAATCAATGGCATCATACCGAATTTCGCAGGTGAATATTGAAGGAATGGACGGTGTCATACCACTGAAAGGTGAAGCTCAGAAAAAGATTAATGATTCCACAAAGTTGTGTTACTCGCAATGATTTTTTATATGGCATCAAAAAAGTGCATAAAAAGGAGGACAGACTCTCACGGTATGACCGAGAGTGCCGGTGTCAATATGCGGTAGTATGGTTAGTGAGGATGAAAACGCTTACAGCAGAGGCGGTATACCATATAAGAGTGTTCTCGAGGGACGCTTTTCACAGTAAGCTGCAAACCTACTCAAGTGAGATCCAATTTCTAACACATCTTTTTGTATCGTGGATGTGAAAAAGAAGTTTGCAGTGTGTTAAACAGACATGTTTTCTAGATCGTCAGATTGGATATGTGCTTCGGATAGTGCTATACAGGAACCTTTGTTAAGGTGAAAGCTACGCAATGGGATAAACCAGAGTATACAACACGGCAGAACCTCGTCAATGTTTTCGTAACCTTGAAAACCTGCCCACCGATCCACGGAACCGAAGTGGCACGCTACCTGGAATAGCCTGCCTTGATAAGGTTTGGAAGTGGTAAATCCCGATACGTGAGCAATCAAAAGAGATTAAGTTGGTCTACTGTTGCAGAAGGGTGAAGGGCAGAAATGTGATTTAGGAGTTGCCACTGAACGCATGCTAGATTTTGGAAATCAGATCACACAATTGTAAACATTATAAACACTAAGAGCTCAATAACCTACACAAGACGTATGTCCCAATATTGGAGGACTGCCGCGAGGTTTGAGCCCATTTGCAAAAAAAAAAAATCAACCGAAGTTTGAAAACATAAGAAACGTTTACCAAATTCTGTTTTATAGGTGGATACGGTCCTCATCTGACTTTGGAACAATCCCTAGTTATAAGGGAAGTCTAAAGCTTTTTATACCTAAAAGTCTTTTCTAGAGACACACAGCTAGAGACCTTGTCTTCTGCCTTAAGGTACTAAGAGGAGAGTCAATTCCTAAAGTGAGCAAGTACTAGTTATTTTTGCTAACATTGGGTGACCAAAATCCTTGTCAAATTCGCATTCCTGAAATAAATTTAAAAAATCGTGAAAAGATCTTCAATTCCATTTTTGAGGTGATTAATGGTTAAACGTGTTGCCTGCAAGTCCTGCAGGCAGAAGAGCGGGAGCGGGAATCAACACGGCCCGTTTAACACATTCACGACCAGAGCGTTTTCGCGCCCAGTGCGCGCGACGGCCCGCGGCTTTTTTGGTGCGTGTGTGTACACTCATTTGCGTGGACAGGCGCTGAAAAACAGAGACAGAGTCTTAGAAAACGTAACTGTAGGCTCAAGAAAGGTCCAGAAGAACTGCACAGCTTGCTATAGAAAACTGAGTAGCAGCCTGGGAAGAGATATTGCCAAGAAGAAGGGATAGTCCATATGCGCTACACCAGTTGCGAAAAATGCGTTTGTTTGAGATGCTCCAACGATAAGAAGTGTTCTTGTTAAAAGTTTGTGCAATGTCATAACCATTCAGGGCCTAGGTTGTTTTATTTAAGAGTTCAATTCATGTTTCATCTGTAGCTTGTGCATTAATTCTAGTCTAGAAGTATGTGCGCTCATTGTGTTTCAGTAATGGAAAAAGTTCTTGTCTTGTTAGATACAATAAAGCCAATCATTTTTCTGTCTACGCAAACCCAACATTTTTTGTTACTATAATTTGCGAATTTAAGAAGAAATCAAACAAAAACATCAATAAACAAAGTTCTTCCCAAAACTCCCCCGTCCACTCATATGAGTGGACACCGTCCGTCCTCTCCGCTGTCCACTTATATGTGTGGACATGGTCGCGAATGTGTTAAGGGGAAATTACAACAAGTATTGAAGTGAAACGCAATCAATCGAGTGCAAAATGCACGAATTCAGACAAGTGCACGGCGCAATCCACATCGTTCAGTTGAGAGTCATCGTTGTGTCAGAAAATTTCAATTTTATGCTTTCATATTTGCCTGTCCAGCGACCACGCGGCCTCCCCCCCCCCGCGTATGCTGTATATCCTAGATACAATTTGCGTCAAGCAAGCACATTTCTATTCCGAATCCTGCTCCGAATTTCTGTGCCTGGATCTAATAGGGCCTGATTTTGCTTGTACCACCAGGTACATTCTTGTCTATAGGTCGCCTAGCGTATCCAGCCGATGACGAACAGCTCCTGGACTCGCTAAGCAACTTGTGCTCTTGGAACTCAGGGCTAGTTCTACTTGGAGATTTCAATTTGGACTATGACTGGATTAATGAGAGGCCGCGTAATTTATCATCTGCCTCTTTTGTTAACTTTTTTGATAGTTGCAATCTTGTTCAATGTGTTACGAAACCTACTCGTGGGGACGCTATCCTCGATTTAATAATGTTATCTCCCCACGTTTGTACCGATGTTTTTTACCTTCCTCCATTCCATACGTCGGACTACATGATGCATGTGTTCCGCTGTACCATTTCGTGCAAGCCTCCTCAGCTATTACCTATGCCGAATTTTTTCAATACCGTTTTTACTAGCCTAAATCATTGTCTCGCATGTATCAACTGGTGGAGCGTTTTTGATGGCTTTCAATCTATTGATGTCCTATATATGAGGTTTTTTGCAGTAATGTATGAGGGATTCAAAAAATGTGTTTCTCTGGGTTATCATGGTAGCAAAAGGACAAGGTATCCAAAGCACATTCCTTTTGAACCAGAAGGAGGGGCTTCCCCCATCTTGTGTGCTCTATAAAGAAGTGTGCTCCGTCATCAACTTTCACATTAAGAAATTCCACGCTAATCGTGAAAGAAGATTAGCAAGAAAGTCATCCACAAAGCAATTTTTCGAGTTGATTCGCAGAAAGATGAAAGGATGTGGGAAACTCTCGACCCTTGAGGACGAAAATGGCAATGCGTTCGTAACTGACAAGCAGAAAGCAGAAACATTTGCGAAATATTTTTCTAGTGTGTTTGCAACCAAAAATGCGAGTGACTACAATCAATGCTTTAGCTCAAATGGATTGCTCAACGGCCGCAAATTCGAGAATATCACATTCGATCACAATGATGTGCTGAAGCGTTTGCTAGCTCTAAAAGAGTCCTCATCCTCTACTTTGGATGGAATACCTCAAATCGTTTTTAAGAAATGTGCACAAAAGCTTTGTCTATGATTTTTAATATTTCCATGATGCTCCTGATGAAGCGTTCTTTCCATATGAAACGAGGCACTAGTTACACCAATACCAAAAGGCTCCAAATCGAATATTGTAGCCAATCGCAGGCTAATTAGCATTTCACCGCTCCCAGCAAAAATATTTGAAAAGATTTTACGGGAGAAATTCCTACATTGGCCTGCACGTCAGAAATTGCTCCCACAAGAACACGGCTTTCTAAAAGGTGCATCAACTACTACCCAACTGCTTGATAGTAGTTTTGATTGGTACTATGCCATTTACTTTGATTTATCTAAGGCATTTGATAGAGTAAACCACTCCAAACTAATTCTTAGGCTAAAGCAAGTAGGAATTGATGGCAGCTTATTGAAATGGTTTGAACCTTATCTTGTGGATCGTCATATGTGGGTAAAAGTGAATAATTCCTTCTCAGAACGCACTCTGCTTCAAGTGGGTACCTCAGGGTAGTGTTCTCTCTCCTCTTCTTTTTGTCACATATTGTTTTGATCTTCCAGATAAATTAAAAACTCATGCATCAGTAAAAGTACAGCTCCACGCCCCGACGATATCAAGGTATATGGCATTTACGGGGAGGAAAACGAACACGAGATTTGCATGGCATTGAATGAATCAATTCGCAGGCTAATGGAATGGATTGATGTGTGGGACCTTCCTGTTAATCTCGCAAAGACCTGCGTAATGCACTTTGGGCAAGATTATGGATTGAAATACAGATATGGAGAAACAACTTTCCGAAGGCGTGAAGAAGTGAAAGATTTAGGAGTACTCATCAACAGTTCTCTGGATTTGAAGTCCCATGTAAATGGGACTGTTCGGAAAGCTCTTAAAAATCTATTTCTTATTTTTAGAAACGTCCATTCTGATGAAAGTACTATGTTTCTTAGACTTTACAAGCATATATTCTGCCGCTCAGGTTGGGAAAAAAACTCTAGGCACAAATTGAAAAGGTTCAGCAGACTTTCACGAGAATCCTAGTGTTGAGGACTTCCAATATCAAGCACCCGAGATGCCTAATTATGCGATCCGGCTTAAAAATTTTGGTTTAAAAAGTTTATTGTTTCGTAGAGTTTTCAATGATCTGGTTCTTGGTTTCCGTATGCTACGGATGGAAGTGAAACTGAGATTCAGCAGGTACTGGGTTTTCAGACCTACGAATGGACGTACAAGACATTTTGCCATTAGCTGCTCCACACTTACTGGTGCAAAGTTTACAATTCCTTTTTTGTCGGACTTCACGGTGACTGCAGATGCTGCCCGCCTATGTACTGAGCTCTCCTAGTGTCTCAGTTTTTCGGAGTAAGTTAAAATGAACAGATCTTCTTTTTTTCATTAAAGATACAGGACATTTAGGTAGTAACAGAAAGGTCAACTACGGGACTTAGACTCTGTCGCGTCAGGGGAAGACGTTTGTTAGAATAAGTCCTTTTTTCCTTTTATATTTATTCAATGGGTACTTTTACAGCAGCTTCGGGTGTTTTGTACAGACTTCTCCATGGACTCTCCACAACTTACCAATACCCCACCGTGCTACAAAGCTACATCGTTATGTCCTTCGACCCTGTATCATCGCCTCTCAGATAAAATCTTGTCCACAAGATTTTTTTTTGCCGACGTTTTGAATGGTGCTCTCAGATTTCCGTCCCGTTTTTAGCCTCTTTGTTCGCTTAACCCTACACGGCACAGCGTTAGTAAGTAACTTTCCTCGAAACACCTTAATTTTTTCTGGTATAGGATTTGCCTTTCATTAGCGTTGAATCATATCAATCCGGAAAGCACAGGTACTGCAGGCATTCATGTTGATTCTCTTTGGCTAAAAAAATCACTTTTTATTTTATAAAATTACAATCATTTTCTGCTGTTTCAACTCCTTTTTCTGATTTTATCCTTGCACATACATCTCCAATGCAGGTCTCCTTAGTAGGCTATCGCCTGGATGCGTACTAGTTTAAAGAGGTTCTTGAAAGGTGAAATCCGCCCCGGTATTGCTATGCCAGGTGCGTGCCTACTAAGTCGTAGCACTCAAGGTGGAGAACCATTGAACTGATCTAACATAAACTGAGAAACAGTTGTCTCCTAATTATAATTTTTAATTCCTGTACTTATCATCGCCAAAATTATTTTACACTGAGTCAGAGTTTTTTTCGGGTAGTGTTCCAAGTTAAGTAGAGCCGCAGTATCGACCTGTTCTTTCCTCATTTTTTAGTATATTTGAATTGTTACTCTTAAAAGGAATATATTTGTAGGTTTGTGAATTTCTTGAGGTATTTCAGGATCAGCAATATTAACAAAACAATTACGACTCCTCAGTTCCTACTTGGTTATGTCTTGATTTATGTACCTTCCTTGTTCTCGTATTGCGTTATTGACATAATGACCACAGTTTCCTTCTATATGGAATGCTGATTGTTCCTTCCATTTTTGACGCACCCATGTGTGCATGAAGTAAATAAATGAATAAATAGGAACTGTCCGATGAATACTAGCATATATATGTATATATACACCAGGTGCAAAATTAAAGGTTCACCCACGATTTGTCCATTAGTAGCTGAAGAACCTGCTGCCAAGGCTTAATTATGTTACTACCAGTCGTACGTCGGCCTAGCGGCCGCCTACGACTGGTTGGGGGCTTCGCCCCCAAACCCCGACAATAGGACGCCATGGCCGCTACGGGCTTCCTATTCATCCCTAGGCCTTCTGACTTTTATGTTAATCGAGATGGTTCGATTGTTCCGACGTCAAATTCGTGTTCAGCGATCTCGATTACCCCAGGGCCGAAGTTTCGCGCCACTTGAGCGCCATCCCCAAAAAATCGACAATATCGATCGACATCGATTGTTCCGATGTCAGATTCGTGTTCAGCGACCTCGATTACCCCAGGGCCGAAGTTTCGCGCCACTTGAGCGCCATCCTCAAAAAATCGACAATATCGATCGACATCGATTGTTCCGATGTCAGATTCGTGTTCAGCGACCTCGATTACCCCCAGGGCCGAGGCTTCGCGCCGGTTGAACGTGATCCTCAAGAAATCGATAATATCGATCGATATCGATTGGTCGACTTCAGATTCGAGTTCAGCGACCTCGATTACCCCCAGGGCCGAAGTTTCGCGCCACTTGAGCGCCATCCTCAAAAAATCGATAATATCGATCGATATCGATTGGTCGACTTCAGATTCGTGTTCAGCGACCTTGATTACCCCCAGAGCCCAAGTTTCGCGCCACGGAAACGACATCCACAAAAAATCGTTAATATCGATCGGTATCGATTGGTCGACTTCAGATTCGTGTTCAGCGACCTCGATTACCCCCAGAGCCCAAGTTTCGCGCCACGGAAACGACATCCACAAAAAATCGTTAATATCGGTCGGTATCGATTGGTCGACTTCAGATTCGTGTTCAGCGACCTCGATTACCCGCAGAGCCGAAGTTTCGCGCCACTTGAGCGCCATCCTCAAAAAATCAATAATATCGATCGATATCGATTGGTCGACTTCAGATTCGTGTTCAGCGACCTCGATTACCCCCAGGGCCGAGGTTTCGCGCCGGTTGAACGTGATCCTCAAGAAATCGATAATATCGATCGATATCGATTGGTCGACTTCAGATTCGTGTTCAGCGACCTCGATTACCCGCAGAGCCGAAGTTTCGCGCCACTGAAACGACATCCACAAAAAATCGTTAATATCGATCGGTATCGATTGGTCGACTTCAGATTCGCGTTCAGCGACCTCGATTACCCCCAGGGCCGAGGTTTTGCGCCGGTTGAACGTGATCCTCAAAAAATCGATAATATCGATCGATATCGATTGGTCGACTTCAGATTCGTGTTCAGCGACCTTGATTACCCCCAGGGCCGAGGTTTTGCGCCGGTTGAACGTGATCCTCAAGAAATCAATAATATCGATCGATATCGATTGGTCGACTTCAGATTCGTGTTCAGCGACCTCGATTACCCCCAGGGCCGAGGTTTCGCGCCGGTTGAACGTGATCCTCAAAAAATCGATAATATCGATCGATATCGATTGGTCGACTTCAGATTCGTGTTCAGCGACCTTGATTACCCCCAGTGCCGAGGTTTTGCGCCGGTTGAACGTGATCCTCAAGAAATCAATAATATCGATCGATATCGATTGGTCGACTTCAGATTCGTGTTCAGCGACCTTGTTTACCCCCAGAGCCGAAGTTTCGCGCCACTTGAACGACATCCACAAAAAAGCGATAATATCGATCGATATCGATTGGTCGACTTCAGATTCGTGTTCAGCGACCTTGATTACCCCCAGGGCCGAAGTTTTGTGCTGTCGACGTGTTCGGTACGTCTGCGGCTCGCCATGCACGGTCGCCGACGTGTTCGGCACGTCTACGGCTCGCCATGCACGGTTGCCGACGTGTTCGGCACGTCTACGGCTCGCCATGCACGGTTGCCGACGTGTTCGGCACGTCTGCGACTCGCCATGCACGGTCGCCGACGTGTTCGGCACGTCTGCGGCTCGCCATGCACGGTCGCCGACGTGTTCGGTACGTCTACGGCTCGCCATGCACGGTCGCCGACGTGTTCGGCACGTCTACGGCTCGCCATGCACGGTTGCCGACGTGTTCGGCACGTCTGCGACTCGCCATGCACGGTCGCCGACGTGTTCGGCACGTCTGCGGCTCGCCATGCACGGTCGCCGACGTGTTCGGTACGTCTACGGCTCGCCATGCACGGTCGCCGACGTGTTCGGCACGTCTACGGCTCGCCATGCACGGTTGCCGACGTGTTCGGCACGTCTGCGACTCGCCATGCACGGTCGCCGACGTGTTCGGCACGTCTGCGGCTCGCCATGCACGGTCGCCGACGTGTTCGGTACGTCTACGGCTCGCCATGCACGGTTGCCGACGTGTTCGGTACGTCTACGGCTCGCCATGCACGGTTGCCGACGTGTTCGGTACGTCTACGGCTCGCCATGCACGGTTGCCGACGTGTTCGGTACGTCTACGGCTCGCCATGCACGGTTGCCGACGTGTTCGGTACGTCTACGGCTCGCCATGCACGGTTGCCGACGTGTTCGGTACGTCTACGGCTCGCCATGCACGGTCGCCGACGTGTTCGGCACGTCTACGGCTCGCCATGCACGGTTGTTGACGTGTTCGGTACGTCTACGGCTCGCCATGCACGGTCGCCGACGTGTTCGGCACGTCTACGGCTCGCCATGCACGGTTGCCGACGTGTTCGGCACGTCTACGGCTCGCCATGCACGGTCGCCGACGTGTTCGGCATGTCTACGGCTCGCCATGCACGGTTGCCGACGTGTTCGGCACGTCTGCGACTCGCCATGCACGGTCGCCGACGTGTTCGGCACGTCTGCGGCTCGCCATGCACGGTCGCCGACGTGTTCGGTACGTCTACGGCTCGCCATGCACGGTTGCCGACGTGTTCGGCACGTCTGCGGCTCGCCATGCACGGTCGCCGACGTGTTCGGCACGTCTGCGGCTCGCCATGCACGGTCGCCGACGTGTTCGGTACGCCTACGGCTCGCCATGCACGGTTGCCGACGTGTTCGGTACGTCTACTGCTCGCCATGCACGGTTGCCGACGTGTTCGGTACGTCTACGGCTCGCCATGCACGGTTGCCGACGTGTTCGGTACGTCTACGGCTCGCCATGCACGGTTGCCGACGTGTTCGGTACGTCTACGGCTCGCCATGCACGGTCGCCGACGTGTTCGGCACGTCTACGGCTCGCCATGCACGGTTGTTGACGTGTTCGGTACGTCTACGGCTCGCCATGCACGGTCGCCGACGTGTTCGGCACGTCTACGGCTCGCCATGCACGGTTGCCGACGTGTTCGGCACGTCTACGGCTCGCCATGCACGGTCGCCGACGTGTTCGGCATGTCTACGGCTCGCCATGCACGGTTGCCGACGTGTTCGGCACGTCTGCGACTCGCCATGCACGGTCGCCGACGTGTTCGGCACGTCTGCGGCTCGCCATGCACGGTCGCCGACGTGTTCGGTACGTCTACGGCTCGCCATGCACGGTTGCCGACGTGTTCGGCACGTCTGCGGCTCGCCATGCACGGTCGCCGACGTGTTCGGCACGTCTGCGGCTCGCCATGCACGGTCGCCGACGTGTTCGGTACGTCTACGGCTCGCCATGCACGGTTGCCGACGTGTTCGGTACGTCTACTGCTCGCCATGCACGGTTGCCGACGTGTTCGGTACGTCTACGGCTCGCCATGCACGGTCGCCGACGTGTTCGGTACGTCTAGGGCTCGCCATGCACGGTTGCCGACGTGTTCGGCACGTCTGCGGCTCGCCATGCACGGTCGCCGACGTGTTCGGCACGTCTGCGGCTCGCCATGCACGGTCGCCGACGTGTTCGGCACGTCTACGGCTCGCCATGCACGGTTGTTGACGTGTTCGGTACGTCTACGGCTCGCCATGCACGGTTGCCGACGTGTTCGGTACGTCTACTGCTCGCCATGCACGGTTGCCGACGTGTTCGGTACGTCTACGGCTCGCCATGCACGGTCGCCGACGTGTTCGGCACGTCTACGGCTTGCCATGCACGGTTGTTGACGTGTTCGGTACGTCTACGGCTCGCCATGCACGGTCGCCGACGTGTTCGGCACGTCTACGGCTCGCCATGCACGGTTGCCGACGTGTTCGGCACGTCTATGGCTCGCCATGCACGGTTGCCGACGTGTTCGGCACGTCTGCGACTCGCCATGCACGGTCGCCGACGTGTTCGGCACGTCTACGGCTCGCCATGCACGGTTGCCGACGTGTTCGGCACGTCTACGGCTCGCCATGCACGGTTGCCGACGTGTTCGGCACGTCTGCGACTCGCCATGCACGGTCGCCGACGTGTTCGGCACGTCTGCGGCTCGCCATGCACGGTCGCCGACGTGTTCGGTACGTCTACGGCTCGCCATGCACGGTCGCCGACGTGTTCGGCACGTCTACGGCTCGCCATGCACGGTTGCCGACGTGTTCGGCACGTCTACGGCTCGCCATGCACGGTTGCCGACGTGTTCGGCACGTCTGCGGCTCGCCGGGCACGGTTGCCGACGTGTTCGGCACGTCTAGGGCTCGCCAGGCACGGTTGCCGACGTGTTCGGCACGTCTGCGGCTCGCCATGAACGATTGCCGACGTATTCGGGCACGTTTGCGGCTCGCCATGCACGGTTGCCGAGGTGTTCGGCTGCCGCGCCCCAACTCAGGTGTGACGGACGGACAGACACACGCACGCACACACACACGCACGCACGCACGCACGCACGCACACACACACACACACGCTTGCTGCTTTATATATAGTAGGATCGTATTTTCCTCTATCGAAACCCTTTACAGAAAAATTCTAAGCAGCATATCTTATCAGTGCTGGATACCACGAACGTTTATTGTAGAAGCACTGAATAGAGGCCGGTGAAAAATATAGGTTCACTTGAGGAAATTTACCACGCTGACCGTTTCTCGCTTGAAACTCGATATAAATAGGTTTATCATGCAACGAAAAGCATCACTGCTACCAATCGTTACAATGGTAAGGGGCCCCGAGCTTTCTACATGTGAGTAAGCTCAAGTCGATGCTCTTCAAGCGGCCGGCCCTCCAAACAGGAAGATCGCAGCTCAGCTAGGGAGGTCGTTGAACTGCATCAATCGCTATCTGAAGGACACGGAAGCCTAAAAGCAAAAGCTGGCCGTCCTAATAAGCTGTCTGCAAAAGATGAGAGCCTTCTCTTTGTAATACAGATATGGAACAACTTATAGTTCGGTTTCTGATCTGAAGAACGCCATACTAGATGCATAGACCAATGTAGAGCAGACTGTTATTGATAAGCTTATCAGTGGTATGCTAAATAGAATCTTCGATGTTGTTTGCAATAAAGGTTATGTGAAGAAGTACTAATTTTACTTTGTCTGTAGGTACTTTTGTGATCAATCAGGTCTTTTATGAAGCGAACTTATATCTTGGACCGCTCTCCATTTGCTAAATTTTCAATAAAAGTTTTGGTCTCCTGCATAGATAAGATAATATCCTTAGAATATTTCTCTAAATATATATGATAGTGAGAAATACGATGGAGACACCATTGAGCGTTGGCAGCGGGTTCTTTGGGGACTAGTTTATAAATCGGAGTGAACCTATAATTTTGCACCCGGGTATATATATACAGGGCGGCCCATAAGTCCTGCAACAAAATTAGGAGACCTTATTGGTTGTCTTTAAGCAATTGCAAAAAAAACCGCATACCAACAGTTATGTAGGATATACTTAGTGCTATACTGCTGGAAAGCATCATGGTTGTAGCTGCTCTTCTTACGAAGTAATGCGCTCTCACGTAAAACTACCGAAAATTCTTCTCTGGCCCGTGGTGGGGCGCTTCCGTTCCGATGTGACTAAATTTCGGAAGATTGGTTGTTGAACATGCAGTATGATGGTATTGTGTAGGGCAGTGCAGAGGCTTCCCAAGAGTGAACATTGGATGAACGGATCTGAACTACAACAGAAGAACGCTATTAATTTTCTGATCATACACGATGCAGCAACCAGCTGGAGCAAATGCAACATTCAGCCGTGTGCGTAATCTATTACTAAGCAGTATGCAGTTTCTAGAAAACTACAAGGAAAGCTCTACAAGCTCACAAGTGAGACGAAAACTCAGCAATGAGGAGAAGAGAGTAGAAGGAAAAATTTGTAAGAGCAGTTGGAGCGCGTCGTT